>CM076569.1:658684402-659054880 GCA_034641835.2 Pinus albicaulis
TGGGAATGGAATGATATGAGTAGCTTAGGATGAAAAGGAATGGGGAAGGATATTGACAATAGTGTAACAATGGTAGGAAACACAAGTGAAAATGGAATAAGAGTGTTTTGGCAACAAAGTCAAGTTTTGACACCCAATTTCAAACCCTAGGAGAAAAATTTGATATGGATATAGGGTTATATTTTCACCATTTAAACTCTTGGAATTCCTCCTTCCAAATAGCACCCAACAGGGGTTAAAATCAAATGGAAAGGCCGCACAACTTACTTGGAGACAAATGAACTGAATCGAATTGAGTTTTGATGGAGCGAAGATGAGTTTGGCCTTTTGGGCTCTGTGCGCCGCGCACAAACCCAATGCGCCGTGCTCTGTGGGTGCGCCGCACCATTTGGAAAATGCACGATGAACTCTGGCTCTATGCGCCGCGCTCAATTTAAACACACAGTCGGCCCTTCTAAAATCACAGTTCTGTTCTTTGAACTCCAACTCGAATTTTCTCTTGGATTTTTCCGAATATCTCTTGATGCAAATGAATAAATAACTTTGAGAAATATGTTGAAAAGAGATGGTTTTAATTTTTTCTTCTCAAAACCCATTTTGTGATGTTATTGACTTTGGCACTTTTTGTATTTAATACAACTCTGTCTTTTTGTTTCCTCACTGAATTTCTGAGCTTGAATGATAAAATTGGTTGATTTTTGCAGAGATGGTGGCATTGAACCTTGGCAAAGGATGACCAGAGTCTGCATGTGAAGTACTTCATGGCGGAAAGATACATATTTATTACAAAAACAAATTTGACAATTTCTTTCTTCAAAACAGAGTTTTGAAGAAGAAACATCCTCGAGCATATTTGACCATGAAAATCTTGAAATGAAAACTTGTTGAAAACATCCTCATGGCCTGCGGGCATTATTTAACATTTCTGAAGACCAAACCCTAGACCTAGAAAGTGAAATGACTCTTTTGACCAAAATAACCATCTATGACTGTAAATGAAATGAACTGAACTTTGATGAATTTTGATAAATTTTGACCAACCCAGCAGGTACAAACATGAGGGAAAACGAGATTCCGTCAGATAATGGCATGCACCTAACGGAATGCAGATGAGTGAGCGGAATGAGACACCTAAAAATTAAATGCAATAAGAGGAATGATCTCTGAAGGAGGGATGTAAAGACCGACTCTAACAATCACCAACATTGAAATTATTGGCCTTTGTCCTTCTGTCAAAAAATTTCTTGATGCTCTCTTGATTTTTTAATGCTCTGTTGTAAACCTCCTCTCTGGTTTGTTGAAGATGTATAGTCTGATTAATCCTTTTGATCATGTCATTGTCTTCAAACTACACTTCTTGAATCAAATTCATAACTGGTACACCAAGGTTGGTTGGAAAAATTTCATTTGTACCATACACAAGCTGGTAGTGTGACATTCCAATAGATTTCTTAACTGTCAATATGTCAGCCCATAGTGCATACACTAGCTTTGTGTGCCAAGACTTCTTTTTGTCCTCGAGCAACTTCTTGATTATGTTCACAAAATTTTGTTTGAAGATTTTTCAAGCCCATTACCTTGAGGGTAATAAGCAGTAGAATGGCCCAATGTTATCTGATATTTGTGATAGAATTCAATGATCTTCTTGGATCCAAATGCTGTTGCATTATTAGTGATGATCTTCCTAGGATAGCCAAATCTAGAGAGGATATGAGTCTCAATGAATTTTATGATGACAGAATCATTGGCTTGCCTAGAAGGGATGGCTTCTATCCATTTGGAAAAGTAGTTTGTTGCAGTGAGAATCCATCTATGTTGGGCAGATGAGGGTGGATTTATTTCTCCTATGAAGTCAAGTCCCTACTGTTGAAAAGGAGCTTCAACAGTGATTGGATGCAAAGGCAAGGGAAGAAATTTTATTTTTCCTTCAAAAAGTTGGCATTTATGGCAGGTAATGATCATCTTGTGTACATATAGAAAGAGAGTGGGCCATGTTGATATTGCAACAAGATGATGAGCTTAGTGGAAAGAAGTCGCCTTCACTAAGTGGGCCCGCAGGCTATTTTTGGCGCAAAGTCTATTTTTAGACATATGGATCATGTTCTATGAGTTGCATGATGCTATTTGTGGATGGTTGGTCAAATTGGAAAAAATATATGGACTTCTATTTTTAGACATACTGGTCGGAATCTATTTTTAGATTGCCAGTCTAAAAATAGATATGTCGAATATTATTAGCTCTTAATAATATTTAGACTCTGAACATTATCTTATTCTCTTGAAGCACTTCGGTTAAGTGCATAGATGTGGCACAGGAGATGAGAGAAGGAATTAAGCTATTCATGAGGGTTATGTAGAGCTATTGCATGGATACTTCAGTTAGAACTCATGTGACAAAGTTTGGTGGAGTTGATTGAGGAAGTTAGTGGAGTTGTATTCAATTTAACTAATCTAAACATAGTTGAGCAATTTGTATCTAGTTTAACTGATTGATACCATTAGTGAGAGTGGTGTGAAATAATTATTAATTAATTCACCAATTATAAACTCATTAATCAACTAAAGAATACATCAGTTAACTTCAGTGCATGGACAGTTTCAGTGGAGACCAGTGCAGATATAGGTGAAAGAGCACGTTAACTATCGGTTGTGACTATACTGTTGCATATTTGTAACACACAGATAATTGGAGAAGCCCATGAGGATTGTGCAGTACAAGCCAGGTGGTTTATGTTATTTAATGAGCCATCCTACAGCATTTATTACGCAATAGAGGCTGGCTATCAAGTGGAAAAATATTGGAGCATGTGTTTTGCTAGATCTAGCTTGATAGTGTGTAGCAATTCGAGGTTGTGCTGAGAGCTTGTGAGGAGATTTGTACTATGATTGTTACATGATCTCCATGACATATAATATACATATAGTTGGGGGTTTTCAGCTTTAAGCTTTCCCATTACATACTGTGTTCATAAGTGTGAATTTTTATTGTTTTAATGTGTGCATGCAATTGATTTTGTTTCCGCAATTAATGACTGGTCGTTAAGAGATTTTCTTAAAATAAGGCACAGCTAAAATAGTGTGTGATCAGGAGAATCTCGGTGAATAATATATCATTTATTCAAATTTATACATGGTATCAGAGCGATATTGATCATTGGAGAAATTGCAAAACATTGAAGCAGTTAAGTTTTGAGCTGGTGGAATTCGAATTTGCAGTAGTGTTTTCCTTGTGTCGAAGTTGAGATGTCTTTCAACAGATTGCGATTGGAGTATTCCCTTGAGGGCAGCTCAAATTATATTGCATGGAAGGATAGGATGGAGGTGGTGTTGGATGAAAATGGGTTGAAGGAGTTCACATTTTTTAAGTCCGTGCCCATTTCTGAAGGATGAGCGTTTCTATTTGTTTTGCTGGCAAAAGAAGACAACAAAGTGTCGAAGGATTCTGTTGGAAGGTGTGAAGGATCACATAGTGTCTAGCCTTCATGGTAAGGCTTATCCATTCTTGATGTGGAAAGCTTTGATATATTTATTTCAAAGAAAGAGCGACCAGGGGAAGTTGGCGCTCAAGGATAAACTTAGGAACATAAAAATGGAGAAAGGCGACAGTATGCCCAAGTACCTCACGAAGTTCATCCAATGCAGGGATGAGCTGGGAAGTGTGGGGGTTACTGTTGATGATGAGGACTTGGTGAGCTTGGCTCTCCTTGGGCTTCCGAAGAGTTTGCATTCCTATCAGGACTCTGTCAATGGTCGGGAGAAATTGCTAGGATGGGAGCGACTTTGGTCGGATTCGTGCAAGAGGAGATAAGGTGGAGTACTGTGGATGGATCGGCACGGTGACCCCGATGAAGAGAATTGTGCTTTGGCTGCCAAATTAAAGAAGGGGAAGAGTTAAAAAGCTTCTTTTTCCGAAGGCAGAAAGGAAAGAAGCAGACATGTCCAAGGTGAGGCGGCTTTCACCGTCAACACCTGGGACATTACGCCTACCAATTGTCCACAAAAGAAGAAAATAAGCAGGCCGCCCGGGATCGGGCAGCTTGCAGGAGGCCCAGGCCTCGCAGTTTGAGCTGGATTTTTCACTGATTGCATGCTTGGTCTCAAGTGTGATGGGTTCAGTGTGGTTTCTTGACATTGGTGCGTCTTTTCACATGACAGGAGATCGAGATTTGTTTACTGATCTGGATGAGAAAGATCTTGGAGTGCACATCGATATGGGAAATGATGGTAGATACAGTGCGACCAGTATCGGTACCATTTCCTTTGAGAGGGAGTTTGGTAAACCCTTCATATTGGAGGAAGTGATGCATGTTCTAGGATTGAAGAATAATATTATCTCTATGGCAATGTTAGAAGACAAGGGATATGATGTTGTTTTTAGCGAGGGAAAGGCTTTCTCGTGCAGTAGGGCAACTAGTGAGACCCGGAGGATAGGGGTTTGAGTTAAGAACCTTTATCAATTGCAGGTAGATGGCTATGCAGAAATGACAGGAAAGGCAAAAGGAGTGGTGAGCCAGGATGATGGCGAGTTGTGGCACCGAAGATTGGGCCACCTTCACCATGGAGCTTTGAAGATACTGCAGTAGATTTCTACTGGGCTTCCTAAGGGTACTCTTGCACAGTCAAATCAGTGCAAGGGATGTACCTTGGGAAAATTTGTGAAAGCCACCTTTCACGAGAAGGATAGTCGCACCACGATGATCCTTGAGAGAATTCACATAGATGTGTGTGGACCTTTCTCAGTAGCTTCGACAGCAAAGCACAAGTATTATGTGATATTTGTTGATGATTTTTATTGTAAGTGTTGGATCTTCTTCATGTAGAAGAAGAGCAAGACATAATCAAAGTTCTGTGAGTTCAAGGCACTGGTTGAGAAAGAATCAGGGAAGTAGGTGAAGGCTCTTAGGAGCGACAATGGTGGTTAATTCATCTCTGGAAAATTCAAGGACTTTTGCAGTGCAGAAGGAATTCGAAGAGAGCTCATAGCACCTCATAACCCACAGCAGAATGGGGTTGCTGAGCAGAAGAACAGAATGATCGTGGGTGATGCACGGGCGATGTTGCATGATCAGGGCCTACCCATTCACTTGTGGGCAGAGGCATGCAATACTGCAGTATATGTGCAGAACTGTTTTCCTCACAAGATACTTGGCATGAGTACACCCGAGGAGGAATTTTCTGGTAAGAAGCCTGATATTTCCCATTGACAATTTTTGGTTCACCTGTTTACATTCATGTGACGAAGGATGCCAGGAAGAAGCTGGAGCCGACCGCAGAGGTTGGGATATTTTTGGGGTACAATGATACACCCCACAACTATCATGTGTATTTGCCAAACAGTCACAAGACTGTTGTGCGACGGGATATCAAATTTCATGAGGAGAAATCCATGAAGTGTTCGCTTGAGAGGGAGCCACACTTGCATGCATATGAGGAGCTATTATTTCCTAAGGATGAGTCTCAGGATGTGGATCAGCCACTAGATGAGGTTCATGGAGTGGAAGAGACCACTCATGCAGCGCCAACCATCAGAGGGCGAAAGCGCACTACAGAAGCTGAGCGAATGGCTCAAGATGCAGAGAAGGTTGTAGGAGCACCTACATCACAGCGTAGACAGAGACAGTCACCTGATCGGTATACTGGATACATGGCTCTTATGAGCAAGTGTATCGTGATAGATCCATCCTCTTTCGAGGAAGCCGTGGAGGACCCCGCATGGGTAGATGCCATGGTGGAAGAGTATGATTTGATTGTCAGAACAATGCATGGGAGATTTTCCCGAGGCCGGAGGGGAAATCAGTGGTGGGTTCGAGATGGATCTACAAAGTGAAGCAGGCAGCTGACGGGAGTGTGGAGAAGTACAAGGCAAGATTTTTTGCCTGAGGCTTTTCACAGATTGAGGGGATCGATTATGAGGAGACCTTTGCACATGTCGCAAGGTATTCTTCCATACGGACGATTCTTGCTCTCTCAGCGCATATGGGGTGGCACATTCATCACTTGGATGTGAAGACTGCGTTCCTCAACGGGGTGATTAAGGAGGAGGTGTACATAGAGCATCCCGAAGGTTTCGAGATATTCAGCAACGAGTCGCATGTGTGCAGGCTCAAGAGAGCATTGTATGGGTTGAAATAAGAACCTCGTGCTTGGTACACATGGATAGACAGTTATTTCACCGGACTTGGATTCTCCAAGAGTGAGGCGGATCCGAACCTATACCAGATAGTGGTGGAGGGTAAGTTGCCGATCATTGTACTTTATGTAGATGATTTGATTTCGACAGGTGATGAGCTATTGATACTCTCATGCAAGGATGATCTTGCAAAAGAGTTTGAGATGAAGGACTTGGGCCTCCTTCATTATTTCCTGGGATTGGAAATTTGGCAGCGCAGTGATGGACTATTTGTTTCTCAAGGCAAGTATGCCTGAGAGATACTGGAGAAGTTCAACATGCAGGGCTGCAAGCTTGTTGATACTCCTCTTCATGGTGGATGGAGGAAGGAGGATGCTACTTCGGCAGAGGTAGTGGATGCCACTGTTTATCGACAATTTGTGGGGTCGCTTATGTATTTGGTCAATACACGACCCGACATATGCTATGTCAAGTAATCCGCCTTCGGGGTGTTATGGTTGGGCCTACCAAGATCTTCTCGGGAAGGCACAAAGCATGTATTGAGATATCTCGCAGGCACATCTAGATATGGATTGCGGTACGAAGGAGGACGAGGTGAAGCCATGTGGCTTCGACGGATCCGTATTGGGCAGAAGCCCAATGGATAGAAGAGAACATCTGGAGGAATTTTCAGTATCGGGTCGATAGCAGTTTCTTGGTACAGCAGGAAGCAGAGATCCGTGGCACTCAGTTCAGCAGAGGCCGAGTATATGGCAGCAAGTTTGGCTGCATGCGAGGCTATATGGATGAGGAAGATCTTGGTCGGGTTGTTTGGTTCACACTTAGAGCCTATTGTGATTTATTGTGATAATCAGAGTTGCATCAAACTCTCGGTTAATCCAGTATTTCATGATAGATCTAAACACATTTACATTCGGTATCATCATATCAGAGATTGTGTGCGGCGGAAGATCATGTTACTTTCATACATTCCCACGGAGGATCAAGATGTTGATATCTTGACGAAGGCGCTCACCAGGAGAAAATTCGAATACCATAGGGGTAGGATAGGGGTTGCAGATAATCCTTATCTTGTTGAGAGGAAGTGTTGAGATTGCAACAAGATGATGAGCTTAGTGGAAAGGAGTCGCCTTCACTAAGTGGGCCCGCAGGCTATTTTTGGCGCAAAGTCTATTTTTAGACATATGGATCATGTTCTATGAGTTGCAGGATGCTATTTGTGGATGGTTGTTCAAGTTGGAAAAAATAGATGGACTTCTATTTTTAGACATACTGGGCAGAATCTATTTTTAGATTGCCAGTCTAAAAATAGATATGTCGAATATTATTAGCTCTTAATAATATTTGGACTTTAAACATTATCTTATTCTCTTGGAGCACTTCAGTTAAGTGCACAGATGTGGCACAGGAGCTGACAGAAGGAATTACGCTATTCCTGAGGGTTATGTGGAGCTATTTCATGGATACTTCAGTTAGAACTCATGTGACAGAGTTTGGTGGAGTTGATTGAGGAAGTTAGTGGAGTTGTATTCATTTTAACTAATCTAAACATAGTTGAGCTATTTGTATTCAGTTTAACTAATTGATACAATTAGTGAGAGTGGTGTGAATTAATTATTAATTAATTCACTAATTATAACCTCATAAATCAACTAAAGAATGCATCAGTTAACTTCAGTGCATGGACAGTTTCAGTGGAGACCAGTGCAGAAATAGGTGAAAGAGCAGGTTAACTATCAGTTGTGACTATACAGTTGCTATTTGCAACACATAGATAATTGGAGAAGCCCATGAGGATTGCGCAGTACAAGCCAGGTGATTTATGTTATTTAATGAGCCATCCCATAGCATTGATTACGCAATAGAGGCTGGCTATCAAGTGGCAAAAGATTGGAGCATGTGTTTTGCTAGATCTAGCTTGATAGTGTGTAGCAATTCGAGGTTGTGCTGAGAGCTTGTGAGGAGCTTTGTACTATGATTGTTACATGATCTCCATGACATATAATATACAGATAGTTGGGGTTTTCAGCTTTAAGCTTTCCCATTAAATACTGTGTTCATATGTGTGATTGTTTATGGTTTTAATGTGTGCATGTAATTGATTTCATTTCTGCAATTAATGATCAATAGTAGAAGAGATTCTGTATTATGCATGAAGCTAAAATAGTGTGTGATCAGGAGAATCTCGGTGAATAATATATCAGTTATTAAAATTTCTACATATAGTAACCAGCTCTAAGGATTTTGTTGGCTGTTGTCTTCCAGTAGAGGTGGCCTCCACATTCTCCTTCATGGAACTTGTGCTTAACCTTCTCTGCATCATTCTCAGGAAAAAATTTAAGTAATATCCCACTTGCATTTTTCCAATAAAGACATTTATCTATAATGCAGTAGTTTATAGCTTTTAACTTCAGAAATCTTGCCTTTGTTTTTTATAAAACAGGAGGTGTATTCAAATTAAGAAAAACATATAGAATATCAGCATACCAAGAGGAATTCATAAAATGGTCTTCAACAATGGGAGTTGATAATTCCTCTTGTTCATCTAAAGCATTTATCATATTTATATCAAGAACTTCAAAATTTGATTCAGCCATTAATCTAGCTAGACCTTGGCCTTTAATGAGTTTAGTGGGCTTGATTTCCAAATCATATTCAAGTATCACATCTATCCACTTGCCTCTCTTACCATCTGAGTCCTGTGTAAGAATGTCTTTCACAACTGAATTCAGGACAAAGGAAATGATGTGGGAGTGAAGGATGTAACTTTGAAGTCCTTTAAAGCTTTGACCAAAGCAAAAGCTTGCTTTTCCATGATGTTATAATTCAAAGGAGCATCTCTCAATGCCTTGTTAAAGAATGCAATAGGCTGCTCTTGTCCCTACGGATTTTTCTGCAATAGGACAGCAACTATTGTATGTTCTGATGCAAATGAAAAAATATTAAAATATTTTTAAAAATCAGGACTTATTAGAACTGGTGTTTTGGTTAATGCTTTTTTTACCAGCTCAAAAGACTTCTTTTCTTCCAAGTTCCATTTGACTCCTTGCTCCTTTTTCAGCATGTGTGTAATGTTTCTAAGGAGCTCAGCTAAGTTGGGTATGAACCTTCTCAAGAAATTAATCTTTCCAATGAAATATTGAAGTTGCTTGATGTTTCGAGGATGAGAGATTTGCAATATAGCCTCAATCCTCTCCGGGTCGATCTTTATCCCCTCTTTTGATATTATGTGTCCAAGAATTTTACCTTCTTGGAGACCAAACAATGTTTTCTTTGGATTTAAAGATATCTCAAACTTTCTGCATTTCTCGAATACTTTTCTCAAGTGTTCTAAGTGCTCTTCATCTGTCTTAGAAAAAACAGTGACATCATCAAGGTAAATAATGATGAAGTAGCCCAACTCTTCCGAGAATGCAATGTCCATGGCTCTCTGAAATGTAGCACCAACATTCATTAGACCAAAGGGAATTTTCACACACATGAAAGTGCCCCAAGGTGTAGTAAAAGTTGTTTTTAATTAATCATCAGGATGTACTAATATCTGATTGTATCCTGAGTAGCCGTCAAGCAAAGAAATTCTCTTAGAACCAACTACCCTTTGTAAAATATGGTCCATCTTGGGTAAAGGGTAGTTTTCTTTCAATGAAGCTTTGTTTAAGTCTCTAAAGTCTATACAAAGTCTAATTTCTCCTATTTTCTTCCTAACTGACACTAGATTAGACACCCACTCAGAATATCTAATAGGGACAATAATACTAGCTTCATACATTTTCTTGATTTCCTTTTCAACCAAAGGTAACTGAACAGGGTTTATTCTACGCAGTTTTTGTTTAAATGGATTTTGGTTTTCCTTGAGAGATATATTGTTCTGAATTATTTCAGTGTCATAGGATTTCAGATCCTCATAACTCCACACAAAAACATCAGAAAATTCTTTAAACAGCTCTATGTATTTGAGTTTGATGTGAGCTGGTAAAGTTTTAGACAACTTGATCATCTTTGGTTTTTGTTCACTACCTATATTACACTCTTCAGCTTTAGTTTCCATAGGCTCTAGTTTTGGTTTCTTGGCCACATTGTTGAAATCAAACGACTCTTCTAAAGGGGCCAGCCCTTTTGGCAAACTTTGATTGTTAGACTGCAGAGTTTCTAAGTCTTCTGTTTCTAACTTTGAACTGATTTCTGTTGTGTTTTCAAGATGGTTAGACAACAGATTTATCTCAGCAATCTTTGGAGAGGTTTCTTCTTCATCAAGTAGATTTTCTTCACTAGGACAGTCTGTTTCATAATCTGAATTTGAACTTGGTAGTTCAAATTCATTTTTGGACTGTAGGAAGTCTTCTATTTGTTTGTCTCCATCAAACACTTGCCAATATTTCTCGTTATCAGGAATGGATGGTATAAATTTGATTTGAGTTGTACATTGTTTGGTTTCATAAGGCATTAAGCATGTTCTAGCAGCAAAAGCTAAACTGTGGGCCATGATATTCTTTTCTCTTGGGACAAAAATAAGTTTAAATTCCTCGAATGTTTTCAATAAATCCATGACATCGTTTCGATAGGCTCTAAGTCTGGGATGTTTTGCGGTATATTCCCCGTTTAATTGCCTAATTATTAATTCAGAATCACCATGCACCTTTATCCTTTCGGCCCCTAATTTATTCAATATATGCAGGCCTAAAAGAAAGGCTTCATACTCGGTATGTTCTTGGTGCACTGAAAGTTAAATTTGTAGGAGTTCCCTTTAGTGTGATTTTTCATTGTATTGTGAAGCCACACTCCTACACCTGCATCACTCTTAGTACAAGATCCGTCAAAGTGCATACTCCAGAGAGGACTAGTTTCGGTTTCATCTGTTTGGTTACTATCCTCTTCAACTAGCGTGCTTTCAGATTTTTCTTGAAAACCAACACTATGTTGAATTTGTTTTAATTCCTCAGGTTTTTCATTGCGTTGAGGATTACTTTCTTGACTCTCAAGGTTTAAAATCAATGGATGAATGATTTGTAGCTCTAGACCTAGGTTTAGTTTGATGTAGTTTTCAGATTTAGCAAACTATTTCGATAGTTCTGTGTTGTCTTCCTCTTCCTCTCTATTTGCCATTAATTCAGTTAAGGTCACTTGTTCATTGAAAGTTTCATCGTTGAAAAGGATAAATGAGTAAAGGCATGTGTTTACATAATAAAGAGGAGAGTTTTGCGGTCTCTCTTGGCTAGTAACCATGTACTGCATATGAGACTCCCTGTAAAGTCTTCTAGTTTGATTGAATACAGGGATAGTTGCATATTTCATGTCCATCTGCATGGTTCCTTGTAACTTAGCTCCCCAAGATCTTGATAACAGCATACCATATTTTGGGGGCACATCAGCCACAACAATACCCATGACTAAACACTTGGCTGGGATTTGTGCTAAGTTAACACAAAGGTCTTTGATTAAACCTAAAAATTTTACTCTTCTTGAGTCAAAGGAGTAAATATCTTTGTAAGGTCTGGTGATTTCAAGGCCTAGGCTCTCCATTACAACTTTGGGCATTAAATTGTGAGAGGCCCCTGAGTCATGCACGACGTTGTGAAATTTTTTGTCATGAACATTTAAACTAACATAAAAAGGAGGAACTGGTCCCTCTTGATATCTACCGTCAATCTTAGGACCGAATATGAGCTCTGGTTGGTCGTCGTTAAGATTGAAAGTGTCATTATTCTCTTCTATGTTAAAAGCCTTCAAAATTTGAGATCTATATACATTCTGGGCAGCTAATTCAGTAAGGGGAATAGAGATTTTAATTCTGGAAATTTCCTGCTCCAAACTAAAAGGAATCTGATTCTTTGAAGTGCTTGTCTCAGCCTTATTAACTGCCACTCTATCAGCAAAATCAGTTTGCCGATTTCCTCTATTTACATTGGTTGAATTGTTTTAATAGGAGCATTAGCTGAGGTGCTAACACTGTTATGACTTGCACTCTGTTTTTCATTGTTTTGATTGCTTGTCTCTTTATTTTTATCAGAATTTCCAGCTACTGTTTTGTCTTTCTGTTTTACAATTTTGGGTTTATTTACAGTGCTGTTTTGTGTAGATTTTTCAGAGGTTTTAGTTTTGGGAGTTTCCTGATTGCTTTTACTTCTAAGTTCATATTTCCTTTGAGACTCTATGATGACATTTTCCATTTCCTGATAATAAAATTTATCATCTCTTTTATCATCATAGGGTGTGTATAGACCTTTTTTTCTATCATAATGAACTTCAAAATCATCATTGTCTACTCCCAGCATGTTGATGTCATCTTCCTCTATTTTCTCACTTGTTTCTTCAATCTCACTTACATAGTTTTGATGAAAAGGAGGAGTGATTTGTTGATCATCCTCCCTTGGTCTATTCTGAGGCCGGTTTCTCCTAAAATTCTGATTTTGGTTTTGATTTTTGTTTTGAGGAGTTGTTTGGTTTCGACTAGCTTATGCTCTCTCAAGTATTCTCATCTTTTTCATCATCTCCTCCATCATCCTCTCCATCTTTTAATTAGATGAGGAAGGTGTGGATTCCTCTTTAAAGGACACTTTCTTCTCATTCCTCATTCTTGCTCTTTTCTCCATTAAATTAACTTCCATAGCAAGAGCTCCTTTTTGCATATCTTCAAGGGTTAAAGGATCTCTCTCTCTCAGCTGATAGGCCATCTCAGGATCAAATCCTTTAGGAAATTTTTTTAAAGCTGATCCTTGTGGAGGTTTTAAGTCTGGGGGAAGGATATTATAAACATTGTTAAACCTGGTGCAATAAGCTTGTACACTTTCCCCAGTGTTTTTGTGGAGATTCTTGTAGTCTGAAAGTATTTGGAGAGGGTTTTTCTTCACTTCCCATTTGTTTAAGAATAACTGATGGAAGACTTGGAGATCATTAATACTATGAGGGTTTAAGCCTTTGAACCATTTTCTTACTTCTCCCCCTAAAATTTGAGCAAATAATCTAATTTTGACAGTTTCATCATCAATCTCGTTTCTGTCAAAGTAGTCATTCATCTTATCCACATGTTGTGAAGCAGTAGTAGCATTACTGGCATCATACAATGGTATCTTGGATTGATATTCCCGTGGAAGATTGACTAAGGGTGAAGGAAGGACTAAGGGAGCATACCATGTTTCCATGATAGGTGGTGGGGGTGGATTCACAAGAGGTGGATTAACAAGAGGGAAAGTGGGCTAGAATGGAGTGGTTTGGATAGTGGATGTATGAAGAACAGATGTGGATGTACCAACAATAGATTTTTGAGTAGATCTTGGATGAGAGACACCTAAATTGTGAAGGAAATGTAAATCAGGTGGTGTTGTTTCTCTGCTACCACGATGTTCACTTCTGTCTGGAAATGAAAGTGAAGACTCTAAATCTAGATGATCTAAATCATCAAGTGACCAAGTTCTAAATGGATTTCTTAAGTCAACTTGTGATTTTTGTAGAGCTGTAAGGTTTTCAGGAACAGAATTAGCTCTAAAGGGTGATCTGAAAACAGTTGAATATTTAATCTCAAGAGACTTCCTAAGGATTCTTTCAAGGTTATCAACTATCTCAGGAGGGTTTGGGTTAGGATAGGCTCTAGTATAAATCTTTCTAGAAGCCACTATGCTATGTTTTTCAGACCCAACTAAACAGGAAAATTTTAACCAAATATGACAATCTTTAAAAGGAAAACTGATCTTTTAACAAGAAAAATTTAATCCTAAAGTCCTCTATTTGAGTTTATATGATGTTATGATGATAATGGGTTTTCCCAGTGGAGTCTTAAGGTCTGTTTAGGATTGTGGAGTCACTAGGTGGAAATTTTTAGCTCTTTTGGAGGTAAAAGGTTTTATGGTCCACCACCATGTTTATTGAATACCAATCTGAAATGTTTTTGGGTTTTCTGATTTTTTCAGTCCTATGGGTTCTAAAAGTATCCTAAATCTGTTTCAACACTTAGCTACGGTGATGAGACAAAGAAAATCTACTCCTATGGCTAAGCTAGCTGATCCTTCAAGGTTTGATAAACTTCTTATGAGAATCATAAGGTTTCCTTAGTTTGTCACTGATTCAAACAAGTTTTATCATGATTACCAATTGCTTCGTAGTGCTTGAAGAGGGCTGCTTATACTCACAAGGTTTTCTAGATTTAATAATTACTCAGTTCCCCAGTGGAGTCGCCAGAAATGTTATGCCTGGTGGCTCAACTGGCTAACAGAACAAATGTCATTAAATCAAGAGGTAATCTGAGGTTTTAAAGGTATCTAGGATGAAAAACACTCAAAATCCCCAGTGGAGTTTCCAGAAATGTTAGCCTGGTAGCTCGAACAAATGTCATTAAATCAAGAGGTAATCTGAGGTTTTAAAGGTCTCTAGGATGAAAAACACTCAAAATCCCCAACGGAGTCGCCAGAAATGTTAGCTCCCTATAATTCTAGCAGATTGGTGAGACTAAAGCTGCAGGTAGAACACTTGAACCACTTTGGGATTCTAGGATCTAGCCCTCCTTAATCCAGAGAGGGATCTCTCTATAAGTGCAAAGATTGATTTATCTTTAAGGCCTTTGGGTACGATACTAGGCTAGTTATTAAGAACAAGGGTTTTTGTTTGTTTTGGATGGTTGAGCATGATTTTTAGTTGAGTGGAAAGTCCTAAAATGAAAGAGTTTCAAAGGTGTGAAGTTGCAAGAAATTAGAACAATATTTGGTTGATAGGATAAATATGATGCTGGTTTTTAGTCCATTGGACTATGGAGTCATAAAAGGGTTTAATTGTGCAACAATTTCAAGAGTGGTCCAAAGGGAAAGTCATCTATATCACAATATATCTTAGATAAAATGATGGAATGGAACAATAAAAGTGTTGAAGGGGTGGTAACAGACAATAATTTCAACTAGGATTTATCAGTCTGTCCAAACAAGAAAAGCCTTTTAAGTAACTGTTTAAAACTAATGAAAGGACAGGGCTAACCATAGAATTATTTGGACAAGTTCGTATTAAAGCTAACTCAACAGACAAACAATCCAGTAATCCACATAATTACTTTCAGAAGAGATGAAAAAAGATAAGAGAAATGAAGTGCATCCTAAGATCAAATAAGATACTTTTAAATCTAAACTGCTTTCAGCATGCTCTTAGGGAAATTTTCAGAACTACCTTTGGAGAAAGAAACTAGAAAACAGGGCAAACCATAAACTTTTCTAGTCTAACTTTACTTAGAAAATAATGAAAATAACATTCAAGAACTTCCTTTCAAGCTTCGCACATCAAGACAGGGGCAAACCAACATTCCTCGATAATGTTTATACTTAAACTAAGTCATTCTTAAACACACAATTTGGAGGAAAACATTGAGATAAAACTTATCAGTCAGAGAAGGGTATTGTAAACAGTCAATCCTAACTCTATGCTTGTTGTTCTTTATTAGAGAATAAATGAACAAAATGGCATACACGAAAGGAAAATAGTAACACATAAAGAAGCACTTCACCAGTGATATAGACCAGGATCCCAAGAATCAGCTTGTATATTGATGTCAATCCAGTTACATTCTTCAAGTCCAATGTTTCAGTTCAGCAATCATCTTTTCTTCTCAGCCTAACTTATTTGATCACAAACAGAGCTTCAAGAGCCTCTGAACACTATTTACATGTAGAAAATTTTGAGCACAAGTATATTTCAAAGTTCTGAAACCAACCCTTTACAATGAGCTCCTCATGAAGATTTTATAGGAAAATGAGGAGGTGGAAGAGAGAAAAGATCTAGAGGCTCAATTAATACAGTTTAATGCTTCTCGGCCTTTGAGGGGCTCAATGAAGAAGATTTCATATTTTCCTCTGTATTAAATGTTTTACATTAAGTATTAAGCTCACTAGGATGATTTTTTTGACTTTAAGGCTCTGTGTTATCTTCGTAATAACTCTGCTGACAATTGTAATAAGTTCCTTTGGCTTGAAATACCTCTCCAGCTGCATGGAGGAAAATATCCTCTCTTCTGGTAATAACTATGCCATATTTTGAATGATTTGAGGCCACAAGTGGCTTTTGGTAGCTGAGAGGATTCAATTAGCCTCTAATGTGGCAATGGAGGCTTCTCGGATTGATAGATTTGATTGTCTTTCCTTAAACACTGTCAATTTGATTTAGTTCTGTGTATTAGGCTTAATTAGGCCTAATTCTATCTTCCGTCTTCATGATGTCTTTAACTGTGTTTAATTGAATGGATTAGGCTTTTAGATTGCTGAAAGTGGGCCTTAATCCTTCAAAATTGCATAAAAAATATTCAATTCTTCATCTTTGTTGTGGCTGGATCTTTTCACACCGATACTCTTTACTTGATTGAATTTTGCTGTGTCTTGTTGATGTGCAGGCATTACAGGGGCTATATAATGGCATCAGCGCTCATGAGGCACTAAATAAAACATGATATGGAAACCCTGCAGAACTATCTCTCTGATGAATAAAGGCCTGGAGGGTCGTCACCCTCGGCCTTCAATTTTTCTTTAAAATATTTGAAAAACCTTTAAAACCTGCATAAACAAGAAAAAGTTAGAAAATCCTACGTATTTTGGGTTGGCTGCTTCAAAGGTTTAGGTTTGGATCATGACCGTTGGATGAAAGCATCCAATGGTGGAGATTTTCTCACGGGGGTCAAAAAGGAAGGCGGTTGATGAAACGGTAAGGAGATTTAAGTCAGGGTCGTTGATCTACAGAGATTGACAGTTAGGATTGATCCGGGTTCTATAAAGCGGGGGGGGAACTTTATAATGAAATGGCGGAAAATATAAGAAAATGGGTCGAAAACCTTAATCGGCGACGAAAAAGGCATAGAGGAAATTTGGGGTTTCTTGAGGGATCCTAAGCCGTCGGATGAGATCGGCCACACAGATCAACGGTGAGGATTAGCTTATGAAGTCCCTTGGAAGAAAGGTGGAGGGTGATAGTTCAATGGTCAGATTGAATGTGAGCCGTTGATCTGCAGAGATCAATGGTGGGGAATGAACGCAATAAAACGCAATAGAAAAGGGGTAAAGCAGTTTTGGCTGAAGAAACAGTTGTTTTCGTGCAAAAAAAGGGAAGAAAGGTGGTATTGCATTTTTGAACGTGATATGCATTAGAGGCCGACACGTGGCCTTTCAAAACCGCCTATATCGTGTGAATTAAAATCATTAACCTTCGGGCATAATTTTATGCGAAAACGCACAATAGCCATCAGATCAGGGGTCTTAAATCGGACGGTCGGGGAGAGAGTGCGATGGAGGATAGATGCGCAGACGGAAAGAGGTGGGGCATTTTTAATCTGGACCGTCTAATCAAGGGATGGATGGCGAAGATTTAATCTTGGGTTAAATGAAATAAAATATGAGGAGAAGAAAGGATCAGTGTGGGCCGTTGATCTGCAGAGATCAACGATGGAGATCTCATTTAAAACTTTATACAGTGGGTTCATGATTTTTAACAAAGGTTGTGAGGATCGATCTGGACCGTCAGATCTGTGTGCATGGACGGCCCAGATGCAATTGTAGGTTTGCGATGGGCGGGGGAAAAAGAGAAAAAAGCACTGATGTGATTAGATGTGGACCGTTGATCTGAGGGCCATATCAACGGCGGGGAATGAATCGTAGGTCCAAAGTGCGGAGGAATGGGCTTCGGGATGAAGTGATGTGGGCCGTCGAATCTAGATTTGGTGGGGGAGATCGATAGCTGAAAATCCATCGGGAGTGATCAATCGGAGGGGGTAACAAGTTTTAAAATATGCCTGATGAAAAAATCTCCGATGCGAGATCCCGAAAGCCGTTTGATCGGATTATATCAATGGTTGGGAATGCTTCAAATCGCGAACCAGCGGGTTTCCTTTATAATATGAAAAAAGGGGCTTTTTATTCAATATAAAGGAAAATTGCATCAGGGAAGGATTTTATATAATGTTTAGCACCCGATTGCGCAACCGTCGGGTATATGAAAAGATAAAGGGATCGGGGGATATAAAGAAGAGGGGCCAATTGGAATCGGGACTTAGGAAGGGCCTTTCAAATGCGCCCGATCGATCAGTTTTAGATCAACGGTCCCTTTCCTTTAAAACAATGAAACGACGGGTTTTAATATAAACATAGGAAAGTGAGTTTTTAACCAAATACAAAGAGAAAATTTGGTTTTTTGCCAAGTCTTTTTGTGTTTTAGCCCCAATTGCGGGCTCTTGGTTTTACAAAGGAAGAAAGGGATCGGGAGTTTATACGAAGCGAGCTAATTGCATCGGAACTTTTATGTAACAAAAGACATGCACCCATCACAAATGCCCCAATGAAATAAGCGCTTTTGGACTTAGCGCTTGGTTCCAACACCAAGTCGCATGGTGGGGAAGTGGTTTAGGAGCTTAGTCGAAGGGGGCTAAAGCGTATAGTTAAAAAGACTATTTTTTATGAATTTTCAAGAATTTTCAAAGGATTTTGGGGGTTCCGATAAGGAAAAAAAGGAGTTTTAAACCTTAACAAAGGGGTTTTAATGAAGGGAAAAGGGAAATGAGGGAAAAAAAGAGGAATATTATGCGGTAAAAGGGGATAAAAGTGAAGGTTAGTAATGAGTGAACGGAGGGGTAAAATGAGGAAAAAATGGAATTTTTGCAGCAGTGTTTTCTTCATGAAAACAATAGATTTTCAGAATTGAGAGGGAAACAACAATGAAGATTAAACAAAGGACAAGATTTCTTCTCAAGACTTCAAGAACTAACAATTTATCATAAACTTGTTTCTTGAAGGCTTCAAAAATGATTTAGCCACCATTTGATATGAAAATTTTTATAGGTGGCTAACACCATGCATCACTGGAATGTTTATTTTAGGCATTTATTAGTTTAAGTTTCATTCATAGAGAGCAATGGTTAGCCCTAACTTATGAATGCTTGTTGATTAACCATTCATGTTTAAAATCTCTTTGTATTTCACAAACTTAGTGTCCATCCCATTTCATTCCACCTAAAAGAATCCATTTTACCTTGACCAAATCGGCCCTGCAATATACCTTCTCCACCCTTTGAGGCAGTATCGACCTTGTTGACCCCATAGCCCAGTTGATCTTATATCTTGTTATCTATTTATATTTTGATCAGTTCTTCCCTTAAAAACCTAAAACAAACCAAAACACACTTAACAACTAGCCTAAAATCAGAAACATAGAAAGCAAACAAGTTTACATCCTTTGCACAAATAAAGAGAGCCCTCTTTGAGTCTAGGAAGGCTAGGTCCTTGGGCTCCAAAGTTGGTTTGATGTTACCCTGTCATTTGGCTTGCCAATCTACCAAATCACAGGACCCTAACATAATGGCGATCATGGTGGGACACTAAGTGAATAAACAAACTTAGACTTCCCTAAACATTTTCAACATCCCTTAAAAATACTATCTTGTCGACTTACCCCACCGCTCACGCTTAATGGAGATCACGGTGGGACCTTCTGAGTTAGTAACAATCTAAGTACACCTTAGTAACTCTCAAAATTTCAGTCAAAGATAGAAAACTTAAGTGTTGTCCAAAGAGTAGAATTTGGTTGTCTCACCATCCTAGAAAAATGATGACCCAGCTATAGGACACTCTTACAAACATTAGGGCTGCATAAAAACTCAGAAAACCCCAAAAATATCCTTAGATTGGTTTTTTGTCAGTATTGGTGGTGGACCATACACATATACCCTAAAAAAAACTAAAAAATCCACCTGGCAACTTCAGTAGCCTCCAGTAGGCCTATTACTCCATTAGTCCTTATGAAATCTCCTGGGAATGCATTAAGCAATCCAAATCATGCTGATGGTGGTCAGCAAAGTTCAAAACTTCCACCTGGTGACTCCACAACCCTCAATAGACCAAAATACTCCACTGGTAGAGAAATTTAGACTGGTTGAAAAGACACAGTGATCCTTTCTGATTAACAAAGATGGATCCAAGTGAGAACACAATAGAAAAGTTGGAAAAATTGGTATATATATTTAGAAAATTGATACCTCTACTTGATAGGAAAAGAGAAAAACACAAAGTTAAGGTTAAAACTGCTTATTCAAACCAACCTACACTTCTTCCTCAGGATGAACACACTCAAATATTACGAGACAAGAGTAACAAACAAAATGTGCCTAATGAGAAAGTTGCAAATAAAAACATAGAGGAATACTCTAAAGAATCCATTAGCCATCTTGAAATCATAGAATCTGAAATGGAAGACAAATAAAAAATTGTAGGATCTCTCCCTTTATGCTTTGAGTCATTTGAGTTCATACGAGCAAATTGGCCTCCTAAGAATATATCAGAGGAAACTCATGAATCCCATGCTTATTATCCCGAACATCAAGAAGAGTTGATTGAGGATGAATTCAAATCTGAAATGGAAGACAAAGAAAAACCTATAGGATCTCTACCTTTATGCTTTGAGTCATTTGAGTTCATACGAGAAAATTGGCCTCCTAAGTATCTATCAGAGGAAACTCATGAATTCCATGCTAACTATCCCGAACATCACGAAGAGTTGGTTGAAGATGAAAACAGTCAAGAAATGAAAGAGAAACCATGGGATTTATCTAAAGGAACAAGTAATGATTCATCATCTCTCATAGGTAAAGCCCAAAAAGACACTCATCCTCTAAATCAACTTTCCCAAGAAAAAGAAAATTATTTTAGTTATATCCAAAGAGAGATAAAAATGCCTCCCTTTTTTATTGAAGAAGAGATAGATCAACTCATAAACATACATTCAACCTCTGATATTGCATACCATAGTCAAAAAATAGATTTGTAAATCAATTTGAAGATAAAAAATATGATAGTCCAATATGCATGGTTGGTGACATTACTTACATTGATGATTCTCCAAGGTTTGATCAATATATTGATGATTATGATATCCAAGCAGAAGCTAACCATGCAGAGCCATCAAAGGTTGATGTGTGAGATGAATTTCACTGTCATCATATTGAAAGCATCAATCAACCAAGACAGGTCACCTATGACACTGATGAGGAGAGCCTTGAGAGTTTAGAAGTAAGTGAAGAATGTCTAACTCTTTGCTCTACTTCACTTCAATCCGTCAGAAATAACGTTCACATAATTGGAAATTAGCATTCTTTCAGCTTTGGTGATGAGGTTGAGGATGATGAAATTATTGAGCACGTTGTCCATGAGAAGCCTTCTCCTGAAATGGTTGAGGAAATCATTTTGGACATGGAATCCTCCTTAACTCCAGATTTGCAGCCACCAAGTTCCATTGAGTTACAAATTGCAGATGAAGAAATAGAGGTTGTTAAACACATGAGAGTTGTCACACTATCCTTTCAAGAGGATTTACTACCAAAGTGTATCCCTGCACATCAACATGATGACCTTCACACAGTTTTCAGTCCACTTAATTAGAACGCATCAGCTTGGAAGGAAGACTACACTGCAATATATGATGAGTTTGACAGTTCAAGTGATCATGAGCAAGGGGAAGAGTTGTTTTACCAAGAGAGTCCCAAATATAGCCAAGTGGAAGAAAGAGTAGTCCTGAATAAAGCCTATATATCAAATCCTCTAGATCAAGTATTATTCCAAGATCCATTTTTTGTTTTCCTTGAGAAATCTGAAGGAGTAGTGTATTACGCCCATAACAGCCTGTTGCAAAGAGTGAGAAAAATTTTAGGCACTACTATTCGAAAACAAGCAAAGTGGAAGTGGCCTTTTCATTTCTTCAGCACTCTAAAAAAGCTTAAACTAAATCCCTCATGGAATCATCTGTTTGATTGGCTTTGTTGGAAAAGAGATTTCACTAAATGAATGTATACTGTGTATAGGTTAGATTAGGATAGATAGATAGCTGTGGAAAATAAGCTCAACCTTGTGAGCATATTTTTAGTTCTAGATTGTTTGAAGAAATGAATCCAAAATAGAAAATACAAAAACAATAGAAAAGTAGAAAAGAGGGCAGTTTGAGAAACATCAGAAAGGCCCCATGTTCAAAAAAATAGTCATTCTGAAAGTGTGCAAGTCTAAATTCCGCTACTAGTGCTCAAAAGATGTCTTGTTCAGTTATGTAGCCTAATCATAACTGAACATGTTTTAAATTGATTGCTGATAAGTTAGTGAAAGAAATGATAGTCAAAATATGTAAACTTGACTTATGAATAAAAGTAGATTAGGAAAATATACTGGTTCCACACGCTCAAAACATAACCAAAGAGGAAAACAGGGATGAAAAACAAACTATGTATCCTAGCCCTAATTTTTCTAAAAATCTTGTTTTCATGCAAAATAATATTTGTGTGCAACTTGTCTTTTATGCCAAAAATACATGACTCATCAAATTGTCTAATCCTGATTTGGTAATTTTTCAATTTCATGTTTTAGTATAGTGAATAAAATCCTGTCAAACAACTTAATATTGACATTCGATCTAGCATAGGTAGAGAATCAAAGGAGTTCATCAGTTTAATCTAAACTCCCGGAAGATATAAGTGTTGAATTAGATAGTTTTCTTTTTCAAAAATATCATGTAAAAGGGTTGCTAGTCCAAATGCACCTAAAAGAAGAAAAAATGTTAGAAAATATAGCTAGGTAGGTAGAGATGACTTTGATGCTAATCATACTGTCAATTTTTAGAAACAACATCAAGAAAGAAATAAATTTGCGCCAACGGATAAGGCACTGGTCTTCAAAATCTAGAGATCTGAAATTCTGGACACCTCCTGAAAAGGAGCTGCCCTCCCCAAATGGATCCACTGTTAGTCATCAATATTTTTACATGTTATTGATGACTAGTTTCCTTAGCTGAGTTTTCTAGAAGTTGATCTCCAAACTGTCAAATCCGTCATCTAGAAAACACTCCAAAACAATTTTTGTCCTCCTACCCCTTCCTGTCAGCCTATGATGAGAAAAAACCCCATTTTTCAAGTCCTATCTGGTTTAAGCAAAATAACCCTGTCCATAGTTGTCATAGTTGAAAGTTATCTGTTGTCATTTACCCTTGTTCCTCATGCCATTCATGATCCAAAGGTTGACAAAGTGTCTGCAAACCTATCCCTGGTCATCTGTCATTTGAAAATATAATCATACCAAAGAAACACTCAAAATATGTCAAAATTTCCCCTAAGTTAGATAGTGGTGTTTAGGGAGTCTTTTCCTTGGCAAAAATATCCTGAGCCAAAAAGCCTCTGTTCAGTACCAGTCAGCCCTGAATTAGTTCCTATTATGAAAAACAAGTATTGTTCCATCCATAGGTCACACACCACTAAGAGGTTACTGTGTCTCATCTCAGATCAGGAAAAGATAAGGTTTTTTAATATCTAATGAAGTATGCTTTGCACAGGCGCAATCTCGTTGAAACACCAAAAGAGCTCACCAAGGGTCAAAGTCATCTATTTTTACATTTCTGCAGGAGTGTAATTGTAATGATGATCAATGTGAAAAAGAGCAAAAGGACAAATTCAAAAGGGTCTTTCCTGCTGAATTAGTTTTCCATCAGTAAAACGGATGAAATGCAGTAAGTGAAGGGCTACCAATAGGTATGGTTTGAAAGCCAAAGTTGCCTAAAGAACATAGAGCAGCCTCCAAGTCATATAAATGCAAAAGGCTGATGTTATGTTGATCATCAGTGTTTCAGCATCTCCTCCAAAAAGCAATTTCAGCATGCCTCTGCAAACACAGTCAAGGGAGGTCAGCCAACTATGTCTAGCAAGCAACTACTCTACATATACAAGTCATATGTTTTCTGTCCTAGAGGTTCACAGGGATATTTTAAACAGAATAAATATCTCAGAACATATCTCATAAAGCAATTTTTTTCCTATTTGACATAATACCAAGCAGAGACATATGATTTACAGAAAGGTGATACAATTTTGAAGTAAATGAAATGACATATCTATAGTGAGAACCTCCTCCTTTAAAAGAGCAGATGGTTGAAAGCACGGTGATAACCTCCTTCATTAAAAAGTAGATGGTTAGAAGACATCATGGTAAAGCCTCCTCCAATCAAGAGCAGATGGTTGGGAACATGATAAGAACCTCCTTCATTTAAAAGCAGAGGGCTAAGGTGTTTTAAGTGACTTCAGAAATTATAGGCCACCTCCTTCCCAAGGATGAAACAAAAGGTGCATCAGCAGAGTTTCAAATTGTGTTTGAGTAAGTTGTCTATCATAAAGACAGGGTTCAAAATTAGTGGTGATTCAATAAGGTTTCATAGGTTGACAAGCCTATTTCATATCACAAGCAAAGGATAACTGCTGGTATTTAAAAACTCTGACCCTGTATTTCTGACAACCTCATTCTAAGGATAAATTCTGGCTAGGAACAGCCTCATCCGAAATGTCAAAGAAAATAGATCAAGTTTGATTTTAAACCAACTTCTGCATAGCCTTGACATAGTTCGTCCAAAGGGTCAAAAGGTGGTATAAAACATTGTTTACCTTCAGTCAAAATGTACCCATCAAATGGTAGGAGATAGAGTTTAAAAGGGCACAAGAAATTTAAATTTTTGAATGTTTTAGTCAGAGGATAAAACCTCCCTCCACTTCATAAACAGACATGGTTTTCATTATGATTTTAAGGCTGCATCACTGTTTGTTACATTTGCCTACTTTGTAAATAAACAAAGGCACAAGTTCACTGTTCAAAGTTTCTTTCAAAAGCAAAAAGGGAATTTTGCCCTTTTAATAAAAGTGAAGGAAACTTGGGATTTTAAAGTATAAAGGAGCTCGACCATTGTTCATTCATTACTTTGTAATACCAAGTCAAAGAAAAGAAGGAATTTGAGTGTTTTTTCAAAACATTGGCAAGATTAAGGTAGCGTGGCACGCCTGTTACAATGTGCGGCGCGCCTGTAAAGAGGAATGAGTGCAATTTATTAAGGAGCGCGGCATGCCTGTAGCACTACGCGATGCACCTGTGCTCGGCGCCCAAGGCCGACCTGACAGGCCATCTGCGCAGCACGTTCTCCGTTCAACTCCCGCCCAGCAACCAAGTATTAACCTTGTTTTTCTTCCCGTTGAACCAATGCTCCAAGGACATCTCAAACACATTTTCAAAGGTATTTCTTGTCTCCTAGATAAGTTTGAGTTTGAGGGAGGATTTAAAAGAAATTACAATATATGAACAGTGGTTAAAGGAAAGGGTTTTATGTGCCAATTTGAAAGTATTTTTTTGCTAAAAATAGCTAAGAATACACACAGTTTCCAGAAGAAAAAGCAGAGTTTCGGAAAGGTCTTTCAAATAAGTTTGAAGAGATATCTTGAAATTGGTTTCAAAGAAGCACTTTGTTTTCTAAATCAAAAAGGAAACAGTGACTAGGGGATAAGGATGATTTTCAGTTGAAAGGAGTCTTTTAAACATTGTTTTCAAAGTAGCGCCATGATCATTTAAAACAAAAAGAAACAGTGATTAGGAGATAGGAATTTGTCAAATTGAAATAGGTCTTCTTACTATGGATAACAAGGATCAAAAGGGCAATGTTTGAGGGGAATAATATTTGTGTAAAAAACAAAAGAGGTTTGTCTCCAAAAACCACAAGCAGATCTTGGCAAAGGCCTCCTAGCTCAAACATAATACTGAAGAGGTGATTTTGTTTTCATTCAACAAAATACTTGTTTACTAAACTCAAAGAAGAATAGTGATTTGAAAAGAGGAAAAGGTGTGTTGTTTGAAGACTTATTTCAGTGATCACTTAATCAGCTTATCTTGGTAAGTCAAAGAAGAGAAATCTATGCAAACTAGTGATGATGAGGAACAAGGAAAAGGGTCCAAACATGACAGTCATGAAGAAAGCAGTGACAAGGATAAACAAGACAGCCCTTAAGCAGACAATGATGAGGGTAAGCAAACACAAAACATAGAGCATGAAGGGCACTCTCCAAATCATGTGCTAGCTTCCTCTCCTAGGAAATGGGCCATGAATTCTTTGCCAAAGACTAAAAATGCCAAAACAACAAGGAAGAAAACCAAAAAATGAAACAAACTAAAGACTGCCCAAAGAGAGCGCCCGGTGAGAAAATATGGAAAAGACACCTCTAGTCTTGAAATTTTGGCTCGAGCATCTACACATGTTTCTAAAAACCCATGAAGGGCTTGCTCGCCAAAATTGGGCAAATTTCGACAAGTTTTTGTTTTTTAACAATTTTTTAGCCTAATTGCATAAATTTGTGGGCATCACCATTTTTGTTTGGAGCATCCTCAAAGGTTGAAAGTGGTATCATTGGATGCATTATCTTTAAGGGAATCTACTCAAAAAATTTCAGATCCAAAGGATGAGTTTTGATCCCCCAAAGAGGCGAAAAACAGTGATCTTTTGACTTTTTGCTTCTCATATCAGCAATGGGCTAATTTCTAGTTTTTTCCACTAAGATCAGTTTTTCACATACTTCCAGAGATCATTTTGGGGAAAAAAAATTATTTAAGAAACTAGAAATCTAGAGCTTTCCAACGATCCATCACGGGCCTCTTTTTGACATCGGGAGGTCCCTCAAAACCTGTCTGCAAAACAGGGAATTTTCTGCTGCTACGTTCCTATAGCATTTTGTCAAAAAAGCAGTTTTCTGAAGTGGCCTATCCAAATGTGTGCTAGGCCATTTTCAGCCATTTTCAATTGTGAAAAGTCAAATATATTTCCATTTTTATCATTTTTAAGATATTTAGAAGATATTTTGTGCCTTGGGTTTTGCAAAGCCTCAAGGACAAAATCAGATATTTATGATGGGCCAATGGGCTTGCTAGTTTCTCTAAAAGGTTTTCCTTCTCTTTGGCCTATATATTCCAAGAGATTTCATTGTAAACAAGGTTGAAATTGATGATATATAGCATTAAATGATACTACAAGCTTTGAAGAAACACTTTGTCTCATGATGTGGATGATTTCTTGTTTGTCTTGGATGGTGGAAGAGGACTGTTTGTTGGAATCCTTGGCTAGGTAAATGGTATAGTGTTCCTATCTATATGTTTTCCTTAGTTTATCATACATGTTTCCATGTTTCCATGTTTCTTGCTTGCTGTAGGTCAGTAAAGAATATATTTTAGACATGCCCATGGAGGCACCTTAATTTTCCTGATTTTATTACAGCTTCTATGTTTTTCTTCCTTCTTAGTCATATCAAAGAATTCTTAACTGCTCTTTGATCACTGAAGAAATTGTTTCTTGTTTCATTTATGGTCGTTATGCATGCTAAGTATGATTCACGGTATGCCCTGCTTACTCATGGCTAGTCAAAAATACATCTCTGAAAACTCTCTTTGAATTTTCGATTGTCTTAGTTTGAACCAAGGAGGTCTTGTTTCGATCTTGCCCTTTGGATAAAAACTTTGCATTCTATTCTCAAAGTTCCCAATAGCTCAAAATATGATGTGTATGAGTTCCCTCTTCGTAAATTGAGTTGTTTGTCCATCTTATTTGTTTTCCCTAAAATCTGAAGGTGATTTCCCAAAGTTGGAGGGTCTTATACTTCCATGCATCACTAGAATGTTTATTTTATGCATTTATTAGTTTAAGTTTCATTCATAGAGACCAATGGTTAGCCATAACTTATGAATTCTTGCTAATTAACTATTCATGTTTAAAATCTCTTTGTATTTCACAAACTTAGTGTCCATCCCATTTCATTCCACCTAAAAGAATCCATTTTACCTCGACCAAATCGGCCCTGCAATATACCTTCTCCACCCTTTGAGGCAATCTCGACCTTGTTGACCCCATAACCCAGTTGATCTGATATCTTGTTATCTATTTATCTTTTGATCAGTTCTTCCCTCAAAAACCTAAAACAAACCAAAACACACTTAGCAACTAGCCTAAAATAATAAACATAGAAAGCAAACAAGTTTACATCCTTTGCACAAATAGAGAGAGCCCTCTCTGAGTCCAGGAAAGCTAGGTCCTTGGGCTCCAAAGTTGGTTTGATGTTACCCTGTCATTTGGCTTGCCAATATTCCAAATCATGCGACCCTAACAGCCAGCAGGCGTTCATAGTCTCAACAGGGTTGCTATTTTAACCTGAAAAAATGAGCCAGGATCCTTATGTAAAAATAGTTATTCTGCCAATTTTATGGAGAGATCACCATGCTGGTAAGGTGGCCAGATAACCATGGTGCCACTCACTAGAGTTGTAGTAAAGTGATCAGGCCAGCTCGTGATGAGACCTCTTGTCCTTCAAGAAGTTAAGAAGGTAATTACCCTAGTGTGGTGGCCATTATGGGCATGTCACTTGCTACGCTCTTATGAACGTGGTAGGATAGCTCATGATGAGACCCCCTATCCTCTCTTAAAATTTGCATGTAAGCGTAGTACTTCTTTTTGAATTGTAACATCTTGATTTATAAGGAGGTCACTGTACTGGTGTGATACCCAGATAGTCACAATGCCATTCACTAGGATTGTAACATAGTGATCAAGCCGTCTCATGATGAGACCTCCTATCCTTCAATTAGATGAGAAGGTCATTACCCTGGTGTGATAACCATTGTGGGCATGTCACTAGTTAAATCCCTATGATCATGGTAGGTTGGCTCGTAATGAGACCCCCTATCTTCTTAAAGTTTTGTAGGAACACATAATAATTTCTTTTTATACATAAAGGGAGGCTCATTAACTCCTTAAGAGTTATGGATGGTGAAAGAAGCGAAAAAAAATGCCAATACCATTAATACCCCTTGTTCCCATTCCTTCATGTTGGAGGGACATATTACTCGAATAGTGCAGAAAGATATATCATCATAAGGTCATGTATTGTATGATAACATATTTGAACTGGGGGTGACTTAACCTTTCATTTCATGTGTGCATAATGTCAGCTTCTTGTTTAAGGATTATAGTGCCAAAGAGTCATCATATTGGTAATTTTACCATTTTCCCTCTCTTTTTCAACTGTCATTCCCTACTTAAGGTTATTCATTTTCAACAGAAAAAAACACAAAAATAATGGCTATTTAATTTGGTTGAACAACAGTTGTTCAAATATTGAACAATATATGTTCACAGACTTCTCAGCACAATTAAAAACGCCAAAAAAACGGTTGTTCAATTCGAATGAACAATAGTTGTTCAAAGATTGAACAGCAGTTGTCCCCGAATTGAACAACAAAAAAATAAAAACACTGAAAACGACTGTTCAATTCAATTGAACCGCAACCATTCAAATATTGAATAGAAATTGTTCACGAATTGAGCAAAAAAAACAAAAACACACGAAACGACTATTCCATTCGACTAAACAGAAGCCGTTCAAAGATTGAACAACAAAAATAAAAACACACAAAATGGTTGTTCCATTCGACTGAACAATAACCGTTCAAATATTGAACAACGGTTGACCACGAATTGAACAGCAAAAAAAACACCAATGAACGATTGTTCAATTCGACTGAACAACATCCATTCAAATATTGAACAACAACTATCCATGAATTGAACAACAAAAAATAAAAACGCAAAAAACTGCTGTTCAATTTGGCTGAACATCGGCCGTTCAAAGATTGAACAATAGCTATACATGAATTGAAAAACAAAAATAAAAACGCAACTTATAAGGAAAATGAATTGTAAGTGTGAATAATGTACAACAAGACACGACATTTATATACATTATTTACAAGTGATGTTGGCAAACCTCTCATGTACTTGAGTTTGTGGGGTTGTCACCCCCTTGTGCCACAACTTGGATGGTGGGATCATTTCGTGCTTCTTGGCAAAAATATTCTTTCGTGAGGGGCTTGCAATAAAGGCACACTTTGTGTCCGTTAACTCGAAATGTTGAACCAGACCCATCTATGGTGGTCAAGGTGAGTGTGCCATTGTTGTTTACTTCCTGAATCTCATATGGACCAAGCCACCTTGTTTGTAGCTTTCCTAGGAAATCTTGGAATCTGGAGTCATAGAGAGGGCCCAATCTCCTTTTTGGAATACCTTCTTCCTGATAAGGTTATCATGCCATTTAGCTTGCTGTTGTTAGATGATCATTGTGCGTTGTAGGGCTAGCAGTCACATTTCATCTAATTCATTTATTTGCTGGATTCTTCTAGCTTGGTCTTCTGTTAAGTCCAATCCTACTTCCTGGGCTGTTCTCAGAGTGTTGATTTTGAATTCAATAGGAAATATAGGTTCCCTCCCAAATACTAGCTAGTATTGTGAGTATCCAGTGGTGTTTCACCAGGTTGTATGATAGGCCCATAAGGCTTTTGGCAATCAAGTGGCCCAATCCCAGCGATGTGCTAATACTGTTTTGGTAAGGATTTCTTCCAAAACTTTGTTGGTGCTTTCGACTTGGCCATTTTCCTGCGAGTGGTAGGGGGACGTAACTCTATGGGTGACATGGTGGTTTCTTAACGTGGCTGTAATTTTATTACCTATGAATTGTGCCCTTCCATCAGTTATCACTTCTCGTGGCAAGCTGTATCATATGAATAGTTCAAAAAGAAACTTAATTACTGATTCTTCCATGGCTCTTGACAAGGCCACTGCTTCTACCCATTTGGTTACATAATCTATGGCAACTAATATGTGGGATTTCTGGTTTGATGGTGGGTTGAATGGCCCAACAAAGTCCAATGTTTATCGTTCGAATGGTTCTACCACCAATTGTGGTTGTAGCGACATTTCATCAGCTTGGCCTGGGCGGCCCATTCTGTGGCAGCTATCACAGGCCTGGACATATTTATTTGTGTATTTGAAAATCGTAGGCCAATAATAGCCTAATTACAACAATTTATGCACTGTCCTGCATTTTGCGAAATGGCCGCCACAAGGTTCATCGTGATAGGCTCGGAAGATGTCATAGATTTCATCCTTTCTAATGCATCTGCGTATGTGCATATCGGCCCCTATGTGGAAGAGGTAACCACCAATCCAGGAGAACCTTGCGCTACGTTGTACAATCAGTTTCCATTCTTTTGGTGTTAAATGTCTGGGTAGCCTCCCAACTGCCAAGTAATTTGCGACATTTTCATACCATGATGTTTTTACTGCTACAGCAAAAAAATGTTCGTCGGGAAACTAGTCATCGACTGTTAGCATGTCTTCTGTCTTGGGAACCCTGGACAGGAAGTCCGCGACCACGTTTTCCTTCCTTGGGCGATCTTTGATTGTTATATCGAATTCCTGCAACAACAATATCCAACAAGTTATTCTCCCATTCTTGACTGGTTTATTAGGTAAATATATAATAGCAGAGTGATCAATATACAGGAGTACTTGATAACTAGTTGTATAGTGCCTAAATTTATTAATGGCATAAATGACAGCTATGAACTCCTTCTCGGTCACATTATAATTCAGTTCGGCAGGAGTGAGGTTTTTGCTGATATAATAAATGGCATAAGGTTTTCTGTCTTCTTCTTGGCCAAGGACCACTCCTGTTGCTATGTTGGAGGCATTTGAAGAGATGTGAAAAGGCAGTTTCCAGTTAGGTCCTCGTAGGATTGGTGTTTTTGAGACCAATTTCTTTAAATATGCAAAAGCAGTGTCACATTTATCAGTCCAATGGAATTCAACATTTCAAGTTAATGCATACAAAGGTGTGGCAATTTGTGAAAAGTTCTTTATAAATCTACGGTAATACCCTACATGTTCCAAAAAACTGTGTACTTCTATCTATGTATGGGGTGTGGCCAATAAAAGGATCACTTATATCTTAGCCAGATCTACCTGTATCCCAGCTGCAGAAATGTAGTGGCCTAGAATCACTCCCTCTATCATAATCATGTGACATTTCACATCTCTTAGACATAGCCTAGTAGCAATACATCGTTCCAACAGCTTTTCTAGCATTTCTAAGGCTTGATCAAAGTCCTCCCCATACAGTGTGAAGTCATCCATATAGATTTCAAGCCCTTCATTTATTAAGTCAGAAAAAATGCTAATTATGGCTCTCTGAAATGTTGCTGGGGCATTACATAATCCAAATGGTAAAACTCTGTAAGAAAAAGTGCCCAATGGGCAGGTAAAGGTTGTCTTATCTTGGCATTTGAAAGCTATTTGGATTTGATTGTAGCCACTGAATCCATCAAGAAAGGAGAAGAACCGTTTCCCAGCCAATGTATCAAGGACTTGGTCAATGAAGGGGAGGAGGAAATAGTCTTTCTGCGTTGCCTTATTCAATTCTCTGTAATCTACATAGATTCTCCACTTCCCATTCTTTTTAGGGATGTCTACCAGAGGGGAGACCCATTTGATGTCTGAAATAGGACAAATGAAATTTACATCTAACAGCTTTTACATCTCCTCTTTTACAATATCCTTTAAGTGCGAGTTTAGTCTTTGTTGAGGTTGTCTAATGGGGCATGCTTCCTTATCAATATAGATGTGGTGTGTGCATAGTTGTGGGTCTAAACCCTTCATGTCTTGGTAGTCCCATGCAAATTCCCCTTGGTGCTTCTGGAGGAATTTTATGAGATTTTTTTTTTGGTCATCATCCAAATTGCCATTAATATTCAGAAGCTTTCCTGGCTCGATCTCAATAGGTATGTTGTTACGAACAATGGTTGTGGAGATATGTTGATTCTCAAAGTTTGTCACAGGATCCTCTTGATATTCGTTTTTGAGGACTGTTTTCAACATCTATAATTTTATATTTCCAGGCATTGGTGACTGATTCATAAAATTATTGATTACATCATCTTCAGTTTGATCCTTGAATTCAAGAGCTTCTACTAGTTTCAAAGGTGGATGGATGTTTTTCTCCCAATATGTATATGGATGTTTGTGAATTTTTACCGTGGGTAAGCTTGGTTTGGCAGGCGGATAGATAATGATAGTTTTTATGGAATATCCTCTAGTGATATTCATGCTACCTGCTCGGCAGCCTATGTAAGCATCTGCTGTGGCCATCCAAGGTCGCCCAAGAATCAATGGGTGCCCTTCCATCCTGTTTTTTGGATTAATGACTAAAAAATCAGCTGGGTATTCCCATGAGTCCACAGAGACCAGGATGTCCTACACTATTCCTTCAAGTCTGATAACAGACCTGTCAGCCAGTTCCAGAAGTGTGGCCGTAGGTTTTAAAGCTTATATGCCCAGTTTTTCGCAAGCCCCAGTAGTTAGGATGTTAATCGTTTCCCCCAGGTCGACCAATGTGCTTGGAAATGAGTGGCCATATATTTGTACTATTACAATGGGGTTTCTCTGGTCTTTATATTTCACGGGTGGTTCCTTACCTAGCAACAAGTCAGATAGCGTTCCTACCACATGAACGATGGGTGCAGCGTTTGTTTCTTGACTTGTTTTTGTCCACATAATTCTTTAATTGTCTTTACATAGATGGGAATGTCTTGGATGTCCTGGAGAAGAGGAATTTTGATACAAAGGTTTCTTAATTCCCCCAAGATGTAAAAATCTGGAGCGATTATAGGCCTAGGCAGAGTTAATCTTTCAGGAAATGGAGGCTGAGTCTCCCTAAGTTCTTCAGGTATTTGTTGATCAACTGTTTCCTTATCTTTACCTGTTTCTATCTCTGTTATTTTTGTTAGGCTAGGTTCTGTTGAGGTTTAAATTTGGGACTGAGGTGGAGTCATGGCTTCTATAGGTAAGATGGTAGGTCCTGACCTTAGCCTTAGTTTGTTGCACTATTTCTGTTCGGCATCGGAATTTGGATTTTCTATGATATGAATTAGTTGAACCGATCTATTGTTGGGATTAGGATTGGGTTGAGCTAGAAATTGAGGGCATATGATAGGCTACTGGTTGTGCTGGACCGGGTATGGCGCTGGTAGCATAGGTTGATTTTGGGTCCCTACTCCTATCGGTAGTTTGGTCATTCCCATGGGTCACTGCCAATTCCAATTGGTGTTTCGAGGAGGGGGGTTTGGCCACTGGGTTTGATATGGGACATTTTGCCAACAAAGGGGAGAACAAGGAAAGTTAGGCCAGTTATACCCTGATGAGGGTTGTATAGGCCAAGGTGGCATAAGAAACGACTAGTTTGGCCAAGCAGAAAAAGAATTTTGGGTCTTCCACTCTGTTGGTGGGTTTTTCTGGTTAAACTATGGAGAGGAAAATAATTGAGGCAGGTCTTGTGGCATGCCAGGTCGTGATTTCCATTTCCGACACTGATTCATTAAATAGACTGGTTTTTTCTCTTCCTCTACCTCCTTGTAGACTGCTTTCAGCCCTGGAAGTGAAGGACATTGGTCTGTGGTATGATCCTTAGTGCAGATAGCACAAGTCTGAACCATGTCTAAAGGACATTCCCTCTAGTTGTGCTTCTTCCAAAATCTTGGGCAGAACACGGCTAAGTTCTGTTCTATGATAGCTTCTTCTTAGCTTGTAAAATGTCAAGTTTCATTTTCAAAGTACCCAAGATTTCAGTTTTGAAATCCTCCAACAGATTTCCAAATTATGCTCTAGTTACATTGCCATATTTGAGGTTTTTTTTTATAGAATCACGCCCAATTGGTCGATTTCCCGCGCTACCCTAGGAGCATCTAATGCATAGGGAAATAATCTGATCGTATTATTCCTGGTAAATATCTCCTTTTCCCATTATGTTAAGTGTTCCCACCCATTCTTCTTTCATTCCTTTAATCATTGTGGCTTTTAAGATGTCCTTGGATAACATGGTATATGGAGACCTTTGTAAATTGTATTGAAATATTTCTACGTATTCTTCTAATGTTTCATTGTCTTTTGTGATCATATTGAATATTTCATCTTTTAGATCTCGGGTTCAGCAATAGTCTTGGTATTTGGTAAGAAAAATGTTCTTCATTTGGTCCCAGTTATTTATAGTTCCCCCACCTATCCCATGAACCAGCGTAGCGCAATTCCTTTTAAGGTAGAGGGAAATAGTTTTAGTTTCTAGGGATTAGTGGTGTAGTCATATCCCCTACATAAGACATCAAATTCAAATAGGAATGGACCAGGATCTTCCGTGGTTAATCCATGAAAGGTGGGAATGTTGTGCAAGGGAATGGCTTTCATAGGGGCATTGGAAGCATGATCAACAATAGGGTATTATAATGTTGATGTCTGCCTCTAATTCTGATTTTGATTATTTTCCATCTGATCAAAGAGGTGCCAGAAATCTTTGGGAATTTCTTGATCTAGAGGAGTAATTTTAATGGTCTTGGGAGGCGAATGCGGTGGGGGTTTTACAGCACTTCCCTGATCTGGGATCCTGAGTAATTATTTTTCAACCAATATTTCAGGGGAATTAGATTCTGATATTTCTATGTGAATTCCTCCACTATTTTCTCCCCCCCCCTTCCTGTAGGTTGCAAGAACATACCTCTTTTCAAGGGTCAGTGCCTATATGATTGGTAGTCTACAGGCTTCGCTAAAATCCCTCTATCTTGCAGTGAATCTCGGCATAGGCTACAGATAATGAGGCTACGGCCTAAGGGAGTGTGTTAGGACTTTGAATGGAAACAGTTCTAGGTCCTATAGATGCCTTAGATTCAACTTTATTAATGAGTTCATATATATATGTTGTTCTTCCAAGGATCACCGGTCATTTGGTTTGTGAGTATGTTTGTGAATTATTTCGGATTGTTTCTATCTTTTTCTTCCTATTCATAAAACAAGAGCACCTATTTTACTGGTCTTTGCATGACTTGTTGGGAAGTGGGCTAGAGGGAAAGCATGTTGCTTGCTGATACGCAGGTTATTACCTCTCATTTTCAATACCCAATTCTTCACAGCAATGGAGAAAGATGAATGAAGGAGATCACTCTTAACACTCTCCCTGGAAACGATGCCAAAATGTTGGTCTCACAGAGATGGCTTATTATAGACAACTCTAGTGCTTCTCATTTAATTATCAACCTGAGGTAAGTCTTCTTATTTCAAGAGTGTTGGCACAGTATATGCGAGTGAGATTGTCTAATAGTTACTCTATATTGCTTATGAGGAGGAATAATCTAGCCTCCTAAATTCAATTAACCTAACAAGGGTTGGCTTGGATTGATTCTTAACCTAAGATAAAATAGTAGGATTGAGAAACTATCTAATTGAATTAAACAACAGTCTAAATGAACTGAACATCAATCTAGATGAATCGAACAACAATTGAATTGAATTGAATAGCAGTCTAACTAAACTGAATAGCAAACTAGATGAATCAAACAACAATGGAATTGAATTGAATAGCAGTCTAAATAACTGAACAACAATCTAGATAATCGAACAACAATTGAATCGAATTGAACGGTAGTCTAATTTAAGCAATCTAAATGAATTTGTACAAAAATTACTTATATAATTTTGCAATGGAATTATCTTTGTAAACTAATTAATGGACATTGATCGACGATTGGACGCTTCACTGCACTAAAAGAATAATGTAATCCATAAAGCCAAATAACATCGAAAGCAACTTATTCTACGATCTGTAAATCAATTATAGTGAAATGGGAAGAAACTGGAACCATCTACTGGTGATGAAGCATTATTATAAGTTGGAAAATATGATTGCGATTATCCTAACTTAATAACACAATTGCTAATAGTCCTGAAGAAAGAGAAACTGTAACTTTATTGAATGGAAATATACTTTACAATTTCATTAGATACTTAGGCATTGGTTCTACGACTACACATAGTATGGGAATTTGCGAGGAACTTCTCGGGGTTGGGCCCAGACCACCAAAAGCTCTAGCGTAGTAAAAACTTTAAAATATTGTTGTTCAAAGCTCTATATTACATCCAGTGATATTACAAAAATACAATTAGACAAATTGGTTCTGATGCGTCGATTGCAGAAAGAATTTCCTATTCTTTTCCAACTCCCTTTCTTGTTCGTCCTTCATCCTTTTAAAGGTGATTTCACAAAATGAGAAATTATTTCCCAAACGATGGCCCACTCTGCATGGCTATCGTTTGAGTTCTTGGGCTTGAATTCGTATGTCTGCCTTCTGCCGGCTGCTGGGAGTTACCAAGATCTCACACATTTGCATTTGTTGGTTAGCTTCTGTTTTCTACTAGTCTAGCCACTCTTCCTTCCTGCATGCAGAGATAAGAGAAGTCAATTTTATATTATAAAAACACCCCTTTTATCGTTAGCCTAGTTTTTCTTGTTTTCATAAATCTTTTCTCTCTTTATTGTTAAGCTGAAGGGGAATTCCCCAAAATTGTAACATAATTTGACGTAATTACAGGGTGAGAACGTACCTTAATTTGGGCCCAACACTAACCACAATAAAATACCTTCAACGCATACAATTGATAATCTAGAATGAACTTCATAAGACCCCCATTCAATACTAGTTGACTACTGTTGGAATATTAACCAATATTGAGAGAGGGGGGGGGTGAATTAGTATTAGACAGTATCTAACAATTTTAATAATATCAATTAAACATTAAATATTAAAAAAATCATTCAACAATACATAACATCATAGATAGTACACATGATAGGGGGGGGGGAGGTGAATTAGTATTAGACACTTTCTAACAATTTTAATAATATCAATTAAACATTAAATATTAAAAAAACCATTCAAAAATACATAACATCATAGAAAGTACACATGATATTTTTACGTGGAAACCATTCTGGGAGAAAAACCATTGAATTCTTTTTAATATGTCTTAAATATTACATGAGCAGGAAGCTCCAAATTCCAAGATTCTCCAATAGTGACTGGAAGGAAGCTCGAAACATTGGTTTTATTAGCTCCAACTAAAAGGATGCACCAATGCCCTGATTTTACCATCTCCAACTACAATGATGCTCTAACACTCAATTGGCATCAATTTGTTGCCCTAGCACCACCTTGCTGCCATAAAATATTCTTAGGACCCAACCTAAAGGAGACTTCACTCTCCACCTTGCATCACCTTGCCATCCTTAAGATAAGATAAAAGAATAGGATAGATCACATTGGTCACATTGATCAACTACTACACTCACTGCTCTAATCACTTCCCAACAACTGTTGTCAATAACCCTAGACGCAACATTACAACATGTTCCCTCTCTCTCAAAAATCAATACTTATCGCTGATAAACCTTAGCAACATATCAATAACACTCTAACCAAAAACATACTCTTCAACATCACCATACAATACTCTTGCACATAAAAAACATGTACACGATCCATAAGTAAAAACCCCATCTCATCAATTCAAGAATAACATCATACTCTCAACATCAATATGACAATGCTCTTAGCATGTACGAGAATCATGCATAAAAGCCCTTGCATCATCTTCTGATACAAACATTCACAATAGAACCATAAACAATCCAATACTATGATAGTACATGGAAGTGAATTAAGAGTACAAAAACATACATATTCGTTACCAATATAATCACTCAGCCAATGTCATCAATAGTAAATGGAATCTACATGGACATATAGACTCTACCATCAATATTCTGCCAATACGTATGTGCACTAGAAACTACAAAAATAGCTCTGGAATCCAAAGGCTCCTCACAACAATACAAAATACATAAAACTATGTTCTTTCTCTCATTGGAAATCTCTCTCATCCATACAATATACTACACTAGAATACTCTAACCATCAGCATATGAATCAAGACATTGGAATATATAAACATCAACACGACATTTGCAACAACATACTATTAGTAATATTGGAATTGATATCAAAACCTCTATGAAATCTATTCTCCATACCAACAACAACACCTTCATACATACTCTTAGATTCCAAATCAAACCTCTAACACAATACAGAGAAAATCTAGAGTCTAAATTGCATTGTGTCATTGACTTGTCACACAGGATCATGGGCATATTGAACTTGCACCGACACCGATCAATTTACTTAGATTTCACACCAATGCACAGGTAGATCAATTCCATGCACAAATTACATCTAGCATTTTATTATCAACAGATAGGTATGATCTCAACCTCCTCTTTCTGCCACTCACACAAGTTAAAATTCGACCAATGCACTGTCTATACTTTTCCCTATACATTTTAATGACACACGCACACAACACTATCAATCAAAACTCATTACAACCAGTATGATCCATATTCCTCTGTTTTAGTACATATCACTCTTTTTTTTATAAGAGTTTATACTCAAGCATATTACAATTTGGATTCCAAATGGGTAGCACCAAATCACACTATGTCTAATTATGATATCAATCCATGGAAATTAACACTTTAAATTCATTTCCCAATGTACTACATCCAATTTCATATGCACAATAGCCAAATCGACTTACGATCCATCTCAGTGTAGGTAGATAAAACACACCATACATAGCATATATTTGATCTTCATCCAACGCACTAGTGTGTAATTGTTCAAATAGTCCATGCATATTTAACTATCATATGTTCTTAATCACACACAACTTATGGTTTCTCACTCTATGCATATTTTATGATCATGAGCATAGGTTTTCATCACTCTAAAACATTAACGCACAAGATAAAACGTTTGATCTATTAGATCACTCGTGTATTTATTGGGTTTTGATTGCTCACCCTATTAACTCTAAAACAACCATGAATTTTCATATTCTAATTAGGATTTCCCATCACATCTCCCATTTTATTAAAACCATAAACACACACTTGATTGCACTAGCATAATTGAAACCTATACCAAAAAAAAATAAAAAAATATTCCATCAATTTCACTAGATTGCTTCACATATTACTTCAAATCAGACCCAACTACTACCTAAAAAAAAAGCTTCAGATGGCCTTAGAAACACAAACTAACTCCCACAAATATTTTATGATAAATTGATGATGTATGAGGGCTCATTTATACCCTATTTATACTTGTGAAGAGTGGGGGGGGAATATGAGGGCCAACCTGCCCTAAAAATCTAAATGTAATTTGAAAACTAACCCCTTAATGAGGCCAACCTAAGCATCCATGTTAAGTAAATTTAAAAAAAATAGAAATCCACCTTCTAATGGTGGAAATGGTCAATATTTGTAATTTCCATGATCCACATCATTTATCCAAGGTTCTATATATTTCTATTTAATTTGTATGCAAAAATTTTGGACTAATACATATTGTTGTTTGAATCATTTTGGGGTACCTTGACTATATTTCAGGGCCTCAACTTTAGAAGGGCATATCTCCTCAATTGTGAGGATTTATGTGGAATTCCACCTATTTTTGGAAACAACATGATGATCATAATCAAATGAGGATGGTTTTATCAGAAAAATAAATTTTCTTCCCATTCATTGACCTCAACAAGTGCGGGCATATGAACTTGGGCTTCCTTTCCTTCTCTTATATGGCTTATTTTCCATTGGTAATTCCAATTATTATAATTCAATGACATGTATTAAAAGTGTTCAACTTAAATCCACTTCAAGCGTTCATGTCAAAACTTCCCTTCCTTCCTTCATTGCTTCTAAAGAGGATGCACCAATAGTCGACATTGTCATCGATGACAACACCATTCAACAGAGTATTGTTTTCCCCATATAAGCATTTTCCCGTCAACTTTTGATGTAAAAGTGACGATGGAAGCTAATTTCATTGTGTTATTTAATGTGCTTTTTTTCACAATGTGATCCTTGAATACTTTTTGACATGTCAACAATTTCTTCCAATGCGTGGAAAATAGGTTCTCAACATTGTGCTTTCTTAATAGCTTCAATTAATTATGGAAGGCTTCTAACATTATTCTTACTCATTTTTATGCAAAAATGACTAAACTATCAATAAATATGTCCGTGTGTGCACCTAAAAATAAGGAAACCAATTTTTAACTTTTGAAAAATCATAGTTCAACATGCATGCTTAGATAGCTAAACAAACCTAACTTTTGTTTTCAAATCTAGCATTGTCCAATTTTAAATATAAAATTTAATTGAAATTATTAGACTAGTAAATAAGCACACGTCAAATTATATGTGAAAATTTCTAGATCCGGAATCCTATTGCAGCAACTGGAAAATATTCACCTAATTGTTATTCATTACCTAAAATTTTATTTGTAGTTGTTTTATGGAAAACATTGAACACATGACACTGCAACCTTGTAATATTCCCAAAATTTCCACATCATATTTGGAATATTAGAGTCCTTGATTTTCTTAATAAATTAAGTAAATAAAAAGGGTGGAGGGACCCACAAACCTCTAGGATGAATAAAATCCACTTTTTATGTGTGTATGTGGATATTTTATATCTAGATCTAGAATCATGGAGTAGTAGAGCAACTCCATTAATGGGGATCATTTCTCACTTATGAGATAGATTATGGAAGATGAACCAGTCAAATAAGATCATGCATCTTAAATATAAAATCATGAGGATCTTTGATATGGTCAACTAAGGTCATAATGCATTCAAAGAAGATAATTAAGCACTTATGATAAGATAGTGGAGAAAGTGATGCATTTAATGCATGCATGATGGAGAGGGTGATCACCCCATATGAACATTATGGAGGACATGGATCATGTTGATTCAGTCAACATTGACCAAATCAACAACACAGTCAAACATGGAGACTTTGTCCACATGTACAATGCAGATTTGGAGTGGGCCCAGGCTATGGAAGGCTCATGCATATAATGAAGGTGAAGGCACAATGGAAGGCATGATTTGGATTATTCATCTCTTGATCTGTCTAGATCTAGATTTGTCTAAGGAAATTTATATGAAAAATTGGGTTGTTTAGCAGAGTTTGCAGGGTGTTCCTGAGCAGGAATCCAACCTCTTTCTTTGAGTAGCTCTGGAAAGAGGATTGTTCTTCATTCCATATCAGGCATTCTTTCCATCTTCAGGAGGTTGTTTCTAGCATTCAACTAGGAACCCAATGGAGGATTCATCCTACCACCTTGTTCTTTAGATTCAGTCTTTCAGGAGTAGCAGATCTACATCCGACATTCAGGCCATTGGGTTTTACCTCCTCACAACAATAGCCCACTCAAGGATTTCGTAGTTCAGTCTTGTAGATCTATTGGAGGAAGGAATTTTCCAGTATTTCAGCTGGAAATCCTATGAAGGATAACCTCCTCACATTGGATCTATTGTTTCCATCACTCAGGAGCTGATTTTCCACATCTAGCAGTAGGCTAAAGAGCCTCCCTCTCTAACAGCGCAGTTTTCTAAAGCTGTTGTTCATTCAATAGCTATTTTCAGTGGAGGAGATTGGAGGAGCTATATCTTGAGCTTTTAGCCCAAGAATCTAGTGAAGGGATCAACCCTTCTTGCATAGATCTAATTGTACATCATTGCAGCCATCATCTCATCAGATCTAGCTTCAGATCTACATTTCCTAGTAGCATATATATGAAGCCCTAAGGGGAAGGTTCTCTTAGACTTACAGATCTGAGAAACCCCTCTCGGGTTATCTTGGGAATCCATCATAGAGCCCATATCTACAATTCCAGCATCATCGAAGCTCCCATTCTGCCTAGATCTGACTTTTTATCTTACAGACAGTTGCAGTCGCTATATTTGTAGCATGGAAAATGCAGTATACCTTCCATCAGAGTAGCAGTTATGCAATCCCTCTTGGGATATCATTGCAGGGTCATTCTAGGATACTTTTGTGGCTTGAGCATCTCATATTTTGAGCACTGTTGTACTTTCTTTTTCAACTCTAAATTAATAAAATGGCTCAGCTACTTATGTGCATTCTGTTGTGTATGTAGATTTATTTTTTACTTTACTGTAGTTCTTATATTGTGTTTTAGTATTACTACATTCTCCCTTTTAGGATATTACAGTGGTATCAGAGCATGATCTTTGGCTCAGCTTGTGGACACTTCATCTTTTACATCAAAAGAAGAAGCAGATAGATGAGATCTATCATGGAGGATGAAAATTCTTCCACTCCTTTCTTTAGATCCATGCAAGATCTCTTCAAGGAGGTCAATCCAATGAAGAAGGAAGGACAGAAAGAAGATCCAAGAAGAAGATGTGATGAAGAAGGTCCAAGCACTTCCTATCAGCAAAGAAGAAAACCGGAGAATCCTAGATCTCCTCATAGATCCACTATGCCCACTTTCTTTGGAGAAGGTGAAAGGTGCAGAAATGAAGAAAGGAATGAACCTGAGACTCATGAGACTCTCAACCTATATCTTGAAGAGTACAAAGCACAGTCTAGAGCATTCAAGGAGAAGCTAACTCTCAACAATTCTTCAAAATCAAAGAATAAAGAGGATCCTATAGTAGCAATATAAGAAAGAGGCAAAATAGATTCTATTTGCCTACATTTGATGGATCTTCCTCAAGCACTATTAAGGCTTGGAGGAGAGATTTAAATGCATTTTTTAGGCTTCATCCTATAGCTGAAGGAGAGGCCATTCAAATTGCAGCACTTCATATTTTAGGTGAAGCCAATGATTGGTGGTTTGGTCACATGGAGCATGCAAAGGTGACTAAATATTCAGATTTATTTCACAAGTTGAGGAAGGAATTTGATGTGAGAAAACCAAATATGTGTCACAAAGTGACATTCCCTAAGGAAACAAAGGAGGATGTCAATCTTGTCACTCTGGAAAATAATTCACTACATTCACCACCTGTTGCAGAAGTACTTGCATTCGGAGAAGAGACACTTGCAACTTTACAAGATAGTCTTGGACTCTTGACATATAGAGTCCCATGAATGATTCAAGAGATGCATGAGGAAGAGGAGGAATATTCCAGCACTGGTACACTTGGAGGAGAGAAGCCATCACTTTTACCAATAGTTGGAGACACAATTGTCACGGTTGGAGGAACTCTTATGTTCTGGCAAGAGGTTCCCACACATCAGTTGATCCAATGTATGCATGAACTTTCATCACATATTGTTTCAGGGCCAATGCATAACCAAGGGTTAGAACAAAATGTTGATTTGAAGCAGCAATATATCACAGTGCAGAGGACCCTTGATCTAATCAATGAGGAGATTAAGAACTATCCCAGTTCATCATTGTTGAGCTACATTCAACCCTTTGAGTTGAAGTGTAGAGTTTCATAAAATGGGATGAGTGAGATCCTATGTACAATAGCTAGTTATGAGATCAGTATTGTGCCTTGCTTTGAGACAGAACATGTATTACCCTGAAGAACTAAAACGTTGTCACTTAGTAGCTGTGAAAATGAAGAGGCCCCATCATTCTTGGCGCATTCTGAAGGTAACTTCACTCATGAAGCAATGGAGGTAAAGATGAAAAATGGTAGACATCTTGAGATGAGGAACCTATCCTCCTTTCTAGATGACCCTTTCTCAATGAGCATCTCAAAGCTCAAAGAGAAACTTATACCTGTAGCAGATCCAAAAATTTATTGGTTTTGGAGGGCCTTTGGTGAAAAGAGAATCTCATTAAGAGATCTCATTGGATGTGCACTTTAACATTTCATGAAGTGCAAAGTTCTTCATCAGTTTGGGGAAGATGGTATTCTACAAAGGGAGGATACCATGATTATGCAGTACATCACTCATCATCCATATTGGGGTGAGTGGTTGAGGATGATAAGCAAGGGGTTGCATGACCACTTGTAGATTTATGACATGGGCCAGCAAGCTTGGTTATGTTGGTTGCCCTTGGGAGAATTTTTTCACTACCCAAAGGCTCCTATTTCTTTGATCCATGCTTTGAAGAACACTTATGAAATGAAGAAGGAGGCATGGCTGCCCTGGCTACTCTTGGGTGAGTATGGTTACCACCCAACAGCTCATATTTTTCTGCTTCATGCCTTGTGTATAAATCATAGAATTCAGCAAAAGAAGGCATGTCCATTTTGGTTTCCCTTGAGAGAGATTGGCCACCACATGACATCTCCTATGTCTATGTGTTTTGTATTGGGTAAAGCTTGGCATGATGCTCTCATGATGTGAATTGATGATGTTTCTTTGTATTGGGCTAATGTGACATTTCATATGTCCATTAGTAAGTTTTTTCTCCATGATGCACATGAGGAGGAGAGAAAGCAGCAAGATCTCTTATTTATTTGGTTGTTTTTGGGGGAGTTTGGCTTGTCCATCTTACATAGAGGAGATGGAGGATGGCAACAAAGGGCCTTACTCCGGTGGTTACTATTAGGAGAATATGGTTTGACATATTTGTCTACCCATATCTCCTTTTCTTCTTTTGCATGATGTTGGAATGATGCTTGGATCCAACAATACCAACATGGCTAACGATGAGAGCATATCAATGCTCAATCAAATTCATGAAGCATGGGATGGAGAGTTGTATGGTGAGATGTGGATTTTCCTTTGTGGAAAGAGCCATTTTATTTTATGTATCTCATGTATTAATGATGAAGTTGGAACTCATATGGTTGGAACTTGCTACTTGATGATAGGAAGAGGACATCTAACCATACAATTGAAGGTCATTCTATATGTTTTTGAAAGACAACTTTGGAACCAAACATGCATAACACATTGTATCAAATGGAGGAAGCCTTCCTTATGTGGATGCCATTGGGAGTGGAATAGATGGATTTGCATCTAATTTTGGAGTTGCTTGAGGACAAGCAAAAAATTTTCGAGGGGGGGAACTGTAATATTCCCAAAATTTCCACATCATATTTGGAATATTAGAGTCCTTGATTTTCTTAATAAATTAAGTAAATAAAAAGGGTGGAGTGACCCACAAACCTCAAAGATGAATAAAATCCACTTTTATGTGCGTATGTGGATATTTTATATCTAGATATAGAATCATGGAGTAGTAGAGCAGCTCCATTAATGGGGATCATGTCTCACTTATGAAATAAATTATGGAGGATGAACCAGTCAAATAAGATCATGCATCTTAAATATAAAAACATGAGGATATTTGATATGGTCAAATAAGGTCATAATGCATTCAAAGAAGATCATTAAGCACTTATGATAAGATAGTGGAGGAAGTGATGCATTTAATGCATGCATGATGGAGAGGTGATCACCCCATATGAACATGATGGAGGACATGGATCATGTTGATTCAGTCAACATTGACCAAATCAACAACGCAGTCAAACATGGAGACTTTTTCCACATGTACAACGCAGATTTGGACTGGGCCCAGGCTATGGAAGGCTCATGCATATAATGAAGGTGAAGGCACAATGGAAGGCAAGATTTGGATTATTCATCTCTTGATCTGTTTAGATCTAGATTTGTCTAAGGACATTTCTATGCAAACTTGGGCTATTTAGCAGAGTTTGCAGGGTGTTCCTGAGCGGGAATCCCACATATTTCTTTGAGTAGCTATGGAAATATGATTGTTCTTCATTCCATATCAGGAATTGGTGCCATCTTCAGGAGGTTGTTTCTAGCATTTAGCTAGGAAACCAGTGGAGGATTCATCCTACCACCTTGTTCTTTAGAATTAGCCTTTCAGGAGTAGCAAATCTACATCTGACATTCAGGCCATTGGGTTTTACCTCCATGTAGTAGTAGTCCCCTCAAGGATTGTGTAGTTCAGTCTTGTAGATCTATTGGAGGAAGGAATTTTCCAGTATTTCAGCTGGAAATCCTGTGAGGGATAACCTCCTCACATTGGATCTATTATTTCCATCACTCAGGAGCTGCTTTGCCACATCTAGCAGTAGGCTAAAGAGCCTCCCTCTTTGACAGCACAGTTTTTTGAAGCTATTTCTCATTCAGCATCTATTTTCAGTGGAGGAGATTGGAGGAGCTAGATCTTGAGCTTTTAGCCCAAGAATCTAGTGAAGGGATTAGCCCTTCTTGCATAGATATGATTGTACATCATTGCAGTTATCATCTCATCAGATCTAGCTTCATATTTTCATTTCCCAGTAGCATATATGTGAAGCCCTAAGGGGAAGGTTGTATTAGACTTACAGATCTGAGAAACCCCTCTTGGGTTATCTTGGGAATCCATCATAGAGCCCAGATCTACAATTTCAGCATCATCAGAGCTCCCATTTTTCCTAGATATGATTTTTTATCTTACAGGAAGTTGCAGTCCCTATATTTGCAGCAGGGATAGCATAGTAGACCTTTCAGCAGAGCAAGAGTTACGCAGTCCCTCTTGGGATATCAGTGTAGGGTCATTCTAGGCTACTTTTGTGGCTTGAGTGTCTCATATTTTGAGCACTGTTGTACTTGCTTTTTCACCTCCAAATTAATAAAATGGCTCAACTATTTCTGTGCATTCTACTACATATGTAGATTTATTGTTTACTTTGCTGCAATTCTTATATTGTGTTTTAGTATTACTGCATTCTAACTTTTGGGATATTACAAACCTTCACTACATAAATAAAATGTGGAAACAAGAACTGAGCAAGAAGGAAATCATACACACATACGACACCGTTATTTTTGGACAAATGTCCCTGGAAAAACCCAATGTGAAAAAATTGGTACAACAACTGAGGGTTTGTATTATTAAACTGTAGTTCTGAATACAATCTAGGATGCATTATTGGCCATCCATATAGATAAAATAATGAAAAAGAGTTAGTGAGAAAATGACCTCATAGTAACACTAGAGATCTAGCGTTGACCCAAACTTGAAGTAACAAACCCCAAGCTACCTCTGCGTAGATTTGCGTCACTCCCTTCGGCTGGTCTTTCTGCTGGTTGGATGTTGATCCTATGCCCCTCCGGTCTCACACCCCGACTCTTCGACACTGGATCTAAGTGATCTTTATCAAAATAGTGGATCTATTTAAAGGCTCAGCACTACCTCTGAATGGCTCTACACTGCCTAACGTAGCCCCTATACTACCTATTTTATGTTATCTTCTCTACCTTCTCTAAGATGTATTCTTCGCTCAAGAAAAATCTCCAAACGGAACTATCTCTACCCCTCACTGCGTAGAATCAAATTGATGATATATCTGGTTGCACTGTGTTTCTCACTTGAGAAATCAATCTCTAGACTCTCTCTCGATGTGTTTTCCAAATTCCTATCAAGCCTTCTCTTATAACCTTCTCGTTGAGAAATCAACTGCCCGAATTAAAACATAATCAAGGCTAAGATTAACTTGACTTGATCTTCATATTTTTCTAGAAGATTCACATCCAGTTCTATTAATATCCTTTAATTATTTTAATTTCCTAAGTTAGACTTAGACTCCCATTAAAAATAATTAATTATTGTAGGTTTTAACCCTGTACAGAACTTATCTGTGAATGAACTCTTAAAATAGAAAATAAACAATAGCGAGAGAATAAAACATAAAACATATATACACAGATATTTTCTCCTAGATCCAAAAACTGGGACTACCATCTTGATTTTTCATTATATTCCTTTCAATGTTACAACACATATATATACATTCTGAAGCAGTCATAAACCCCAATCCATTAACCCTAGATTAAAACATTACTGTAGTTCCCTAGACTAGATCTTCAAAATGCCGTGGGAATAAAACCATCATGCCCAAAATCATGTGCAAACACATGCACAAAACCATAGGCAGGTCTGCCCACCTAATTTAGGGCCCAAAAAAAAAAATCGCGAGGCAGTGACCCCGTGCAAGGTGGCTACCAGCTCCCCTGCAAAACCCCCAACAAGGGGGGATACGCCCCCCTATTGTGCCCAACACAAAGTGTAGGGGGGTTGGCCACCCCCTAATTCTTGCTTGGGGTTTGCCGTGGAAAGAATATAACACACACCCCACAATTATTTTAATAAAACCCCATCCGGGTGGAATTTACCAAAACACTTTCTGGTTAATTTGGAATCTATGTGTCTAGGCCTCCCTACAGAATTTGAGACTTAGAACACATCTGTTGCTACCATAAAATCAACACTATTGGGGGGTCATAGGGGGGGCGATAGCCACCCCTGTCGGGGTCCAGGGCAGTGCCCTGGTGAAAATTTTTGGTCCTTAAATTCCGGTGGGTGGTATGCGCCCATGGTTTTGTGCATGGTTTTACACATGGTTTTGGGGTACGATGGTTTTTGGCACCTGGTATTTTTGTAGATACAATCAAGGGAACTACGGTTATCTTCTAATCCAGGGTTAATGGATTGGGGTTTATGTATGCTTCGGCATGTATATATATGTGTTGTAACACTTAAAGGAATATAATGAAAAATCAAGCTGGTCATCCCGATTTGGGATCCAGGGGAAAGTCTCAGGGTTTATCCGTTTTATGTTTTATGCTATCACTATTGTTTATTTTTTGTTATAAGATTCGTGTGTAGATAATTTCTGTTCAGGGTTAAAACCTACAAACACTCTCCCTTAGTGTGGAATGTGCTCTAGTAATGCATCCTGCTGAAGCATTACATTGATTCTGTAACATCTCCCTCTTCATTTCTGATGCCTAACTTTTTTGTCCACCAATTATTGTGTTATTGTATCTCTGATACTATTGACCCTGCATACTACTGCTAATTACATACCACTACAAATATGTTGTTGTTGCAGTAGAAAAACATCCAAAATACTCAACTAAGTGTTCAACATGGTGCATGTAATACTAAAGATCTGACTGCTGCTAGTCTCTACGTTGACCCTTTGAAGCTGTTACGATGTTGTTGACTCTACATTGTGCCTTACTACACTCTTTCCAACTCTATTATGTGCTTCTCATACTCTAGCATTATCTAGCCACTGCATTGTCACTCTGGCACTTCTCTGCACAAAATGACACTAGTCCATCCTACTACTTCTGATATGGGTTCACGTAGCAAGGTATTGATCCAAAAGGTAGAATCCTCAAGGATCATCCCCAACTGCAACTCTCTCGAACTAAATTACTAGATCACACCACCTCTTCACTAGAGGTATGTGGAAAATCATGGCAAACTCTTCCTCCTCAATCCTTGCAGTTGCATCCTTCGGATCATGTTTCTCATCCTTGTCTTTCTTCTTGAGAGGAAAATATGTAGCATAGCAACCTATCTCACCACACCGGAAACACTTGATCTTTGAGACATCCTTTCTCTACCTCTGATGCTCCCACTTCCCCACTGTTGTTGCTGCCATCAATTTTACACTTGATCATATCTCGCTTCACCTCTTCCTGTTGAAGAGCAGCCCACATCGATTCCCAATTAGGAAACCTTTCTCTGCCCAGGATGCTCTAGAAAAAAACTTTCCATTATTATGAGACTAATTTTAGGGCCAATTTAGCCATCTCGGTCCCTTGAGGTGTTGAACCTACAACTTCAAACTGATCTCGGGTTTCCTGAAGCTTTGCAAGAAACAGATCAATGTGTTCTTCATTTTTTCATCCTAATAGATCGCATCTTCTCTTGCAAGTACATCTTTCGTCGCTTAGAATATCCTTGATACAATGTCACTAAGGAATCCTGCATCTTCTTGGTTGTCCCATCACCAGCTATGTGACATTCTACATGATCCCTCACTCCGTCGAGGATAACATGCTTAACCTTCACCATATTCTTCTTGTAGGCTTTCAACTCTACATCTAAGGGGAAAACTACCACATTCTCAATAAAGTTCTTGATATTATGCTCATCTAATGGACAAGTGATCATTTATTTCTAGATCACATAGTTGGAGGCACCCTCCAACCGATATTGATCTCTCAGCCCATTAGCTTCCATATTTGCCAATAATAATAAAACTTCTACCTCTCTCTTCTACGCAGCTGTTAGGTTGGCCTACACACTCCTTAATAGAGTTAGTATATATGCTCCTCACTGCAACTAAGAAATATAATCGATTGGCTCAGAATTAATTGAGGAATAAATTCCCTCAAAAAGTGTCTTCTTCCTTCCTTTCACGCTTTTTTTCCCCAGCAAATGCTGCAGAAAAATTGTGTCCCACAGAAAAATTCTTTGCATTGAATCTACTGTTGCGTTGCTCCCTCTTTCGCTGACAAATCACGAACTTAAAATTACTACCTCTCTTTCTACTCACTCATAGAGAGACTTCCTCGCAAATATTTCACTTTCTATCTAGGACTGCGTAATCCCTTTGGGATTTGATCTATTTCCAACACAACTATTCGATCTCCCTCCTCAACACTGAGTTCTTCTGGTCTACTAACTTGCTTCACCTACACTGCTCTGAAACCATGTGAAAATTCCTAGATTCAAAATCTTATTAGAGAAACTGGAAAATATTCACCTAATTATTATTCATTACTTCAAAATTAATTTGTAGTTGTTCTACGACAAACACTGAATACATCACACTGCAACCTTCACTACATAAATAAAATGTGGAAACAATAAGAGAAAGAATGAAATCAAACACACATTTGACACCATTATTTTTGGACAAATGTCCCCAGAAAAACAAAATGTAGGAAAACTAGTGCAACAACTGAGGGTTTGTATTATTAAGCAGTAGTTTTGTATACAATCTAGGATGTATTACTGGCCATCCATACAGAGAAAATAATTGACTGAGAGTTAGTGAGAAAATGACCTCACATAACACTGGAGATCTGACATTAACCCAACCTTGAACTGACAATCCCCAAGTTTCCTTTGTGTTGCCTCTGCGCAGATCTATGTCACTCTCGCTAGGGATTGCATTACTCCCTTCGTCTGGTCTTTCTACTGGCTGGATGTTGATCTTCTGCCCCTCTGGTATCACTCCTCGACTCTTTGGCACTAAATCTGACTGATCCTCAGAAAAATAGAGAATCTCTTCAGAGACCCAGGCTCGCTTCTGCATGGCTCTGTGCTGGCCATCGTAGCCCGTATGTTGCCTCTTCTGTGTCATCTTCTTTTCCTTCTCTGTGATGTATTCTCGGCTCAGGAAAAATACTCAACCAGAACTATCTATGCCCCTCACTGTGTAGAATCAACTTGATGATCTCTCTGGCTATACTTCATTTCTCACTTGAGAAATCAATCTCTAGACTCTCTCCCGATGTGTTTTCCAAATGCCCATCAAGCCTTCTCTTATAACCTTCTCATAGAAAAATCAACGTCCTAGATTAAAACATAATCAAGGGCTAAGATTAACTTGACTTTATCTTCGTCTTTTTCTAGAATATTCACACCCAGTTCTATTAATATCCTTTAATTATTTTAATTTCCTAATATTAGACTTAGGCTCCCATTAAAAATAATTTATTATTTTAATAAAACCCCATCCGGGTGGAATTTCCCAAAATTCTTTCTGGGTATTTTGGAATACATGTGTGTAAGCCTCCCTGAAAAATTTGATACTTAGAGCACATATGATGCTACCAGAAATCAACATTATATTGATAGTTAACTTTGCATTATTAAACTATTAATCCCTATACAATCACAAGGTCTAAGGCCACATTTTCATGAGATGTAATCCTTATCTTTAATGAGGTCTTCATATGATCCATTGATGATTTTTCAGTGAAAACTAGATGTTCATTACTTTACATCCTTCCAATCCTCTTTATCTAGATTGTTCATATACTTGCTCGCAAATTCCACTACATGTTCAATATCTAACCTTGTGCACACCATCACATACATCAAGCTGCCAACTGCTAATGAATATGGAACCTTGGACATGTATTCTATATCCTCATGTACCTTGGGACAAATATCCTCAGTCAATTTGAAATGGCTGGCCAATGATGTACTAATTAGTTTTTCATCTTTTATTTTTAATCATTCCAACACCTTTTAGATGTACTCACTCTGAGATAATTTTAATTGATGATTTTTCCTCTCTCTTGTTATTCTCATACCATTGATTTGCTTTGTAGCACCCAATTCCTTCATATAAAATTAATTATCTATTTTTATTTTGAGCATATTTATATCCTACATGTTAGACCCTACAACAAGCATGTCATCTATGTGCAATAACAAAATAATATAGCTTCCAATATCTAGTCTCTTAAAATAAACACAATGGTAAGACTAACATCTACTATGACTTTGCTCTATCATAAACCTATCAAACTTCAGATACCATTGCTTTATAGCTTGCTTTAAAACATACAAGCTCTTGTTCAGTATACATATTAAGTTTTCCTTCCCTTTGACCTCATATTCCTTGCACACTCGATGATTGACCTATTCATCCTTTATAACACACCATTTTCTTATGGTTTCTTGGAATAATATTCTCTTTGTGAATCCTATGGTATGGATAGTACCTATAAAAATCCTTGCTGCAATATTTTCCTCCATTATATAATCTGAGACAATTCAACTTATTTATGGGATCATGCTCAACCAAATATTTCCATTTCTTAAAAGTATCAAAGAGATCGTATTTTTTTCTAATGCCATAAACCATATTTTTTCTGGTTGCATCATAAATAAAAATAACTAATAGTAAGAGCCACCAAGAGATGATACTTGAGCTGATCCCCATACATACCTATGCATAAGCTCTAACTTTCCACTCTTCTTTCCTTCACAACCATGAGAAATATAACTCTCTTTTTTTTCCATAAAAAAAAAATTCACAAAAGTCTAAATCAACATTCTCTAAATTTGAAAATAATTTCCTTGAGTGGAGAATCAATATCCCCTTATCACTCATGTTCCCAAGCCTATGATTCCACAAAGTTGTATCCACTCATGTATAAGCTAAAGCTATAGGAAATTCATCATTTCTAGTAAATAAATACAATGTACCTACCTTCTCTCCTTTTGCTATTATCATAGATCCTATAATGGCATTCCATGAATTTCTTAAAAAAATGTAATTGTAAAACCTTCACTTCCCAACTATCCTATTGAAATTAGATTTCTTCTTAAATCAGGAACATTCCTTTCCTAATTCAACAATTGTTGGTTTCCATTATGTAATTTTATTCATAACTTCCCATTTTCAACAATTTTTCATAATTCACCATCACATGAATAAACCTGTCCAAAATAACCTTGAACACAATCTTTGAAAATAATTCATATGGTGCATGACATAAAATGAAGCCCCTAAGTCTACCAACCAAGAATCGATATTGTTATCTAATAAAAGGATTAAAGCACCTGATAACACATCACTTGCTACATTTACTTCCTTATTATTCTCTTTTTTTCCATCTCCTTTTTTCTTTTAGAGATGAACAATATTTCTTCTTGTGTCCTTTCTTCCCGCAATGCCAACATTGCAAACTCCCTATGGATTTGGATCTACCATTCTTGTACCTTTTGTTGTATCTTAAGAGACAATTCCTTGGTTGTGGAAAGGAATCAGTGCTTAAGACATTTTCTAAAAATGTGTCACAGAAGTAATTATATCAGGTGGTCTTCGTTCAATCCCTTTGGAAACTAATTCTTTAAAACCCTTAATAATCTGGTATAATGAAAGACTCTACAATGCCATTAATTGCTACTATTTGAATGGAAAAGAAGAATTGTAGAAGAAACTCAAAATAATATGTTGTAACACAGAATATATCACTTTAAATTTCATAATGAATTTATGGAGAGAGAGGAAACTCAAAATAATATGTTGTAAACTTAGAATATATTACTTTAAAGTTCCAGAGATAATTTGTGAAGGGAGAGGAGTTGGAGTGAAGGAGCAAAAATTAAGGTTATTTAACTCATCCTCACAGATGTAATTAGGAGACCGACAACTACTTTTCTTCACTTCATTCCAGGAAGAAGGAACACAAAATGGCACAGGAAAAACGAATCACCATCAACAGTTACAAGAAAATTGATGCTTCTTTCATTAATTCCTTAGAAAATTAAGTACCAAACTTTTAGTCTTCCAAAGTTCTGAAACTCTAAACCCTTCTTCTTTCTTTCTGTCTTGCTTAAATACATCCAAAATAGTTCATTACTACTAGAACTTCTTGAAAATACTTCGACTACCTAAAATGTTAAAACTTATTATTACATTGCAATTGAGGACATCACTATAGCTTTGATCTTAGAAAACAAATAAAACCAATTAAAACTTGAAATATTATTCTTTTTGTTGAATCTGATTTGTTGCTGATTCGTCTCCATGAAGTGTCGACGTGTCTCCCTGAAGTGTTGATGTGTCTCCCTGACATATAGGACATTCTTGCCCTGCATTTCTTCCAGAGTTCAATATTTGTCTTTTCTTCTTGATGTCATGTCTTTTCTGTTTCTGATGTGTTATTCGAACAGTTTTGTAATAACGCCTCTTTTTCCGACTTGACCTAGTTGTTGTGTTTCCAACAGTGCCACAGTATGCTCCTTTTTCCTGACTTTGCCTATGCCTCTATGCTTCAAACAATGTTATCATGTCCCCTTCTGCCCGACTCTGCCTCTTCTTCTCGTGCCTGTAGAATTCAGTCTTCCATTTATTTACAAGGCATCACCGCATACAACATTTTTCTGCACGGGGTCGGGCGTTACTCGAGTCTACTACCCGCGTTCACGTTTCTTTATAAAATAACGAAACTAAAAATAATATTGGACTTTAAATAGATTTAAGTTTACCTTTTAACGGTATCACATCCACCTTTCCATCACATTTCAGCTTTCCATGCTACTCCATTATAATCCTCCTCTTATCCTTGATGCAATTTCTCAAAGGAAAGGCCCTTACTTGCGGATTTGAAATCCTTTGAAATTTAACTCTGAAACTACATCGCATCCACCCCTTATCGCATTTCGTCCTTTGAAATTTATAAAATATTCCTTAGTGCCATTCCTCCTGAGCTTGCGATGTGCGATGTGTGATAGAGGTGGGGATGACATGGCAAGTGGAGGTGGGGCCGATCGCAAATCACAATCGATGATTTGAAACCTTGTTGCATTTCGCATTTCAGAATTTATAACTTATTTCTTAGTTCCATTCCTCCTGATCTTTGTGATTTGTGAAGTGCGATGTGTGAGATGGTCCCACGGGCAGACTTTAAATACTTTAGATCGAGCTCCGAACTATATCTCATCCGGCCCTCGTATTGCATTTCGCATTTCGGCATTTATAACTTATTCCTTAGCGCCATTCCTCTCGAGCTTTTTGATTTGAGATGTGCGATGTGCGAGAGGGTCTCATAGCTAGACTTTAAATACTTTAAATCGAGCTCTGAACTATACCGCATCCGGCCCTTGTATCACATTTCGCATTTCGCATTTCAGTGATTCAACCTTGTTCTATTCCTCCTGAGCTTTACGATTGCGATTTGCGATATGCAGGCGAGATTTCCACATGAGATTGCGCTTAAGCCTCCAAACACTTTTCTACACATATATTTGCACGACTTGACCCTAACCTGTGTGCAATGTTCTGAACGAATCAATCGGCCCAACTCTTGAACTTCTCTACACGCGAATAAGCCCAAATCAAACGCCTTCACATCTCCACACATAATGTTAATACATCCACATATAAATCAAAAATTGTTTTTCGGTATAAAAAGAGTTTACATTTTCCAACATATATGCATTTTTTCTGTTTTGAGAAATATTTCAAAAGTAAATGCAAAATAGCCACAACATCTGGCTCCACCTGGGGATAGTTATTTTTTCCATGAAAGCGATAAGAACCGCAGATTAGTGCCTTATCCATTGGGCATGGAGTAAAATATTTCTTGGTGACATATGAACAATGAGCAATCCAATATTTACAATGGTGGAATGTTGACTTTCAATGCTCAAAGTAATGCTTCAAATACTGCCCATTCATAATTAGTTGCGAATATTCTCCATCTAAATCTTCTAGGATGAAAGTTTTGTTTAATCTGGCTTCAGAAACTCTATATGGACCATACCAGAGTGGGTCAAACTTACCATTATTTCCTTTATCCTCCCTTCTGGTTTCCCATCTTAATACTAAATCTCCTACTTGGAAGAGGATTTCTTTTGCTTTTCTGTCAAAAATGGACTTCATCTTTTCCTTATAAGAAATCAAGTTGTATTTAAATTTGTTTCTATTTTCACTTGATTCAATCAATTTGTTCAATATTATCACTAGAGCATTAAGTTCTTCCTGAGCTCTTGAAGGAAATCAATCACTGGTTTGGCCAACTGAGTAGGAAATAGTGCCTGAGTTCCATAAACCAATTCATAGGGTTACTTGCCTGTAGACCTCCTGGTGGTTACCCAGACTGCCGAAAGAGTAAAATTCAACTTTGAATCCCAATCTTTCTGATTTTCAATGATTATCTTCTACAAAATCCTAACTAGGGTCTTGTTTGAGTATTTTGGAAACCCATTCCCTTGTGGATGATATGTTGTGGAATGTGATAAGATTACATTATATGTTTGGTAGAAATTAATGAATCGAGCAGAATTAAATACCTGAGAATCATCAGTTACAATATTGACTGGACATCCAAACCTACTGAAGATGTTCTCCTCCAGAAACTTCATCACCACTTGGTCATTTGCTTTCTTGGTGGGGATTGCTTCAACCCACTTTGTGAAGTAATGAGTGGCAGTTAGAATCCATTTGAACTACCCACTTGATGGTGGATTGAGCTCTCCAATAAAATATAGTCCCCACTGCCTGAAGGTCTCTTCTATGAATACAAGGATAAGAGGTAATGGAGAAAGTCTTTTCTTCTCAGCAAACAACTTACATTTCTGACAACTTCTAACCAATCTATGTACATCTGCAAATAGGGTGGGCCAATAGAAACCTGAATTGAGGATTTTATGGGTTGTGACATTCCAAATATAATGTCCTCCACATATAATTTCATGATATTCCCTGATAACCTCAATGGATTCACCTTCAGTTAAACACAACAGAAAAATACCAATAGGATCTTTCTAGTACAACTTTGCTTCTACTATGACATATGGTTGGGATTTAAGCTTGACAGCTTCGTATTTGTCTCTATTCAGTGAAGATGGGCAAGAAAAGAAACACAGGTAATGAACAACATCTTTATACCAATCTGAACACAAAAATTTGTATTGAATACCTGTTTTTGGATTATTTTGACCTTCTTCATTGTCAGATCCATCCACTGGTGCCAAGAGGTTAATTCCCAATGCTTGAAAATATGTCTCTGTTAGAAAATTTGCTAAACCCTATCCTTTGATTAACTTGGTGGGTTTAATGTCCAAATCATACTCCTGGATTTTAGCTATCCATTTTCATCTTTTTCCTTCAACATCACTTTGAATCAGCACGTCCTTGATAGCATAATTACGTACATAAGCGGCTATTTGGGATTGTAACACATAAGTCCTAAAGGCTTTCAGTGATTTGACCAATGCATACACTCGTTTCTCCAAAATTTTATATTTGAGCTCAACATCTCTCAGAACTTTGCTGAAGAATTCCATTGGTTGTTCCTTACTATCCTCATTTTTCTGCAATAACATAGCAGTAATAGTAGTGGGGGAATCAAATGAAAATATTTGAAATACCTTTTGATAATCGGGACTTATTAAAATAGGAGCTTCCTGGAGTACTTCTTTTATTCTAGAAAATGCTTCTCTTGCTTCTTTATCCCACCTCACTTCTCCATTTTTCTTCAACATTTCAGTTATATTTCTCACAACCTCAGCATAAATTGGTACAAATCTTCTCAGAAAGTTTATTTTTCCAAAAAATCTCTAAATATCTTTCTTGCTTCTGGGTAAAGGAATGGCCTGAATTTCCTCCACCCTTTCTATATCAATATTCCCCCCTTGCTTTGAAATTATGCGACCTAATAATTTACCTTCCTCCAAGGCAAAAAAATATTTTTTGGGATTTAGTGACAGCCCATACTTCTTGCACTTTTTGAATTTTTTTTGCAAATGTTCCAAGTATTCATCATCTGATCCTGAAAAAATAGTTACATCATCCAAATATATAACCACATACTTTTCTCCAAAAAATGCTATGTCCATGGCCCTCTGACAAGTTGCACCTGCATTCATAAGACCAAATGGCATCCTTGCATACATGAAGGTGCCCCAGGGGGTTGTGAAAGTTGTCTTTTTCTAATCTTCCTGATCCACTTCCACTTGATTATATCCAGATAATCCACCAACCATAGACATCTTGTAAGCTCCTATCACCTTCTGTAAGACATGATCCCTTTTAGGTAAAGGATAATTATCCTTTAGATATGCTCTGTTCAAATTCCTGAAGTCCACATACAATCTTATCTCTCCATTTTTCTTCCTCATAGGGACTAGTTTAGAAACCCAATCTCAATATCTGAGAGGGACTATGATTTTTCCTTGTAGAAATTTCTTCACTTCCTTTTCAATTGGAGCCAACAGTAATGGATTAATCTTTGAGAGCTTTTGTCTGTGTGGTTTGATTCCTTCTTTCAATGGGATCTTATGTTGTATTATTATTTTATCATACGTTTTGAAGTCTTCATATGACCAATCAAACACATCCATATACTTTTTAAAGAAATCAATATATCTTTCTTTATAATTTTTGGGAACACCTTTGAATAATTTCACCATTTTTGGCTCCTGAGTTCCCAAATTACAATATTCCATCTCTTCCTCTTGATGTATTTTCTTTGAATTAACAACAACATCATTTTAATCAAACAATCTCTCAAGAGGAACCAAACCTTTAGGGAGTACATTATCTTTCAACTGAATAATATTATGATCACCTATTGAGTTTTTGAAATGTCTTACCTTTGTTTTTTTCTCTTTTTGTTCTTCTTCTTAATCTATCTCAGCATCTTCAAAGTTTCCAACCATTGTCAAGAAATTATTTATCTGCTCATCGTCTTCAAACACCTGCCAATGTTTCAAATTATCAAGAATATAGGGTCTATGTATAATTTCAATCTCATACCTTAACCTTGGATTTGTAGGTGGCTTGAAGGTGCTAGCTGCAACTGCTAAAGAATCTGCCACTCTATTCTCCTCCCTCGGAATAAATTGAAGATTGAAGGCTTAAAAATAGTTCTCTATCAGATTCCAAACTTCATTCATATATGATCTTAATCTTGGATGCTTGGTTTAGCAATGATTTTTAATTTGTCTTATTATCAATTCAGATTCACCAAAAATTGAAATACATTGAACTCCCATCTATTTAGAAACTTCAAGGCTAATGATCAAGGCCTCATACTCAGCTACATTTTTTATTGAATAAAAATCTAACTTGAAAGAAAAAGGCATGAGGTTACCTTCTGGTGATATCAACAAGAATCCAGCTCCCGCGCCTTCCTTGGAGTAGGCACCATCAAAGTAGCATTTCAAAATATTTTTTGATTGCATCTCATTATTTACAACTGTTGAAGAGAGTTTATTCCCTGTGTCTTCAGCAAATTATGCATCTTCATGCAGCATGAAACATGAAAGATCTTATGTTTCTCGACTATAAATAGGGAAATTTCCTGCATCTTTCTTGGTAGTGGTATTCATGAACCTTGTTTCCCTATACAATATCCTTTCTTCCCCATTAAAAACAGGAATGATAGCATAAGTGAAATCTAATTTTAAAACACATCGCAACTTTTCTCCCCAGGATCTTTACAGGAGCATTCCAAATCTGGCTGGAATGCCAACAACTACTACATCCATGACTATACTCTTTGCTAGAATTTGTGCCAAAGAAACTACTACATATTTAATTAACCCAGCACATTTCACCCTTTTTGGAATCAAATGAATACTAATCCCTATAAGGTTTGGTAATCTGCAAGTTTAGTTCCTTCATAATAGAAAATGGCATGAGATTATGGGATGCACCTAAGTCCAACATACAATTATGGAGAGTAAAATCATGAAGCAATAGAGAAATATAGAATGGTGGAACATAAGGATCTAATTCTTCTACATGAGAACCAAAGGTAACCACTGGATTTTGTTCTTGTAAGTTCACAGTGTCACTTATATCTTCAATCTATGTGAGATTAATAAATTCTAAAATTTCTTTCTTGTAGACTGGTATTTTAGCTAATTCTAGAAGAGGTACCTAAATTTTTAACTTCTCCAACTATTTTGTCAAATTCAAAGCATGAGTTTTTTTAACATTCTTTTCAAGTTCTTCTTCACTCTTTCTATAATTTGACGCTTTTTCGGGTACAGGAACAACTCTCTCCAAAATATTTGTATCAACTGATTTTCTCTGGGAAGGTTCATCCCGCTGCACATCTATTCTATTGACTGAATTTATAGGTTTCTTCCCATTACTGACTTGTTTTACAGGGTCCTTTTGTTGTGGAGTTGCCATTAGAGGAGGAATAGAATCTTGTTGTTCACCTTCATTATCTTGCACTCTAGATCTCTTTCTAGACCTTAAATATACTTTTTATGTAACTCAACTTGCATGAAATCTGTGAATTTCCTACATTATTCATCCATTTCATCTTGATCAAAAGGTACTTCAGCTTCAACATATTCTCCCTCACAATCTTCCTCTTCATCATCTTCTATTGTGCACATAGCAGATATTTGATCTTCAGCTTCCTTTTGGTCATCCTCTGCTGACTCTCTGGATGTTGCTTCTATATAAAATGGGGCTTGAACCCGGTCTTGATCTTTTCTTTCCCTCTGCAAAATTTGTAGGGTTTTTCTTCTTAATTGAGGGTTAAATCTTCCTCAATTTTGTTGTACTTGTCTTTGGGAGTGTTTACTTTTAAATTCCATCTTAACTAGATTATTTGACAATTTTTTTATCACCTTTGTCTTATCTTCAATTCTTTGATCTTGTGATGATTTTTCTTTTTCTTTCCCCTTCTCTTGGACTAGTTTTTTCCCTTTCGACTTCCCAGCTACATTCATATTAGCTTCATTTTCTAAAGCATCTGTCTGTATCTTCTCTAGAGTAGGGGATCTCCTTTCTCTAAGTGTGAAAGTAAAATCAGATTTAAAATCCCCAAGAAAAACCACGTTTGCTCCAAAAGGAGGGGGCTTCATTTCTACAGGCAAACTGTTATACAATTTATTGAATATTTTGATAAAATCTGATATATTCTCATTTGGTTTTATTTTTATTGCATTGAATTCTATTAGTGAATATCCATGATCCCTTTTTTCACCCCATCTCTTAGTGAATTTATTTTCCAGTTCTTCCCATGTATTAATAGAATCATTTGGAAATCCCTTAAACTACTTTCTAGCCTCTCCATCCGGAGACTGAGCAAAAAACCTCATTACAACATCAAGATGTTCTACATTCAGATTTTTGGCAAAATTATGAAACACAAGAAAGTGTTTTCTGCAGTTATTTCATCTTCTCCAGTAAAAAGTGGGAGTAATTTAAGATATTCTTGAGGCATAACATTCATTGGTTGTGGAAGGTTAAGTGGATCATATTTGTTCAACAAAAAGGCTGGTGCTACCATGTTTGCACCTTGATTGATTGTTCCTTGGTTAGATGAAGTCGATGAAACTGTTGTAAAAAATGAATGGAGGTGGAGGTAAAACTGATATGGGAGTGGGCTGATGGACAATGGTCGAGGGACCAACAATTGGGGTTTGTTGATCTTGAGTAAAAGTAAAAGAAACATATTAAAGGAGTGTTCTTGTAACTTAGGTTCTTGAAAATAAATTGGTGTGAAAGGTGAATCTTATTTTAAGAAAGGAAGTACTTTAAAGATATATTCAAAGAAAGTATTACTAGAGCTAATGCAAGGAGCATAAATTATAGAACTAGGTGTTGAGGGAGTTTTTAGTTTCCGAACCCTTTTAGAAACCAATCTTTCAAGTTCTGACAAAGTAGGGACCTTCTATTGTGAGGTATTCGACCTTGTGTGAGGCCTTTTGTGAGCCAGAATTCTGAGAATAACAAACACATCCAAATATTTCCTCCTCCCTACACAACCAGAGGAAATAATGTGAAAATCCCATGAAAATAAACTTCGTCTCTTCATCCCTGACAACGGTGCCAGAAAATTTTGTATCTTAAGAGACAATTCCTTGGCTATGGAAAGGAATCAGTGCTTAAGACATTTTTTTAAAATGTTTCTTAGAATTAATTATATCATGTGGTCTTCGTTCAATCCCTTTGGAAACTAATTCTTTAAAACCCTTAATAATATGGTATAATTAAATACTCTACAATACCATTAATTGCTGCTATCTTAATGGAAAACAAGAATTGTAGAAGAAACTCAAAATGATATGTTGTAACACAGAATCTATCCCTTTAAATTTCAGAATGAATTTATGGAGAGAGAGGACATTCAAAATAATATGATGTAAACACAGAATCTATTACTTTTAATTTCCAGAGATAATTTGTGAAGGGAGAGGAGTTGGAGTGAAGGAGCACAAATTAAGGTTATTTAACTCTTACTCACAAATGTAATTAAGAGACTGGCATCTACTTTACTTCACTTCATTCCAGGACGAAGGAACACAAAATGGCAGAGGAAAAATGAATCACCATCAATAGTTGCAGGAAACTTGATACTTCTTTCATTAATTCCTCAAAGAAGTAAGTACCAAATTTTTAGTCTTCCAGAGGTCCAAAACTCAGAACCCTTCTTCTTTGTTTCTGTCTTGCTTAAATTCATCCAAAACAGTTCGTAACTTCTAGAACTTCTTAAAACTACTTCGACTACCAAAATTGTTAAAACTACTTATTACATTGCAATTGAGGATGTCACTATAGCTTGAATATTAATAAACAAAGAAACCCAATTAAAACTTGAAATATTATTATTTTTGTCGAATCTAATTTGTTGTTGATGTGTCTCCCTGAAGTGTTGATGTGGCTCCCTGAAGTGTTGATGTGTCTCCCTGATAGATCGGACATCCTTGCCCAGCATATCTTCCAGAGTTCAATATTTGTCTTTTCTTCATGTTGTCATGTCTTTTCTATTTCTGATGTAGTATTCGAACAGTTCTGTAATAACGCCTCTTTGCTCGACTTGACCTAGTTGTTGTGTTTCCAACAGTGCCACCGTATGCTCCTTTTTCTTGACTCTTCCTATGCCTCTACGCTTCAAACAATGTTATCATGTCCCCTTCTGCCCGACTCTACCTCTTAGGCTCGTGCCCGCAATGTTTAGTCTTCCATTTATTTATAAGGCCCCACCGCATACAACATTGTTCTGCACAGGATCGGGTGTTACCCAAGTCTACTGCCCGCGTTCATGTTTCTGCATAAAATAACGCAACTACAAATAATCCTAGACTTTAAATAGATTTAAATTAACCTTTGAATGGTATTGCATCTTATTTTCCATCGCATTTTGGCTTTCCATGCTGCTCCGTTATAAGCCTCCTCTTACCCCCGATGTAATTTCTCAAAGGAAAGGCCCTTACTTCTGAATTTGAAATCCTTTGCAATTTAACTCTGAAACTACATCGCATCTACCCCTTATCACATTTCAGCCTTCGACGTTTATAACATATTCCTTAGCACCATTCCTCCTAAGCTTGCAATGTGCGATGTGCGATAGAGGTGGGGATGATGTGGCAAGTGGAGGTGAGGTTGATCATAAATCACAATTGGTGATTTGAAACCTTTTTGCATTTCACATTTCGACATTTATAACTTATTACTTAGCACCATTCCTCCTGATCTTTATGATTTGTGATGTGCGATGTGCAAGAAGGTCCCACGATCGGACTTTAAATACTTTAGATCAAGCTCCGAACTATATCGCATCCGGCCCTCGTATCGTATTTTTCATTTCGGAATTTATAACTTATTCCTTAGCGTCATTCCTCCTGAGCTTTGTGATTTGTGATGTGCAATGTGCGAGACGGTCCCACGGCCATACTTTAAATACTTTAGATTGAGCTCTGAACTATATCTCATCTAGCCCTCGTATCGCATTTCGCATTTCAGCGGTTCAACCTTGTTCTATTCCTCTTGAGATTTGCAATTGCGATTTATGATATATGGGTAGGCTTTCCACATGCGATTGCACTTAAGCCTCCGAACACTATTTTGCACGTATATTTTCATGACTCGACCCTGACCTGTGCGCAATTTTTTGAACACATCAATCGGCCCAACTCTTGAACTTCTCTACACGCAAATAAGCTCGACTCGACCTGCCTTCACATCTCCACACATAATGTTAATACATCTACATAAAAATCAAAAATTCTTTTTCAGTATACAAAAATTTTACATTTTCTAACATATATGCTTTTTTGGTGTTTTGAGAAATATTTCAAAAGTAAATGCAAATGAGCCACAACACCTTCCATGATTTCCTCTGATTTTTCCTCTCTCTCTTTGTATTCCCCTATTATCTAAATTCAAAGCATTACTTGACATCTCACATGTTTTTTTTTGTCACATTTCCTTGATAATACTAACAACATCATCAAACTTTAAAGTGTTTGAACTGTTAGCCCCCTATGAATTCCTTGACAAGCAAGCAAGGGGCTAGATTGTTTTGTGAACCTTCAAGGAATGCATTTATCTTGAAAACACAACATCCTTGAAGCCTTTTATGTCCCCTTCCTCTGATTGTTCCCCTCTGCTGTTCTTGAGTCAATAAACCTCACGGATTACAAAACATTATGCTCCAAATGGCCTTTATTCACCCTTTACATCCCTGCAGAATGCCCCATTTTACCCCTTTTCCCCCCCTTTTTCAAAGTCCCCCTTTTTCCCTAAAAATTCCTCCTTTACTCCTAAATCTCCCCAAAATCCCCTTTAAATTCTACCCTTACCCTTTGTTTGGCCAAATTCCCCTTCTTCCCCTTATCGTTACCCTTTCCCAATCTTAAAATTCATTGAAAAGGGCCCAAAAAACCCACTTTGCCACATTATAATAGGGCTTAGCCCTTTTTCCACCAGCCCCCAACCACTTCCCCATGTGACCCACACCCGGGACCAAGCGTTTAAGCCTCGGGCGCTCATCGCAATCGGAGCCGTTGGGCAGGCGTTTTCCTTTGTTACATTGAAAAATCCCAATGCGATGGGCTTTCGTTAACAAGTCCCGTGATGTATTCTCCACCGTTGATCTATCACGTAGATCTGATGGTCGAGTGCCAATTGCACTCCCCACCCAATCGTAATTGGAACCTCCAGTGGTGCTGCCCCTTGTGTTCCCCGATTGTGATCTCTCGACTGCATTCTCCACCGTTGATCTATCACGTAGATCTGACAGTCGAGCGCCAATCGCACTCCTCACCCAATCGCAATCGGAAATTCCAGTGGTGTCACCCCTTGTGTTCCCCGATTGCGATCTCCCGACTACATTCTCAACCGTCGATCTCCCCGTCGGATCCGACAGACCAGCGCCAATCACATTCCCTGCTCCGATTGCAATCGCATTTTCCAATCGCACCCCCCCCCCTTCCGTGCCTTGCGATTGCAATCCGCCAATCCCATCCTAGCCATTGATTCCCCCCATTGATCCAATGGCCATCGCTCTCCCATTCCAATCGCATCACAAACTCCAATCGTAATCGCAAATTTTAAAATGTGCATCCCTCCGCCACCCCCGATTGCGATCTCTCGATGCATTCATGGCCATCGATCTTCCTCCGAGATTCGACGGCCCAAAGTGAATCGCCCTCCACCCACGATCGGGTCCCACCATACATGCGTTTCATTAAATTTTCATTCATTTTAATGTGTTTTCACCCAATTTCATATACCATTCCGTCGATTAATCTCTGCCGTCGACCCCACCACCAGATCATGATCGAACAGTCCACGCGCATTCTCCACCAAACCCTATTATTCGTTGTTTATACCATAAAACTACATTATTCACCATTGTTTTAGCCAAGAGCACCATTTCACCACTGCCGCGCTATCACTTCCTCCGTCCTACATATCCATCCACCCTCCCATGCATTGGTTCTCCTAATGTAGTTGTGTGTTTTGCAGGGTGCAGGTGTTAAACGCCACCATGATTCACAGTTGTTGTTACAGCAACGTAGAGCTCAATAAAATAGGGTTCAGAGCCCGATAGCACAGAGAGGAACCTAGGAAGGCATGGTAGCTTGCTTTTCATCAAAGTATAGGGTTAAGGCATTTCTATGCACATCAGCAGAATGTTCCCGCCTGCGAAAGGACAAAGCGCCCATATTGTTTCTTTAATGTACCGTGTTCCTGAAGGATTTTCCACCCTGACCACAGTCTGGAGCTACCAGAGCATTTGTTCACTAGTATGGTGGACCTCACCATCATTTGCTTACCCTTTGTTTATTCACCAAAGTAATACATAGTACTACAGCCAGAGTACATCAGAGTCATACCAAAGTGATTGGAAGACTGAAGAATATCACTCTTTCATTCCAAAAGGTACCAGAGACAAATGCTGAGAATTTAAACAGAATGGGCTTCGGCTCCCTCTTCCTTTTCCAAATTTTAATGCTGCATTTAGTTTCCACCTACCTCCTCGGCTCATCTTTCTGCTATAAAATTCATAAAGAAACTCACTGTAAAGGTTGTTGATTAGATATCAATAGAATGCAAGTTGTTTCTCTTGAGACAAGTTTCTCTGTGTAAGATTATAAGATAGGCTAAGGAAGGTTTATCAGGCTGAATATCAAGCTGTAAGTAATGTTGTACTTGACTAATGTTGCACTTAATATGGCAAGCACATTCCTTTGGATCCTGATCTAAAGCTGCGGTGATGTTTTTCTGTCTCTATGTTTTCTTTCATTCCATTTCATTTCTTCTGGCTTGCATCAAAAATCTGGCATAGGATTTTCCCTTGTTAGGCACCCTATGTTTCTGCTCTCCTTGCCTTAATGTTTTCTGATAAATGTGTTATCTAAGAATTAGTTTCAGTTAGTTTAACCAGTGTAGTGGATGTCATTGCCTGCTAGCTGATGTATGAATTGATGAATCTGTTTCTTAGATGTTCGTGTTATAATTTAATTGGATGAATTGAGAACACTGGGAGATTATGACTTTGTCTCTGGCCTCACTAGGATCTTTTTCACTTCAATTAAAACTTTCTAAGTTCCCTCAGGTTGCTCTTTTTCCCTCCTTTAAGAGTTTCCTCTGAGTATGTCCAAGCAGGCCTGGAGTTAAATAACCTCTGACCTAATCTATAGACATAAATTGGTATCCTCTCCTTCTTCCACCTTCTTCCTTATTGTTCCATTCCACCAATAATTTTAGGATCCAATGCTTTAGATGACTAGCCCAACTGAAAGCCTACATGTTGAACAGCAAGTAAACCCTTTCCTGACTCCATTTACCCAATGGTCTTGATGTCCTCTGATATATCTCTCCCTTATCTAGAATCCTCATTGCTCATCCTTGTTTTGTATTGAACCCTTCCTTCCTGATTCCCAACAACCAAACTCACAAACAAACAAACTCCAAGCCCTATAACTAGCCTAATATCTTAACCTTTGAGCATTAAAGACATTTACCTTTGAAAATCATAGAGAAATCCCTCTCTGGACCCAGGAGGGCTAGATCCTGAGGTCTGAAAGTGGTTTGATGTTGTCTCATCTTTTGGTATTGCCAACCTTCCCAAAACCTGGGAACCCCAACATAATGGTGACTCCGCTGGGGAAAAATATGAGAGCCTATAGCTACTAAACATTAATATGTCTCCCAGTATCGTCACCAACATAATGGTGACTCCACTGGGGAACGAACCCAGAATCTCTGGTTAGGTTGGTAGTGAAACACTTCCATTTGCATTCCAACTTCTACACCATTTGTGTGTTTCTCCCACACTCTTAGACAGAGTCTAGAAAGGGCCAGGTAGCCTCCAGAACTCACACTCTTTAGGGGTGACATATCTGGTAAAATCCCTCCTAGTCAATCTCTGGTTAGAGTTTGCTTTGTTTTAAAGATATACTTGAAAAGGGACACCTCATAAGCACTGTGGTGGACAATGTACCCTCCAGAAGCATCCTAAACCTTCCACCTGGCGACTCCACAACACCTTAAAGATCAAAAACTCCACGGGTGATCAGTAGGCCTGCTGATTATCTTGGTTTCACCAAAGACTCCACTAGAAGACCAGCCTCTAAAAACAACGTCAACCACAATAGAAGGAACAAGTAAGGTTAAGCTGCTTGGTTGGAAAACAACATTCTGGCTTCTAGAACCATTCAAACAAGAGCTTATCCTAACCCAAACCCACCTGAAATAGTTGACAACCCTGAGAGAATCCTCAAGAGATCTCCTACACCTAAAATACCAACTATTTCCAGCTGCATCCATAGAGCTAACTCTACACCAGAAGACTTTACAGCTCTATCTGACCCATTTTTTGACCTAGACACTCAAAACAGTTTACCAAGAACTAGGTCACTCAATGTCCTAGACCAGCTAGACCTTGAGCTCCCTGACTCACCACCTCAAAGTGGTAAACACATTAGGAATAGAGAAACCCCTCCATATACACCTCCTGATATTCACTTCATTCAAAACTTGGGGCTCTCCCACCCTAAATCTGCTCAACAAACCTTTGTTGGTCCTATTATCACTATCATCCATATAACAACTACTCAAGGTAACCCTTTACCTCATCATAATATCATCATGGCAGCCTGGTATGCACCTTTGATGTTACCTCAGCCTCTAATGCCCTTACCAAATGATTATCAATCAAATATCCCACATTTCACTGCCAAAGAATCCATCACAACCCAGCAACATGTAGATAAGATTGAAGATGCTTTTGACTACATGGAAATAGATGATGATACAGTCAAAATGAGAATCTTTGCCCAAAGCCTAGGAGGTGGTGCGAAGAAATGGTTCAAGAGCCTACCTCCTAATAGTATCCGAGACCTTCCTGCTTTATATCAGACTTTCATAAACAAATGGGAGGTTAAGGCCAACCCTCACCAAATCCTATCAGAATATATGAACCTTAAAAGAAACGCAGGAGAGAGTGTCCATGACTACACTACAAGGTTCAACAACGTTTATAACGCCCTTCCTCCACACATGAAACCTCCCCAGGGCATGGCTCTGGCGAAATACCCTGAAGGCTTTGATGCTGACATGGCCTACCAGCTTATGGAGATAGATTACAACATGTTGGAAGACATGCAAAAAGGAGCAGTGAGTGTAGAGGCTAATATAATTGAGAAAAGAGCAAGATTGAGAGCTGAGAAGAGGGTAACATATATAGATGACGTTGTAGCTTCCACATCTGATCCCAAGTATGACTTTTTATCCAAAAACATGGAAAAGTTACAACAAATGATGGAAAAAATGGTTGTCACAGTCAATAATCAAAATAGAAAACAAAATCAAAATCAGAACCAAAACTTTAGAAGAAACAATGCCAATCCCAATAGACAAAGAGAATCAGATCAGCAAGTTGTCCCTCCATTCCAAGAGAACTTTCTTGACGAGGATGAGGTAATCATAGAATAGTCTGAGGGAACCAAATTAAACATGTTTGAAGTGGAAAACGCAATCCATAACTGTTCCATAGAGGAATATCAGCCCTCACCCTCGTATTGGGATGAGGAGTGGTTAGAATCTGAGGACTACAGACTTGGATTTGAAAATGCTATCATGAAGGTCAGAGAACAATATGAAATTAGGAGCAAGAAAAACCTAGATAATTCCAAGCCCAAAGCTTCTGAGATTACCATGAAGAAAAGGCCTGAGAAAACTTCTAAAGTGACCGCTGAAAGTAACAAATCAGCAGCTGAGAGTTCTGAGAAGAAAAAGGAAAAGGACAACCAAAAAAATGATAAACAAGGTAAACCCACTAGCAGCACTAGCACTGCAGTTAGTGCTCCTAATAAAACAATTCCAAACACTGTACATAGTGAGAACCAGCCCACCGATTTAGCCACTAAGGTAGTGGCTAACAAAATAGAGTTGAGCATTCCAAAGAGTCAATCCACTTTCAATTTAGAGAGTGAGATTGCAAGAATTAAAATCTCTGTCGCACTCTCTGAGTTGGCCACTCAGGATGTATATAAAGGCCAAATTTTGAAAGCTTTGAATCTAGGTGAGAACAATGATATTATAAATCTAAGCGATGATCAACCAGCCCTTCTGTTTGGTCCAAAGATTGAAGGGAAATTTCAGGAAGGGGTAATACCACCTTTTTATATCAGCCTCAATATTCATGATAAGATCCTTCATAATGCAATGCATGACTCTGGTGCCTCGTACAACTTGATGCCTAAGGTGGTTATGGAATGGTTAGGCCTAGAGATAACCTGACCCTACAAAGACTTATATTCATTTGACTCTAGCAGGGTAAAATGTCTCGGCATGATCAAAGATTTATGTGTGAGCCTTACCCAGATTCCAGCCAAGTGCATGGTCATGGATGTTGTCGTGGCAGATGTGCCACCCAAGTATGGCATGCTATTTTCAAGGTCCTGGGGAGCCAAGCTGCAGGGTACAATGCAGATGGATGGGGCATATGCCACAATCCCTGTTTTTAGCCAACCTAGAAGACTGTATAGGGAGGCACAAATGAGGTTCCTGGGTAGTAGCCCCGAAAAGCCTGAAAATGCACCTTTATGCTCTGTACACACCGACCTGGACTCCTTTATCTTCTGCAACGATGAATCTTTGGGAGGGCCAGAACCAGAAGACATAGATGCAGACAGAGGTTATGAGACTACGGACCTTAACATAATGGCTACACTCAACTTAGAGGAAAACGAAGAAGGAAACCCTAGACAGTGCACTGAAACGGAAATTTAGAGTGAGCAAAAAATAGAAGGTAAACAACTAATTAGTCATCCCTCACAAACTCATACACCACACGAAGAACTAAGCAGCCCACAGCCTAGTGCAGACCCTATAACACAACGTAACGGTGAATCCATCCATAGGGAAAGAAACGACAACAAAATCGAGAGTGAACCCCTGTGGGAGATGAGTTTCGATGGGTCCTCCACAAGAAGAACTGCCGGAGCTGGGGTATGGATACATAACACAGAGAGTGACTATGCGGAGAGCCATGCCTGCAACCTTCATTTCAAATGTATAAATAATATTGCAGAGTATGAGGCCCTTATTCTGGGTTTGAATCTGTTGAAGAAAATAGGAGCCCGTAGAATAGCTGTGCAGGGAAACTTGGAGTTGGTGATAAAACAGGTGAATGGTGAATACACAGCCAAACACCCTAGGTTGAGAGCATATCGGAACGACGCCGTGGATATATTGAAAACATTTGTTGAATACGAATTAGTGTTTGTTCCTAGAAATTAGAACGTCATTTCAAATGGATTAGCTTGCCTAGCCAGTTCATACCCTAAGACTCCAAGCGACCAACAAATCATAATACAGAACAGATTCAGACCTGCAGTGCCGGATAATGAAAAATATTGGCAGGTTTTCGAGGGCGATAAGCAAATTGAGGATTTCCTGATAGGCAAGAACGAGTTTGAATTTTTTGATTCAGACTCTATGTCCAGTGATAGATGCCTAAGTGAGGAACCCTCAGACAAGGAAGAATCACCCCGTAACATTGAAATAAACACTCTGAACGAACAGATTGGAAACCTAAACGGAAACTGTGAAAACGCAGAAAATGAAGAAGTTGAGGTGTTGCAGGCCAAAGATAGGAACATACCTCGAGGTCTGGCGCCTTTAGAGGAAATTTTTGACTTCGATGATGTAGCAACAAAGCCTACCATAGAACACGCGGACTCTGACATTGAAGAATGCAACATAGGCACAGAAGATAAGCCCAAAATGATTAAATTGGCTAAGTCTCTTCCTGCAAACATGAAAAAGAAATACATTGACCTTTTCAAGGAATTTGTGGACGTGTTTGCTTGGAGCTACGGAGACTTAAAAGCCTATGACACGAATGTCATATAGCACAAAATACCTTTGAAAGAAAATCAGAAGCCCTTCATAAAAAAACTCCACAGAATAAACCCAAAACAATTTCCTGCAGTGGAAAAGGAGATTAAAAAGATGTATGAGGCAGGCATAATAGTTCCTGTGAGGTTCTCTGATTGGGTATCGAACTTAGTGGCTATGAGAAAGAAAAAATGTGAGATCAGATTATGTATAGACTTCAGAAATCTTAATAGAGCCTCACTCAAAGAAAATTACCCTTTTCCAAAAATGGAACACATTTTACAGTGGGTAGTAGGCTCAAAAAGGATTTCTTTGTTAGATGGTTTTTCAAGATACAACCAATTTTTAGTACTCCCAAAAGATCAGCTAAAGATAGCTTTTACCACTCGATGGGGCACCTTTATGTATGTAAAAATTCCCTTTGGACTGATGAACGCTGGTGCAACCTTCCAAAGAGCAATGGACATAGCTTTTTCAGATGAAATAGGACACTTCATTGTCATCTACCTGGATGACATAACAGTCTATTCCAAGACTGAAGAAGAACACATAAAACATCTGAGAAAGGTGTTTGAAAAATGTAGAAGGTTTGGTCTGTCATTGAATCCCAAAAAGACTGTATTTGGGCTGCAAGAAGGAAAACTTCTTAGCCACATTATATCTGAAAAGGGAATTAGGATAGACCCACAGAGAGTTGAGGGAATACTACAAATCACACACCCAAGAAACATCAAAGAGTTACAGTCCTTCATTGGGAAAATCAACTTCCTCAGAAGATTTATTCCCAACTTAGCTGAACACCTTAGGAATATGACTAACATGCTGAAGAAAGGTGTAGGAGTTAAATGGACTGTCGGAGCTAAACAATATTTTGAATCAGTAAAACTTGCACTCACCCAAGATCCTGTTCTGATTAGCCCTGATTTCTCAAAGGATTTCCTGATTTTTTCATTTGCCTCTAAGCATACAGTAGCTGCAGTCCTTCTACAGAAAAATCCAGAGGGTATGGAACAGCCCATTTCCTTCTTCAGCAAAGCACTGAGGGATGCACCCTTAAAATATAACATAATGGAAAAGAAGGCCTATGCTCTGATTAAGGCATTGAAAGATTTCAAGGTGTACATATTGAATTCCCACACCATAGCTTATGTGCCTAACATAGTAGTCAAGGATATATTGTCCCAAGACCCAGATGGGAAGAGGGGCAAATGGATTGTTGTGATCCTAGAGTATGACCTTGAGATAAAACCCACCAAACTAATCAAAGGTCAAGGCTTAGCTTGACTAATGGCTGAATCAAATCTACAAGCCCTTGACATTAACATGGTAGATACCTTGGATGAGCAGCAGGGATTGCCTGATCCCACTGTTGAAGAAAATTTTCAGAGCTCTCCTTGGTATTCTGACATTCTGTTTGTGCTTACACACCTCAATGCACCTCCTGAAATATCAAAGGCCAAGGCCAGATTCTTAAAGCTAAAAGCCAAAAGCTATTGCATAATGAATGAAATCTTGTACTGGAAAAATCCAAATGGCCTATTGCTTAAATGTTCGCCTGAAAATGAGGCAGAGAGGATTAAACAAGAATTCCATGCAGGAGAATGTGGAGGCCACTTGAGCTGGAAGGCCACTACAAACAAAATACTCAGAGCTGGTTAATATTGGCCTACGCTCTTCAATGACATCCATAAGATGATAATTTCCTGCCACAAACGCCAGATTTTTGAAGGCAAAAGAAAGCTCCTCCCCTTACCTCTACAACCCATCACTGTTGAAGGTCCCTTTATGCAATGGGGCCTATATTTCATAGGATAAATTCATCCTGTTTCTTCTGCACAACACAGATGGATCCTAACAGCCACAAAATACTTCACTAAGGGGATAGAGGCCATACCTACTAGGAATGCCACAGATTCAGTCATCATTAGGTTCCTAGAAGATTACATCCTCTCTCGGTTTGGCTGTCCAAGAAAAATAATCACCGATAACGTTGCTGCTTTTGGATCCAAAAAAATGGTTGATTTTTGTCACAGGTATCAAATAACACTTGGTCATTCAACTGCATATTATCCTCAAGGTAATGGCTTATTTGAATCATCAAACAAAACCCTGGTAACCATCATCAAGAAGTTGTTGGAAGAGAACAAAAAGTCATGGCATAACAAGTTAGTGCATGCCTTGTGGGCTGATAGGCTTACAACAAAGAATTCCATTGGCATGTCACCATATCAGCTGGTCTATGGGACAGAATCAGTTTTTCCTACTATTTTGGGTGTACCAGTGATCAAATTTGTCCAAGAGATCCAGACAGAAGAAGACAGTATGGTGAGAAGGATAAACCAGACAATTCATCTCCAGCAAAGAAGGGAAGAGGTTTACAACAGAGCAGTGAAAGTTCAGGAAAATATAAAGAAATTATTTGAGAAAATAACCAAAGCTACTGATTTCAAAATTGGAGATAAAGTTCTGAAGTGTGACTCAAGGAGAGAGGACAAAGGAAAGCATGGCAAGTTTGACAGATTGTGGCAAGGTCCATACATCATCCAGGCCACTGTGGGGCCAAATGCCTTCTTCCTACAAGAATTAGATGGTACAGAGTTGTTTGGGGGTCCTGTCAATGGCAAGATCCTCAAGCACTACTTCTGCTGATTTCCAATTTCCAGTTTCCATTTCCATTATACATACCATTGCAGTGTTTTGTTTCAAGAAAAGAGAAAAATGTTTCAAAAAAAGAGAAAAAGGAGAGGTTCAGACATGCTCAAAACATGAACCTCTGAAGTACAAAGGATTGGCTTTGATATGATCAAAACCTGAGCCAAGGAAAGTGAATATAGTTGGTCGAAACATGCCCAAAACTTGGACTAGCGGAGAAGAAAGAAGAATCAGCTCTAACAAGCCCAAAACCAGAGCTGAAATGAAGAAAGAAAGTGACTCTAACAAGCTCAAAACTTGAGTCACAAAGAAAGAAGGATACTTCAAGCTTCCGATTTCAAGCCTTCACAGTTTTTTTTTTTCAGTTTTCTGCAGATTTCTGTCCATGTGCAACTGTCTTGATGCCTTGGATCAATAGCAAACTAGACTGTCTAATCATAGTTTGACTGTTTTTAAATTTCTATTGTAGAATGTAGAGAAGAAATCTGCTGGACAATTTAATCCCAGCAGATATTAGATTAGGTAGAGAAACATGTGAGACCAACAGTCTAATATGGTCTCATGGAGCAATAAGGGTAGATTTAGAATAGGTTTATTTTCTGTTATAAAAATAAATGATGTAAAGGGTTTGCTAGTCCAAATGCACCCTAGAAGACAAAATGCTAGGAATGTAGGATGGGTAGGTAGATTGTTTGGGAATGTTTCTGTTGATCTATCATATTTGTGGCAGCTGAAAATCAAAGAAGAAGGTGGCTCAAGTAGCAGGCATCTGGTCTACACCAAGGACCATTTTCTGAATTCTTGACTCCTTCAAGAAGAAGCCATCCCCATGTGGAGCCACTATTAGCCCCCTATGAATTCCTTGACAAGCAAGCAAGGGGCTAGATTGTTTTGTGAGCCTTCAAAGAATGCATTTCTCTTGAAAACACATCATCCTTGAAACCTTTTATGTCCCCTTCCTCTCACTGCTCCCCTCTGTTGTTCTTGAGTCAATAAGCCTCACGGATTGCAAAAAATTGTGCTCCAAATGGCCTTTATTCGCCCTTTGCATCCCTACAGAATGCCCCATTTTACCCCTTTTTGCCCCCTTTGTCAAAGTCCCCCTTTTTCCCTCAAAATTCCTCCTTTACTCCTAAATCTCCCCAAAATCCCCTTTAAATTCTACCCTTACCCTTTTTTTGGCCAAATTCCCCTTCTTCCCCCTTATCGTTACCCTTTCCCAATCTTAAAATTCATTGAAAAGGGCCTAAAAAACCCACTTTGCCACATTATAATAGGGCCTAGCCCCTTTTCCACCAGCCCCCAACCACTTACCCACGTGACTCGCACCCGGGACCAAGCATTTAAGCCCCGAGCGCTCATCGCAATCGGAGCCGTCGGGTGGGCGTTTTCCTTTGTTACATTGAAAAATCCCGATGCGATGGATTTTCGTTAACAAGTCCCATGATGTATTCTCCACCGTTGATCTATCACGTAGATCCGACGGTCGAGCACCAATCGAACTCCCCGCCCAATCGCAATTGGAACCTCCAGTGGTGCCACCCCTTGTGTTCCCCAATTGTGATCTCCTGACTGAATTCTCCACCATTGATCTATCACGTAGATCCGACGGTCAAGTGCTAATCGCACTCCCTGCCTAATCGCAATCGGAACTTCCAGTGGTGTCGCCCCTTGTTTTCCTCGATTGCGATATCCCGACTGCATTCTCAACCGTCGATCTCCCTGCTGGATCCGATGGACCAGCGCCAATCGCATTCCCTACTCTGATCGCAATCGCATTTTCCAATCGCACCCCCCCTTCCGTGCCTTGCGATTGTGATCCGTCGATCCAATCCTAGCCGTTGATTACCCTCGTTGATCCAACGGCCACCACTCTCCCATTCCAATTGCATCGCAAACTCCAATCGCAATCACAAATTTTAAAATGTGCATCCCTCCGCCACCCCCGATTGCGATCTCCTGATGCATTCGTGGCCGTCGATCTTCCTCCAAGATCTGATGGCCCAAAGTGAATCGCCCTCCGCCCATGACCGGGTCCCACCATACATGCGTTTGATTACATTTTCATTCATTTTAATGTGTTTTCACCCACTTTCATATACCATTCCATCGATTAATCTCTGCCATCAACCCCACCACCAGATCATGATCGAACGGTCCACGCGCGTTATCCACCAAACCCTATTATTCGTTGTTTATACCATAACATTGCATTACTCACCATTGTTTTAGCCAAGAGAACCATTTCACCACAACTGCGCTATCACTTCCTCCATCCTACATATCCATCCGCCCTCCCATGCATTGGTTTTCCTAATGTAGTTGCGTGTTTTGCAGGGTGTAGGCGTTAAATGCCACCATGATTCAAAGTTGTTGTTACAACAACGCAAAGCTCAGTAAAACAGGGTTCAGAGCCCGATAACACAGAGAGTAACCTGGGAAGGCACGGTAGCTTATTTTTCATCAAAGTACAGGGTTAAGGAATTTCTATGCACATCAGCAGAATGTTATTGCCTGTGAACAGACAAAGCGCCCATATTTTTTCTTTAATGTACCATGTTCCTGAAGGGTTTTCCACCCTGACCACAGTCCGAAGCTACCAGAGCATTTGTTCACTAGTATGGTGGACCTCACCATCATTTTCTTACCCTTTGTTTATTCACCAAATTACTACACAGTACTGCAACTAGAGTACATCAGAGTCATACCAAAGTGATTGGAAGACTGAAGAAGATCACTCTTTCATTCCAAAAGGTACCAGACATAAATGCAGACAATTTAAACAGAATGGGCTTTGGCTCCCTCTTCCTTTTCCAAGTTTTAATGATGCATTTATTTTCCACCTACCTCCTCGACTCATCTTTCTGCTATAAAATTCATACAGAAACTCATTGTAAAGGTTGTTGATTGGATATCAGTAGAATGCAAGTTGTTTCTCTTGAGACAAGTTTCTCTGTGTAAGATTGTAAGATAGGCTGAGGAAGGTTTATTAGGCTAAATATCAAGTTGCAAGTAATGTTGTACTTGACTGATGCTGCACTTAATATGGCAAGCACATTCCTTTGGATCCTGATCTAAAGCTGTGGTGATTTTTTTCTGTCTTTGTGTTTTATTTCATTCCATTTCATTTCTTCTGGCTTGCATCAGAAATCTGGCATAGGATTTTCCCTTGTTATGCACCCTATGTTTCTTCTCTCCTTGCCTTAATTTTTTCTGCTAAATGTGTTATCTAAGAATTAGTTTCAGTTAATTTAACCAATGTAGTGGATGTCATTGCCTGCTAGCTGATGTATGAATTGATGAATCTGTTTCTTAGATGTTCTTGTTAGAATTTAATTGGATGAATTGAGAACACTGGGAGATTAGGACTTTGTCTCTGGCCTCACTAGGATCTTTTTCACTTCAATTAAACCTTTCTAAGTTCCCTCAAGTTGCTCTTTTTCCCTCCTTTGAGAGTTGCCTCTGAGTATGTCCAAGCAGGCCTGGAGTTAAATGACCTTTGACCTGATCTATAGACAGAAATTGGTATCCTCTCCTTCTTCCACCTTCTTCCTCGTTGTTCCATTCCACCAATCATTTTAGGATCCAATGCTTTAGATGACTAGCCCAACTGAAAGGCTGCATGTTGAACAACAAGTAAACCTTTTCCTGACTCCATTTACCCAATGGTCTTGATGTCCTCTGATATATCTCTCCCTTATCTAGAATCCTCGTTACTCATCCTTGTTTTGTATTGAACCCTTCCTTCCTGATTCCCAACAACCAAACTCACAAAAAAACAAACTCTAAGCCTTATAACTAGCCTAATATCTTAACCTTTGAGCCTTAAAGACATTTACCTTTGACAATCATAGAGAGATACCTCTTTGGACCCGGGAGGGCTAGATCCTGAGGTCTGAAACTAGTTTGATGTTGTCTCATCTTTTGGTATTTCCAACCTTGCCAAAACATGGGAACCCCAACATGAACCAGAGACCAAATTGCTCAAAGCCATGACCAAGGCTAGTGTTGTGGCCCTATAATTTATAAGATTGGAAAGACTACATGATATAGGAAAATATCAAACCACTTTGGAGTCTAGGACCTAGCCTTCCTAGACTCATAGAGAGCTCTCTCTATTTTAATGATTTAGATATGATATTAGGCTAGTTATAGAAATTATGAGGGTTTTTTGCTTTGATTGATTATGTGGCTGTACATATAGAGCTGTGAAACTTAATCCATTGGGATATGGAGTCATTAAAGGTTTAATTGTGCATAAAATTTTCAAGGCCATTCATATGGAAATCTAACTATGCATACTAGATCTTACTAGCAGTGTGAATATGAAATGAAAGGAAACAATGGTTTCAGTAGTAGCTAAATAGTAGTTAAGAATTCTTTAACTATACTTCAGAAGAAAACATTAAGATAGTAAACACAGATAGAATTAAAATTCTCTCTTCAACAAATCTTAACCTACATTTTCTGTTTTACAATCATATAAATCAATGCACAGTATGAAAGACAGAGGAAAACATTAAAACTGAGGAAAAAACATCACCATTAACATAGCTCAAGAATCCTTTGAACAGTCTCTTTGTATTGATGCTCAGCAAAAAAATACAGTGCTCCAATACAATGATATTTTACAATGCAGAGTCGAACAAGGTCCAAACCTTGATAATGAAAATACAAGCAGTATTTAACTACAACTATGTTGGTTGCCCTAATCTACTTTGGCAATCTACATTAAATACAAATTTAATTAAAACTTGACAATTGTGGCCATGCAAGCCCCGGACAAAAAATACCTCTGGCAAAACACGGACTGTAACATTAACTTATTACTATAACATTAACTTTGGAAACTCTTTGTAAACTAAAAATTAGGTTGAAGGTGCTTGAGGTGGTCATGAAGAGGCAACGATAGTGGCCTTGACATTTGGCTCTGCTTTTTGGGTCACCATTGCTCAATTATTAAATATGACATGATGCTAGATTTTCAAATAAATCGGTGGCTATGCTGACATGTCCATCATTCATTTTCAGTCCTGGTACATGCACAATTTTCCCCATTCCTTCTTATTTGGAATTCTCGTACCTATAAATTGTCTGTACACTTCATCCACCTCTGTGTATTTTCTGAGGTAGGCCTAGTGAGAAAAACGTGCTTTAGCTCATGTTGAATGAAAATATCATTGCTTAGGAGATCCCAAACAACCTTCCCAATTACATTTCCTTTAATGTTGGAAAATTTAGTGGTGCCCTTAGCTGCTTCCCTGAGCTTGGTCATGTAATCTCATTTTTGGATCAACTTGTTGTTGATTACATATCGTGAGGTTAGTCCCTTTGCCCTCAAAGGCTCAATCTTGTTTAAGAATATCCCAACAGCCATGTCCAATTCATGAAACTTTTCCTCCAATTGCCTCATTAAATTCCTCTTAGTGAGGACCCTTCTTACCTCCAATATGGTTTTTGTTCTACCCTTCACATCCATCTCTTCTATCTCAACACTAGTCTTGGAATTCAAGAATTTTATGATTTTGGGGGTTGTTATTAGCATATCCCCCAACTCTTGAGTTTCTTTCTTGATAGCCACCTTGCATTTGTCAATTAGATCCTTTTGTTCAAAAATAATGTGGATGGAATTCCACATTCCATCCACTGTCTCTATAATATTGCCCCAAACTATCAGCTTCATTTGTCGCAATATGTTTCTGGCAAAAAAATCCTTTTCTGCCTTCTCCAACCTTTATATCTAGTTCTTGGCTCTCTCATGGGTTGTTTCTGATCTAGCCTTTCGATCCCTCAGGATACCAATTTGTGCCTCCAACTTCTTGATCTCCTATGATTGCAGGGTCATGCTCTCCATAGCTTTGGACAACTGATATGTCCCACTGGATGCTCCAACAGTTGCTGGAATAGATGATGGAATTGATGACATAGGGACAACTTCTAATGGGTTGAGTGTCCCTTGAGCTGATTCTTATTTTTCCTTCAGTAGCTTCTCCATCTCGGTCTCCATATTTTTTATTTGGGCAGACTATTCAATAACTATATTCATCAATTCTTTCTTATGTGTCTCCTCTTCCTCAATGCCCTTATCTAAGGGGTCTTCTGTCACTAGCATCTTGAGTTGTTTACTGAGGACTTCTTTGTCAGCATTCTTTTTCTTCAATAGCTCCTCCACAGCTTGAACATTGTTTGGATCATGCCCAAGCTTCATTATTATATCTTCTAAAGTCTTGATCCTTGAGTCTCTAGCCATGGCCCAGACATTCTCTCCATCTTGAGCTGTGATTGGGTATTGGATAAAGACACCTGCAGTTTTGACAAGCTCATAGTAGTACTTGTCAAGGTTGAAGCTACCATCTCCCCAGTGATCCGCTTATGTAATTTCATCTAGTCAATAGGATGGATGTCCTTGGCACTAAACTCGAATGATGCTTTCTTATAATCTTCTGCTCCTTGAGGTTGTGGGACCAAGGCTTCTAGGAATGCCATCTGAATCCTCCATTTTTCAGTGTCAAAAGAAAATAGGAGCCTGCTTTGTGAACTTGAGGTCTACCTCTAGAAATGATTGTATGTATTGGTCTTCAGCACCTCATTCCTCAAATTTATCTCTTTGAATACATCAAATACAAACTTCTCTTGGCCTTCTATGGCAGGCCTGGAAGCAGGTAATTGTAGACCTTGTTGTTGAGAAAATAATATGGCTGATGATGTAGGTGAGGCCATGGTCTCTCCACCTACTGATGATGACTTAGGGGTATCCATGATGTGAATCACTGTCTACTGCTCTGATTCACCTCCTTGGTCAATCTCCATATGAATTTGGGCCCTTTTCCTATATTTTAGCTTGAAATATTTGCTAGAGGCATCAATCACTGAAGGTAACTGATCCTCTCTTAGCCTCTTGCTCCCTATCTCTTTCTCTGGTTCTTTCCCCTTCTCTTATTTTTCTTCTACATTCATCCTTTCCTGTGTTGTTGGGGTCTGAATACCCGAAGTGGATATCATATGTTCTTAATATTCTTGGAGGGTGCTGGCCCCCATTCTGTTTGGTTGGAAACTGTTCAATTTTAGGTCTGTTTGTATGAGCATAGGGTGCGGATATGTTTTCCACCCTTTTCTTGGAGATAATCCCTATAGGGTCATAATACCAAGTGAAACTGTAATTGAAACCCATCCCCTTCAGTATCTTATTCGCCTCCTCCCCTATTTCTCTATTTTTGTAGATGAAAGGCCCAACTTGTGTCTTGAACTTGAACTGAGCATTCTTCTTTGTGGAAATAAAGTGGAGCTCATCTGCATCTATCATTTTCTTTATTTACTCCAATCCAAAGATCCTCATGGAGAGGAACTTTGGAAATTTGTAAGGGGCTAGCTCACTTCCATAAACTTTAATCTTTGTGTAATTTTGGTACAAGTACCAATCGATTGTCTTCATGTGCTATGTTGGCTGCATGGTTTTCTTGATCTCTTCACTCATCATGGGATTTGTTGTACTACTAAGTGTGTTGATGGCTGGATGCACAAAAAAATCCACAAAATCCTTATATGTGTAGTTATTATGTTCCCTAAAGAGCAGGGTGGTCCAGAAGATGATAAACTGAGGCTCATCATCTTCATTTACCTTTGCCATCTGAAATTGAAATCTGTTGGACTGAAAATGCACAAAAATATACACTAACACAGAGGTGTATTTGAAAACCTCCTCTCTGTGAAACCTTTAAAATTGTTCATGAATGACATCTGCTAGGAACTTGGAATAATTAAACATGATGGTGGGTTTAGCTTCTGAGGAGAGAATGGAAAAATTCCTATCACGAGTTCATCGACCCACTAATTAGATTAATAGCCTAATAAATAAGATAGGACAGTGACAATCTTCTTGGTCCTTTCAAGAAAAGTAGATGTAGGGTAGGGTGGGTTTTTGATAGGCATTGCTGCATCAGTTGCCATGAAAAGTTGCAGAGTTTTGGCTCTGTTGGAAAAATCAATTCTCTGATAAATTTCCCTAAGGGATTCATAAGAAAAGGGGATTGATTTTTCAGGTGTGGGGGTCTACATCATTTGCTAAATGGACTGGGCATTGATGGTGAACAAGATTTCTCCTGTTGGGGTGACTATGGTCCTTTGATTGATGTCATAGCAGGCCTAGAATTTCTTGATGAATTTGGGGCAACTATGGGTCTTGGGAAAAATGTAGAGAGGAAATTGGGTCTCCCACGGGCTGATATCATTGGCTTCATCGAGAAATTTTTCCTCGAGCCAACAGTAGAAATCGAACAAGTCGAAGTCTGACTCCATCTCATGAATTTTGTAATCTCAGTCTGCCAAGGATGTATGATCTAAATCCAATTGTGGGTACACCATGGGGTTGAAAGGTTCCTGGTCCTTCTTAGGAGGCATGGTTAATATTCTATAACTTATCTTCAATCTACAATGGAGAATGGGATATAAGAAGAGGGAGAAGAGAGGGGAAAAATCGCTATTGGGTAAGGGAGAGAATAGAAGGGACCACGATTAGAATGCTTTGATGGTGAAATTGTGACTCTGTTGGCCGAGAGTTGTTGATACCTTTGGTGGACATGGGATCCCTTACAACAATTCTTTTAAGTAATCCTCAGAAAATTCAATCTCTGCAATTTTTAATCATAATAAACAAAGTAAAACTCTGTAGCAAGTATGAATTTGGCATTTAACTCGTGATTGGTGAGACGTCGGGGTGGTGTGGGTTCATTGGGAAAAGGAAAAACCATTCATGGTGCAATGGCCATCTTGGCGGTAATGAATATGATTGGACGGGGGATAGGTCAGCGAGGATGTGGCAAGGTGGGATCGGGCAACAGATATTCCAACGGTCCGATGGGGGGATGGTTTTATGTGGAGGTGGAAACGGTTTTTGGAGGGGGTGGAGGCGGTAATTTGTATTACGGGGGGGCGGGGGGGAGGGGGAGTGCAAACAACCATGGGGCGTGACACGTAGCGGGCTGGGCGATATTGGGTACTGCCCATTTCGGACCCCCCTTGTTGTTAACGTTTGGAGGATGAGGGGGGGGGGGGGGGCGGAATGAGATGTGGGTCGTTGGATGTGTGGTGGTTGCGCGAAGATACGGGGTGTTTCAACGCAGGTGGGGATGGGTAACGTGGGGTATGATGGGACAATGATATGATGGTGGGGTTGGGATGTGAGGGTCGAAAGGTAAGGTAAAACTTTGGGTTAAGGAAAAATATGAATGAGGCAGGGGATAGATAGACATGACTAGGGTCGGGAGTTAGGATTAAAATTATACCTAATGTCCCTTTCATATATAAAATCACCCCTTTCCAAGCCTTTCAAGCATAATGCTTCCTTTCATCTTGATTTTTCTTCTTCCTTTCATTTAGATTTTTATTTTGTTATCATAGGGAAACAACTAGCCATCCTTTAGGCTTCTTATTTATAGGATGAACCTTACATTTTCTCCCTTTCTCTTTTCCAACAAATCTACCTACCCAAACTACAACTCTAACCATTTCTCTTCTTTTTAGGGTGCATTTAGACTTGCAGACCCTGAAACCCATTTTCTTTGAATTTCTAACCTATCACCTATCCCTTATTTCTCCTATTGGTTCAAATTAATATTTTGAACCAATTTCATTTTCTACCTATCTACTGATAAGCCAAGATTAAATGGTTTGGAAAATATTCATTTCTAACCTATCAGCAGAAAATTTAAAAATTGTACAATCATGCTTAAACTGTATGATTGCACAAACTTTTCTAAATAGTAGTGGCATTTTGATTTGCAGCACTTTCAAAAATATTCATTTTTTTTTTGTGTGGGGCTTTCTTTTTCCTTTTTAACACCCTATTTTCTTTTTTTTATCTTTTGGGAAATGATTTTGAATATTGAAATATATGTACAATATGAAAATTTGCAAATAAGAAATACACATTCACCTTGTGATACTGTAAATTACAGGACTCTAATAGTGACTCCAGTTGGGGATGGAACTTATTAAGGAATTTTCAAGAACACCAATACCATTAGCCTTGTATATTCTTCTCTACAATGTCTTTCATGAACTTTCTCTTGCTGTTTTTATGAATCTGTCTTGTTTTTTTTTAGCATAACAAGGTGCCCTACAATTTGGATCTGAACCAAAAAATGTGGTATTTACAATGGAGTGTGAAATTCCTCAGTATTTAGGAGAAGTAATGCTTCAACATCCTGCCATTGACAGGACCTCCGTGCAGCTCTGTTCCATCCATTTCTTGCAGAAAAAATGCGTTATTTCCCCTAAAATAATGAACAATATATGGACCTTTCTAGAGATTGTAAAAATTTCAATGCTTACCTTTATCTTCTCTTCTCGAATCCCATTTCAATACTTTGTCTCCAATCTTGAAATCATTTTATTTTGTTATTTTGTCAAATATCTTCTTTATGTTTTCTTGCACCACCTGATTTCTGTTGTCAACCTCTTCTCTGGACTGTTGCAGCTAAATGGTCTAATTGATCCTTCTTTGTATATCATTTTCTTCAGCTTGTACCTCTTGAATGGTTTTCATGGCTGGTACTCCCAAGGATGTTGGGAAAACTACATCCATTCCATAGACTAACTGATATGGTGACATGTCACTTGATTTCTTGGTTGTTAGTTTATAATCCCACAAGGCATGCGCCAATTTTTTGTGCTAGGATTTATTATTGTCCTCTAGCAACTTCTTGATGATGTTAACCAAAATTTTGTTGGAGGATTCAGCTAGTCCATTACCTTGAGGGTAATAAGTTGTTGAATTCCTAAAAGAGATATGATATTTGTGGAAAAAATCAACCATTTTCTTGGAATTAAAGGCAACAATGTTATATGTAATGATTTTCCTAGGACAACCAAATCTAGATAGGATGTTGGCTTCAAGGAATTTGATAATCACTGAGTCAGTAGCAGTTTTGGAATGAATGGCTTCAATACATTTGGTAAAATAATTTGTAGAAGTAAGGATCCATTTATGCTGGGTAGAGGAGGATGGGTGGATTTCACCAATGAAGTATAAACCCCATTGTTGGAAAGGAGCCTCAACAGATATTGGTTGTAAGGGAAGAGGTAGTAACTTTATTTTTCCCTAAAATATTTAACACTTGTGATAGGTAGCTACCATTTTGTGGATATATAGGAAAATAGTAGGCCAATAGAAACCAGCCCTCAGGACCTTGTTAGCGGTGGTGTTCCAGTAGAGATGACCTCCACAATCCCCTTCATGAAATTCTTGCATAACCCTATCAGCATCTTCCTTAAGAAAACATTTAAGAAATATGCCCCCAACATCTTTCCAGTACAAGACATTTTCTAGAATGCAAAATTTTATAGCTTTCAATTTCAATAATCTAGCTTTTGTTTTGGACAAACTAGGAGGAGAATTTAAATTAAATAGAACATGAAATATATATTTTTACTAGGGGGAATTCAAGAATGCTTCCTCAATGTGTGGAGTCGCAAGCTCCTCTTGCTCATCCAGTGAATGAATCATGTTGATATTGACTGCTTGAAAATTGGTTTCAACCATCAATTTGGCTAATCTCTGTCCCTTGATTAGTTTGGTGGGTCTGATCTCTAAATCATATTCCAAGATGAAAACAATCCACTTCCTCTTTTTCCATTGGGATCCTGCATTTGGATGTCTTTGACAACTGTAATTGGCACAAAGGTAATGATATGTAAATGTAGAATGTACACCCTAAAATCCTTTAGTGCTTTGATCAAGGCAAAGGCCTGCTTTTCCATGATATTTTATTTCAGGGGTGCATATCTTAAAGCTTGGATGAAAATTTTTATGGGCTGCTCTTGTCCTTCCTTATTTTTCTACAGAAATACAGTAGCAATAGTGTGCACTGATGCAAAGGTAAAATAATGAAATCCTTGGTGAAATCATGGATGATCAAAACCGGTGCTTGAGTGAGTGCCTTCTTTACCAAGTCAAAGGATTGTTTAGCTTCCATTGTCCACTTAACTCCTAAGTTTCTCTTGAGCATGTTAGTGATATTTCTAAATAGTTCTGCAAGGTATGGTATAAACCTCCTCAAAAAATTCATCTTTCCAGTGAAAGACTGCAGCTCTTTGATGTTCTGGGGATGACTAATTTTGAGTATGCCTTCAATCATGCTAGGGTTAATTTTGATTCCTTCTTAAGATATAATATGGCATAGATAATCCGAACCTTCTGCACTTTTAAAAAACTCTTCACAAATGGGCCAAATCCTCTTCATCAGTTTTTGAATATATTGTTATATCATCAAGATAAATCACAATGAAAAGACCAATTTCTTATGAAAAAGAAATTTCCATTTCTCTCTGGAAAGTGGCACCGACATTTATTAATCCAAAAGGAATTTTTACATATATGAAGGTTCCCCACAGAGTGGTAAAATCTTTTTTGGGCTGATCATCCGGATGTACCAAAAATTGATTATACCTTGAAAAGCCATCAAATAAAGAGATGCTTCTGGAGCTCACTACTTTCTTCAATATGTGATCCATCTTTGGTAAAGGGTAGTTATCATTAAGTGATACCTTGTTCAGATTTTTGAATTCAATGCAAAGCTTGATCTCACATGTTTTCTTTCTTACAGGCACAATATTGGAAACCCATTACGAGTATCTAATTGGGACTATTATTTTGGCCTCATACATCTTTTTTATTTCCTTCTCAACCAAGGGCATTAGGAAAGGATTTATCCCACGCAGTTTCTGTTTGAAAGTGTTATGGTTCTCCTTGACTGGAATTTTGTGCTGGATAATATTAGTATCATAGGATCTCAGGTCTTCATAGCTCCAAGCAAATACATCAATGAATTCCTTAAACAAAGCAATGTATTTCTGTTTTGTGGACGCTTGCAGTATATTTGATAACTTCATTATCTTGGGATCCTGCTTACTGCCTATACTGAACTCCTCAATATTTGCTTCTGTAGGTTCCATCTTTGGTTTTTTGGCCACATCATTGAAATCAAATACTTCCTCCAAAGGGACAAGTCCTCTAAGCAGGATGTTATCTCTGAATTGGAGTACTTCAAACTCTTATTTTTCTGGGTCTTCATGTATCTATGTTCTATGTAGATATTTATTTGCTGAAATATTAATATCAGAATTATGCGGAGGTTCATCCCTACACATTTTTTCTTCAGTGGGACAATATTCTTCACAATCAAGTCCAAACTGGAATCTTCAAAATCATCTTTAGATTGCAGGAAATTTTCAATCTGTTTGTCATCTCCAAAGACTTGCCAATATCTCATATTATCAGGGACCGTTGGGCAGTGTTTAATCTGCACTGTATATTGTTTATTAGGATGAGGTGATTAACAAGTGTTGGCTGAAAATGCTAATGCATTGGAAAGGATATTTTGATTTCTTGGAACTGCAGCAAGGTCATATTCTTTAAATGTTTTCAAGAGGACAAGAGCACCATTTATGTATGCTCTCAATCTGGGATGCTTGGCTGAATACTCTCCCTTGATTTGTCTAGTAACTAGCTCAGATTCCCCATGAAAAAAATTTATTTTGGCTCGTAATCTCTTCAGTAGTTGTAATCCCAAAAGGAGTGCCTCATACTCTGCTATATTGTTGGTGCACTGAAAATTAATTTTGTAGGAATGACCCTCTGCGTGGTTATTTTTATTATTGCATACCCACACCCCTGATCTTGAGCCTTCTTTTCCATAAGAGCCATCAAAACTCATGTTCAAAAAAAGTTCAGATTCATACTTGTGTTGTACAATTTCCATTGATCTGCTTGTTCTCTATTCTGGTCCTCTTCTTCTCCAGCTACTTGTTCATTAATTTATTCATTATTGTAAAGAATGAATGAGTCAAGGTTAGACTAAATGGAGTAAAGGGGGTAGTTATGTGGTTTTTCTTGACTGTTCACCATGTATTTCATTAAAGTCTCCCTATACAATCTTCTTTGTTGACCAAATATTGGTATGGTAGCATAAGGCATATACATTTGGAGGGTCCCTTGAAGCTCATCTCCTCATGAGCGTGATAAAAGCATGCCATATTTAGGAGGGATCTTAGCTACTACTATATCCATCACTAAAATCTTGGCTAGTATTTGGGCTAAAGTAACATAGAGATATTTGATGAGGCCTAGACATTTGACCTTGCTGGAATCAAATGAGTACAAATATTTGTAGGGTATGGCTATCTCAAGGCCAAGTTTCTCCATGACTGCCTTTGGCATAAGATTATGAGAGGCACCTTAATATAACATGGCATTGTGGAGGATTTTATCATGAATATTCAAAGTGATATAAAATGGGGGAACACATCCCTCCTAGGATTTATCTTCTACTTATGGCCCAAACAACGGTTTAGTTTTATCATCATTTAGATTGACATTGTTAGTAATTTCTTCTATGTTCAGTGCCTTTACGACCTGAGCTTTGTATACACCTTTGTTTACCAATTTAGTGAGAGGGATGGAGATTTTTATTATGAAAATTTCCTTCTCAATGTTGAATGGTGTTTGTGTTCTTGGTAGATTCAAATCAGTCTTCTTAGGCACTATTTTAGCAGCAACTTCAACTTTTTGACTTGTAGTGGGGATATCAGCTTGAATAGTTTTTCTAAGGCTGATAGTTGTTTTACTAGTGCTTCTTTCCACATCATTCTTTCTAGGGATATTAACATTCCTTTTTAAACCTTCTGCAGTTTTCTTTGAATCATTTTTAGGGAAATTTTTAGGAGGATTTTTAGAGCTCTTTTTCTTGGAATTATCCAAATTTTTCTTTCTTCTAAGATTATATTTTCTATGTACCTCCATGATGGCATTCTCAAACCCTTGTTTATAATCTTTAGACTCTTCGAATCCTACTTTAGTTTGAATCAGAGAAAATAATTTTTGTTCTTCTTCAATGAGGAAAACAAAATCCTCATCATTAATTCCCATTAGATTAATTTGACTTTCTTCTAGTTCTTCAACCACTCCCTCATCTTCATCAGCATAATTTTCTTGGAATGGAGGCCTAATTTGTTGGTCAGGGCCTCTTTATTCTCTCTGTCTTATTTGAGGGGGGGTTCTTCTAAAGTTTTGGTTTATATTTTGAGGAGTTGGCTGATATTCCATGGGGATAGCCCTCTCATTCAAGTTGATCCTTTCCATAATTCTCTCCATAGTCATCACTAGGTTATCAATCTTAGCATCAGATGTAAAAGTTTCATGCTCTTCCTTTATAGTGACTCTCTTCTCATATTTCATTCTAGATTTTTTTTGCAATCAGGTTGGCTTCTACACTTACTACACCCCTCTACATGTCTTCTAGTGTAGCAGGATCCCTTTCTCTAAGCTGATAAGCCATCTCTGCATCAAAACCATATGTTAATTTCATCAGGGCTAAACCGTGTGGGGCTTTCATGTGAGGAGGGAGTGCATTGTATACACTATTAAACCTAGTACAATAGTATTGGACACTCTCTCCAACATTTCTCTTGATTTTTTCATATTCTGACAATATTTGAAGAGGATTTTTCTTAACTTCCCATTTATTTATGAATAGATGATGAAGGGCAGAGAGGTCATGGAAACTATTCGGGGTCAAGCCCTTAAACCATTTTTTTACTTCTCCCCCAAAACTTTGAACAAACATTCTCAAATTAATAGTTTCATCGTCTATCTCTTGGTATTAAAAAGAGTCATTCATTTTGTCAACATGTTGTTGAGAATTTTCAGGACCAATTCCATCAAAATGTGGGATTTTGGACTAATAATCCTATGGAATAGGCACCAATGGTAATGGTAGTGCCAATGGGACGTACCAGGTTTCCATAATTGGTGGTGGGGGAACCCAAGGAGGATTAATAAGAGGAGGGTTGACCAAGAGAGTTGGAGGATTAAATGGAGGAAGGTGGATAGTGGGCGTATGAGTGGGGGTTTTGGAACTCTGGTGGGAAATGTTTAAGGAAATGGTAGGACCTGTAGATACACGTAGAAAAATTAACTAAGGATGAGAAAATTTGGAGATAGTAGAGGGAGCTGCTGCACTAAGAGAAAATACTTCTACAGATTGCTAAAGGTAAGCATCATCAATAACTGAGGTGAGTTCTGATACCAAGCCTTGAAGGGAGTCAAAGTGTTGGAGAAGCTGCAGGTCAGCTTGGGTGGATGTGGGGGCTTCCCCAACTCGACTTTGTTGTAAGATAGATGGGTCAATAACTGCCTAGGCTGCCCAATTCTAGGATTTGGTCCTGAACAAGCTTTGTTCAAAATGTGAGTTGATCTAGATATCCTGCAAGGTTTTCAGGGAGGGAGCTTATTCTGTGAAGAGACTTGCTAAGAGTTGGATATTCTGCTCTGGGGATTTTTCTCATAATTTTCTCTGGATTGTCAACTATTTCAGGAGGATTTGGGTCAAGATGAGATCTGGTAAAGATTATTCTGGGAGCCAGAATTTGGACCCAAAGCACAAAAAATATGAATGTTTTACAAAATCTGAAAAACCAATATGTGGAAGATACTTTAGTCACACAATATTTTGACTGGGGTTTCTGAGTTCTGATGAAATTAAAAATCTTCAATAAATCCCCAGTATGGTTTCCATTTGTGCCCTATAATTTATAATATTGGCAAGACTAAACGATAGAGGAAAGCATCAAACTACTTTGGAGTCCAGGACCTAGCCTTCCTACACTCAGAGAGGGCTCTCTGTGTTTTTATGGTTTAGCTTGATAGTTATAAATTTTGATATTAGGCTAGTTATAGAAATTATGAGGGCTCTTTTTTTTTATTGACTGTGTGATTGGACAGATAGAGTTGTTAAAATTAATCCATTGGGCTATGGAGTCATAAAAGGTTGAATTGTGCATCAACTTTTCAAGGGAATTCACAGGGAAAGCTAACTATGCAGACTGGATCTTACTAGCAGTGTGAATATGAAATGGAAGAAAATAGTGGTTTCAATAGTAGCTAAAGAGTAGTTAAGAATTCTTTAACTATGCTTCAGAAGAAAAAATGAAGATAGTAAACACAGACAAAATTAAGGTGCTCTCTTCATCAAATTTTAACCTAAATTTTCTATTTTACAATAAGATAAATAGATGCAAAGTATGAATGACAGAGGAAAACATTTAAACTAAGGGAAAAACTTCACCATTAATATAGCTCAAGAATCTTGTGAACGGTATTTTTTTATTGATGCTCAACAAAAAACTACAGTGCTCCAATACAATGATCTTTGACAACGCAAAGTCTAACAAGGTCTAACCCTTGATAATGAAAATACAAGAAATATTTAACTGCAACTATTCTGGATGCCCTAGTCTACTTTGGCAATATACATTAACTAAAAATTTAATTAAAACTTGACAATTGTGGCCATGCAAGGCCCGAACAAAAAAATCTTGTGGAAAAACATTGACTGTAACATTAACTTTGGCAACTCTTTGTAAACTAAAAATTAGGTTGAAGGTGGCTGAGGTGGTCACAAAGAGGCAATGATAGTGGCCTTGACATCTGGCTCTGATTTTTGGGTCACTGCTGTTGAATTATTAAATATGACATGATGCTGGATTTTCAGATCGATCAGTGGCTATGGTGACGTGTTCGTCGTTCCTTTTCAGTCCTAGTACATGCACAATTTTCCCCATTCCTTTTTATTTGGAATTCTCGTACCTATGACCTATATGTACACCTCATCCACCTCTATGTATTTTCTGAAAGTAGTTCTGGTGAGAAAAATGTGCTTTAGCTCATGTTGAATGAAAATATCATTGCTTAGGATATCCTAGAAAACCTTCCCAGTTACATTTCCTTTAATGTTGGAAAATTTAGTGGTGTCCTTAGTTGCTTCCCTGAGCTTGGTCATTTAATCTCCTTTTTAGATTAGCTTGTTATTGATTACATACAGTGAGGGAAATCCATTTTCCTTAGAGGCTCAATCTTGTTTAATAATTTGCCAACGACCATGTCTAATTCATGAAACTTCTCCTCCAGTTTCCTCATTAAATTCCTCTTAGTGAGGACCCTTCTTACCTCCAGTATGGTTGATGTTTTGTCCTCCACATCCAACTCTTCTAGCTCAAACCTGGTCTTGGAAATCAAGAATTTTATGATTTTGGGGGTTGTTATTGGCATATCCCCCAACTCCTAAGTTGCTTTCTCGATAGCCACCTTGCATTTGTGAATTATCTCCTTCTGTTCAAAAATAATGTGGATGGAATGCCACATTCCATCCATTGTCTCTATAATATTTCCCCAAACTATCAGCTTCATTTGTTCCAATATGTTGTTAGCAGAAAATTCATTTTCTGCCTTCTCCAACCTTTCTATCTGCTTCTTGGATATCTCATGGGCGGTTTTTGATCTGGCCTTTTGATCCCCCAGGATACCAATTTGTGCCTGCAACTTCTTGATATCCTATGATTATAGGTCATGCTCTCCATAGCTTTGGAAAGCTGATTTGTCCCATTGGGTGCTCCAGCAGTTGCTGGAATAGTTGATGGAATTGATGAGATAGGGACAACTTCTAATGGTATGAGTGTCCCTCAAGCTGCTTCTTCTTTTTCCTTCAGTAACTTCTTCATCTCGGTCTCCATCTTTTTGATTTGGGCAGACTGTTCAATAACTAGCTTCATCATTTCTACCTTTTGTGTCTCCTCTTCCTCAATGCCCTTAGCTAAGGGGTCTTCTGTCACTGGCATCTTGAGTTTCTTCCTAAGGGCTTCTATGTCAGCATTCTTTTTCTTCAATAGCTCCTCCACATATTGAACATTGTTTGGATCATGCCCAAGCTTCACTATTATATATTATAAAGTCTTGATCCTTGAGTCTCTGGCCATGACAGATATTCTCTCCATCTTGAGTTGTGCTTGGGTATTGGATAAAGACACTTGTAGTTTTGACAAGCTCATAGCAATACTTGTCAAGGTTGAAGCTACCATCTCCTCGGTCTGCTTATGTAATTACATCTGGTCAATAGGATGGATTTCCTTGGCACTAAACTCGAATGATGCTTTCTTATAATCTCCTGCTCCTTGAGGATATGGGACCAACACTTCTATGAATGACATCTGCGTCCTCCATTTTTCAGTGTCAAAAGCAGATAGGAGCCTGCTTTGTGAACTTGAGGTCTGCTTCCAAAACTGATTGTATGTATTGGTATTCAACACCTCATTCCTCAACTTTATCTCTTTGACTACCTCAAAGACAGACTTCTCTTGGCCTTCTATGGAAGGTCTGGAAGCAAATGCTTGTACACCTTGTTGTTGAGAAGATAATGTGGTTGATGATGTAGGTGAGGCCATGGTATCTTCACCTACTGATGATGACTTAGGGGTATCCACAATTTGAATCACTGTCTGTTGCTCTGATTCACCTCCTTGGTCGATCTCCATATGAATTCGGGCCCTTTTCCTATATTTTAGTTTGAAATATTTGCTAGAGGTATCAATCACCGAAGGTGACTGATCCTCTCTTGGCCTCTTTCTCCCTATCTCTTTCTCTGGTTCTTTCCCCTTGTCTTATTTTTCTTCTACATTCCTCCTTTCTTGTGGTGTTGGGGTCTAAATACCTGAACTGGAGATCATCTATTCTTCATCTTCTTGGAGGGTGTTGGCCACCAATTCTGTTTGGTTGGAATACTGCACAATTCCAGGTCTGTTTGTATGAGCATAGGGTGTGGATCTGTTGTCCACCCTTTTCCTGGAGATAATCCATGCAAGGTCATAAGACCAAGTGAAACGGTGACTAAAACCCATCCCCTTCAGTATCTTATCTGACTCCCCCCTATTTTTCTACTGTTGCAGATGAAAGGCTCAACTTGTGTCTTGATCTTGAACTGAGCCTTCTTCTTTACGGAAATAAAGTGGAGCTCATCTGCATCTACCATTTTCCTTATGTACTCTAATGCAAAGACCCTCATGGAGAGGAACTTTGGAAATTTGTAAGGGGCTAGCTCACTTCCATAAACTCGCATATTTGTGTAATTTTGGTACAAGTACCAATATGTTGTCTTCACTTGCTCTGTTAGCTGCATGATTTTCCTAATCTCTTCACTTATCTTGGGCTTTGTTGTACTATTGAGTGTGTTGATGGCTGGATGCACAAACAAATCCACAAAATCATTATATGTGTAGTTCTTATGTTCCTTAAATGGTAGGGTGGTCCAAAATATGATAGGTTGAGGCTCATCATGTTCATTTACCTTGGCCATCTGATATTGAAATCTGTTGGACTGGAATTACACAAACATATACACTAACACAGAGGTGTATTTGAAAACCTCCTCTCTGTGAAACCTTAAAAATTGTTCATGAATGGCATCTGCTAGGAACTGGGCATAATTAAACATTATTTTGGGTTTAGCTTCTAAGGAGAGAATGGAAAAAAAGCCTATCATAGCCTCATTGACCCACTGATCAGATTATTAGCCTAATAAATAAGATAAGACAGTGACAATCTGCATGGTCCTTTCAGGAAAAGTAGATGTAGGGTAGGGTGGGTTTTTGATAGGCATTGCTGCATCAGTTGCCATGAAAAATTACAGAGTTTTGGCTCTGCTGGAAAAATCAATTCTCTGATAAATTTCCCTAAGGGCTTCATAAGAAAAGGGGATTGATTGTTTAGGTGTAGGTGCCTGCATCATTTTCTGAATGGAATGGGCATTGATGGTGAACATGATTTCTCCTGTTGGGGTGACTATGGTCCTCTGATTGATGTCATAGCAGGCCTAGAATTTCTTGATGAATTTGGGGAAATTGTGGGTCTTGGGGAAAATGTACAGGGGAAATTGGGTCTCCCACGGGCTGATATCATCCGCTTCATCAAGAAATTTGTCCTCGAGCCAGCAGTAGACATCGAATAAGTCAAAGTCTGACTCTGTCTCGTGAATTTTTTAATCTTGGTCTGCCAGGGCTATATGATCTAACTCCAATTGTGGGTACACCATGGGGTTGAAAGGTTCTTGGTCCTTCTTAGGAGGCATGGTTAATCTTATATAACTTATCTTCAATCTGCAATGGAGAATGAGATATAAGAAGATGGAGAAGAGAGGGGAAAATTTCTATTGTGTAAGGGAGAGAATAGAAGGGACCATGATTAGAATGCTTTGATGGTGAAACTGTGACCCGGTTGGCCGAGAGTTGTTGATACCTTTGGCAGACATGAGCTCCCTTGCAATAATTATTTTAACCTATGATCTTTCCTATAATCCTCGACAAATTCGATCTCTTCAATTTTTAATCAGAATAAACACAGTAAAAATATGTAGCAGGTATGAATTTGACTTTTAACTCGTGATTGGTGAGATGTTGGGGTGGCACAGGTCCATTGCACAACGGCCCGACCATTCATGATGAAATGGCCATCTTGGTGGGAATGAATGTGATTGTACGGGGGAAAGGTTATGAGGATGTGGCAAGGTGGGATCGATCAAAAAATATTCCAACGGGCAGGCGAAAATCGTTTTCGTAGGGGCGTGTAATGATCCTTTTTCAGTAAATTCAACAAGGTGTTCAAGAGAAACGTTGTATAAGTAAAAATGTGAAAAAATAATGCATATAAGGACTTGTTTCCCCTTATTTATGATGTATGAGACTTATATATGGAGTTTCATAAAAAAAAAAATCAGTTAAGACTCATTAAATAGATCTCCCAAAAACTTGACTAGCTAAAAAGCACCCAAAGAGGAAGGCTGCATCCAAATGCAAGCACTACTTTAGGAATTGCAAAGTTTTAGAATATGTTCAGTGGAGATCATCAAGGAGACTTATATTTCATTCATATAGCATAAAATCATAATTATGATAAATCTCTTTCATTATATAGTAGAATGCATGAGTCAACACAACAATAAATCTTCAGAAAAGAGAGCTGGAACACATGAATATTTGCATAAATGCTTCAACAACATTATTTTTAAGGAGCTTCAGCAGCTGGAAGTTACAACTCAAATCTAGGATATATCTATGGATAAAACATTAGATCTATATCAGATCTGGAAACTATATAGTTTTCTCTTCAAGATCCACTTGAAATTTTGACAAAAGCATGCATGAATAAGAGTAGATCTAAGAAACAAGTTGCAGATCTGGAAACTGTTGCAGTAAATTTCTGAATATAATGTTTCATTACAATGGATCAGATATGAACATAACATAGATAAGCAAGCTAATCCATGGATCACCAAGTGCAAGGCAAAGCCCAGCACTAGAGATCTCTGATCTAAACTATGAGCAAGACACCATGAAAACCCTCATACAGAAATAACGCAGTCTACTCATGGGAACAATGCTGTAGCTCAAATGACATATAAAACTACTGTAAAATTGTAGATCCGAAGTACAAAGAAAAGAGACACTCTTCCAGGATGTCAAAGGACCCACTCCATTGGAAAGAGGCTCCCAAAATACACTAGATCTCTGCAGATCTAGACTCCCACTTGCTGCAGCTCACAGGACAACTCAACCCTCAAGATAAGCAGCGTTGTAATGTAATATGGAGATTGGCCTCAAGCCTAATAGTGGTTCAATTCAGCAAAATATCCTCCTTGAATCCTCAAAGGAAGAGGTGAAATCCTTGCGTAGGAATTCCAGATACAATCCTCCACTAAACAACAGAGAATGTTATTTGTCTAAGCAGACAAATACTCAGAAATATGATCAATCAACAACCTTCTCTTGCTGCCCTCCCTTTCATTTTATAAGATGAGAAAGATTTTTCAAACCCTAAACCATCTTGATGAGTTAGCCCTTTTCACATGAGAGGCTTCTTTCTAGAACTGCGCTGTCCCTTTTGGAGATGCAATGAACCTAGACAGCGTTGTTGATTTGGTCAATGTTGACCCAGTCTTTAGCTCAAACCTCTTTCACACCTGCAAGTGATTATTTACATGGCCCTGATTTGTCTTTGTTCACATCGGCATTGATTTATTCAGACTTTTTAGGAGTTTTACATGTCCTCCTTTATTCTTTCATTCATGAAACAAAAATTAAAACAAAATTGAATGTTCCTCTTAGCTAAGGCTAAGTGGGAACATTACAGTCCTCCCCTCCAAAATGTTGCTTGTCCTCAAGCAACTGATAGGGTAAGAGTTGTAGTTCTTCTCCTTCTCCATTGATGGCACCATCAAGGATCAAGTTTTCATCATGGACCAAGTTCTCATTAAGCCAATACATCAAAAATTGCTCCTCCAATGCTAACATGATAGGGGCATAGTCCATCCCTTCAGGAGTGAAAAACTCAACAGAAATAAACATGGGTGAAGCAATGTCACATCTAAAACATGTATCATGAAGTACAAGATGAAGTTCCATCCCATGTGGTACATATACACTGCCTACTTTTTTCCCATACAAACCCATAAACAATACCAATATATAATCTATGTATGGAAGCAAAATCACATATATGCAAACTGAAATTTGCACTCGAGGAGGTGGGTCACAATCCCACATAAGATACCAACGCAATGCACTCCTTGTCTTGAGTAGATATAAGTGTGGTAAGTGGTACTCCCACAACACCTTTGCTACATGGGTCACTTTGACGTGGCTGAAAGTGATACCCAAGTTAGGTGCCTTTGGGAAGAACCCATCATGATAGAGAATCTCCCTTTGCACCTCAAGGGAGTGTCCAGATTTAGAATTCTTAGTGGCCTAACCAATGCCATAAGATCTACATGTAATATCACTCCTTGTAGGAGCCATGGCTTGCATACATATGGTAAGAGAATATGTCAAATCAGAAAAATAAACATGCTCCATAAGATCAGATTCTTTACCATTCAAGTCTCCCACACACATGGAGTTGGACATGGGCATTTCTCCTCTTTTAAGAGAAGGAAGAGATGGCTGAAATGACTGCTTCGTAGAGTCCCTTGGCTGCCCCAACTCCTCATAACTATTGCACTCTTGTAAGTGCTGATGTAGTTCCTCCCAATCATAGTGCTGATGTAGTTCCTCCTCCATATCCTCCCAATCAAAACTCCTCATGATGAGTGTGTATATCTTTGCTAACTACATATAGCTAGAAAGGAACTCTTTGTGTGCTCTTTGTAGTATTTCTTTCTTAAGCTTGGAGGCTTAAGACAAGAATACTTTACCAAGATGATAGATGACCCCTTCATGGACCAAATAGCCTCCCCCTTGATTCATGACATCTAATATCATCCCAGTGTGAAAATCTTTGGAGTACTCCACAAGGAGTTGAGATCTCCAATATGGATCTACACAACTCAACAAGGACAGCGTTGCTGATGCATCTATGGTGGTGCTTACCTTGTTTCTGATTTCTTATTTGACATTACACATGCAAAAATTATTCGTGGGAAGGCTGATCCTCCCCTTTCCTTCCTCCCACAGTGCTATAGCTTGCTCTCCAATCCTTGCTTGATCTATTTTTGGAGCAGCACTTTGTGAGGCTTTCCCCACAAGATCAGAATCTAATGAAATTCCAAGTGGCTTGCCATGAGGTAGGAATTTTCATTGCAACATTCTCATAAACATGAGAGAAGGAACTGTGAGATCCTTTCTTCCACTGTACAAATCCATCTCTGTTTTTTGTGTGGAAACATTAGGTGTGGGATAAGTGTGCATGCCTTGAATGATTTGTGGTTTCCCACTCTTCAAGTCCACCCACTCCATTTTCAAGACCTTCCAATTAGTGGTAACCTTTCCCAAGGTAATCAACCACTGGAAACCCAAGATGATATTGGTGTCTGATATGTCCACTACAAAGAAGTGATGCACCAAATTGTAGGATCCCATAGTGACAGAAAGTGATGGAACATATTGCATGCATTGCATAGCTCTATCTCCTGGGACCAAAACAGAGAACCCATAAAATGTATCAGTGGGGATCCCTCTCCTTTGCACAAGGTGAGCATCAATAAAGTTGTGGGTTGCCCCACTGTCAATCAGAATAGACACTCTTTGGTTCATGACTGAACCTTGTACCCTTAGGGTCAAGTACTTGGGCACTCCTCTCAAAGAAGGAAGAGTCCCACTTTTTGGAGCAAAGGCTCATTCTTCATTTCTGGATGGTGTTTGGCCTTCCTCCTCATCTTCCCCAGCACTGTGACCCCTCCTAGGTCCCTCATTCCCATCTTCTTCTTCAAAATCTGAGAAGACCTCTATATAGTGTGCCCTTCCACCAGCACATCTATGTCCTGGTACCCATGGATTTTGACAGGTGAAACAAAATCTCTTTTTCCTCAACTCCCTCTGGAGATCAATGTCAAGAGGTTTCCTCAGTGAGCTCTCCTTGGGTGGAGCAACTTTCCCTTCTTTCCCCTTAGAAGAGGGAAGGGATTTTCTTTCGAAAGTTTCCTGTGCTCTTGACAAGGCTTCTTGAAGATCTCTAGCCCTCTCAATGGCATCATGCAAAGTGATGGGCTTGGTGGACTTAACCAACCCATGCAAAGGTTCCTCTAGGCCATCAATGAACATGTAGACTCTCCTTGCTATAGATAGATCAGGGACCATGACTGAAAATCTCAGGAACTCAGAGATATAGGCCTCTGCATCTCCTATCTACTTTAGCTTTGCAAGGCTTATAAAAGGTGCCTCGGGATCCTTCCGGTCAAATCTCTCCACCAGTCTTCTAGTGAACTCAGCATAGGTAGACACATTGTTGTGTCCCAATGTAGATAGTCCATGGAACCACCAGTTGTGGGCTTCACCCTCAAAGTGCAGCGCAGCAATCGTGATGGCTTCTACTTTGGGGACTTTGTTCAACTAGAAATAGATATCCATCTTTTCCAACCAAGCCTTGGCAGAACAAGAGGATTATCCCTCAAAATTTGGCAAGAAGAATATTCCCATAGTGCGGTGTCTCCCATGAAAGAAACCACCATATCTATACTGCTGCCATGGCCTCCTTTGGTCCTTGAGATGGAAAAAGTCCTGGAAACTCAAGTTATCCTTGGATCTCTGACTCTGAGAGTCATATTCCATAAAGTAACCCTCGAGGGAGGTTTTCTCTTATGGTCCTTCTTTCTCTATAGCCAAGTAGGTAGGCATAGTAGAGCATTGTGAGGCTTTTGGAGCTTGTGTCAAGCTCACAGGTTGTACAGTCCCATAGTGAGACATGTCAGAACTCTCTCCTTGATGAAATCTCCCAAGAGATTCCCTCATTCTATTCATCCTCATTTATTTGATATCCTTGGAGAGATCTTGCATGTTTTCCAAAAGATTTTTTGCAAACTCCTCTACTTCCTTATCCTTCTCAGTTTCAGGGGCTTTCCCCTTGTCTTGACCCTTGTCAAGATCATCACTGGTGTAGTCATACTTTCTATGACTTATATTTTGGTACCTCCTCTCCCTCTCAGTGGGAGGATCATCTTCTTCGGAAAGTAGTATGACTAGTGCTCCAAGGAAATCACAAGTTATGCCAAGAGTGGAGCTCTGATACCACTGTAATGATCCTTTTTCAGGAAATTCAACAAGGTGCTCAAGAGAAACATTGTATAAGTAAAAATGTGCAAAAAAAACATAGAACTTGACTTGGTTCCCCTTATTTATGCTGTATGAGACTTATATATGGAGTTTCATTAAAAAAAATCAGTTTAGACTCATTAAATAGATCTCCCAAAAACTTGACTAGCTAAAAAGCACCCAAAGAGGAAGGCTGCAGCCAAATGCAAGCACTGCTTCAGGAATTACGCAGTTTTAGCAGATATTCAGTGGAGATCAGCAAGGAAACTTATATTTCAGTCATACAGTAGAAAATCAGCATTATGATAAAGCCCTTTCATTATATACTAGAATGCATGAGTTAATACAACAATAAATCTTCAGAAAAGAGAGTTGGAACACATGTATATTTGCAGAAATGCTTCAACAGCGTTATTTTTAAGGAGCTTCAGTAGCTGGAAGTTACAACTCAGATCTAGGACAGATCTGTGGATAAAACATCAGATATATATCATATTTGGAAACTATATAGTTTTCTCTTCAAGAACCACTTGGATTTTGACAAAAGCATGCATGAATAAGAGTAGATCTTAGAAACAAGTTGCAGATCTGGAAACTGCTGCAGTAAATTTCTGAATATATCACTTCATCACAATCGATCATATCTGAATAGAACATAGATTAGCAAGCTAATCCATGGATCACCAAGTGGAAGGCAAAGCCCAGCACTAGAGAACTCTGATCTAAACTATGAGCAAGACACCATGAAAACCCTCATACAGAAATAACGCAGTCTACTCATGGGTACAATGTTGTAGCTCAAATGACATAGAAAAATACTGTAAAATTTCAGATCTGAAGTACAAAGAAAATAGACACTCTTCCAGGAGATCAAAGGACCCACTCCATGGGAAAGAGGCTCCCAAAATACACTAGATCTCTGCAGATCTAGACTCCCACTTACTGCAGCTCACAAGACAGCTCAACCCTCAAGATGAGCAGCGCTGTAATGTAAGATGGAGCTTGGCCTCAAGCCTAATAGTGGTTCAATTCAGCAAAATTTCCTCCTTGAATCCTCAAAGGAAGAGATGAAATCCCTGCATAGGAATTCCAGATACAATCCTCCACTAAACAGTAGAGAATGGTATTTGTCTAAGCAGACAAATACTCAGAAATATGATCAATCCACAACCTTCTCTTGCTACCCTCCTTTTCCTTTTATAATATGAGAAAGCTTTTGCAAACCCTAAACCATATTGATGAGTTAGCCCTTTTCACATGAGATGCTTCCTTATAGAACTACGTTGTCCCTTTTGGAGATGCAATGAACCTAGACAGTGCTATTGATTTGGTCAATGTTGACCCAGTCTTTAGCTCAAACCTCTTTCACACCTGCAAGTGATTATTTACATGGCCCTGATTTGTCTTTGTTCACATGGGCATTGATTTATTCAGAATTTTTAGGAGTTTTACATGTCCTCCTTTATTCATTTATTCATGAAACAGAAATTAAAACAAAATTGAATGTTCCTCTTAGCTAAGGCTAAGTGGGAACATTACAGTGGAGGCAGTAAGTTGTATTGGTGGGGGGTTGCGAACAACCTCGGGGCGCAACACGTAGCAGGCTAGGCAGTATTTGGTATCGCCCATTTTAGACCACCCCCCCCTGCCTTGTTAACATTCACAGGGAGAGGGAAGACGGAACGATATGTGGGTCGTCGGATGTGTGGCAGGTGCGCGGAGATGTGGGGAGTTGTGGGGTGTTTTAACGCAGGTGGGGACGAGTGACATGGGGTATTATGGGATAACGATGTGATGGTGGGGTCGAGATGTGAGGGTCTAAAGGTAAGGTAAAACTTTAGGTTAAGGAAAAATATGAATGAGGCAGGGGATTGACAGACATGACTGGGGTCGGGACTTAGGATTAAAATTATATTATAAGGTCCCTTACATATATAAAATCACACCTTTCCTGGCCTTTAGAGCATAATGCTTCCTTTCATCTTGATTTTTCTTCTTCCTTTCATTTTTATTTTTATTCTATTATCATAAGGAAACAACCAACCATCCTTTAGGCTATTTATTTATAGGATGAACCTTACATTTTCTCCCTTTCTCTTTTCCAACAAATCTACCTACCCAAACTACAACTCTAACCATTTTTCTTCTTTTTAGGGTGCATTTAGACTTTCAGACCCTGAAACCATTTTTATTTGAATTTCTAACCTATAACCTATCCTTTATTTCTCCTATTGGTTCATATTAAGCTTTTGAACCAATGTCATTTTCTATGTATCTACTCATAAGCCAAGATTAGATGGTTTGTAAAATCTTCATTTATAACCTATCAGCAGAAAATTTAAAAATTGTACAATCATGCTTAAATTGTATGATTGCACAAACTTTTTTAAATAGTAGTGGAAATTTTGTTTGCAACACTTTCAGAAATATTCATTTTTTCTTTTGTGTGGGGCTTTATTTTTCCTTGTTAACACCCTCTTTCCTTTTTTATTTTGTTTCTTTTTTTTAAATATTTTGGGAAATTCTTTTGAATATTGAAATATATGTACAATATGAAAATTTGCAAATAATAAATACACAATCACCTTGTGATACCATAAATTACAAGACTCTAACAGTGGCTCCAGCTGGGGATGACACTTCTATTTAAGGAAGTGTCAAGAACACTAAGACCAGTAGCCTTGTATATTCTTCTCTGAAATGTCTTTCATGAACTTTCTCTTCTTGTTTTTATGAATCTGTCTTGTTGTTTTTCAGCATAAAAAGGTGCCCTACAAACAGGATCTGAACCAAAAATTGTAGTATTTACAATGGAGTGTGAAATTCCTGAGTATTTAGGAGACGTAATTATTCAACAGCCTGCCATTGATAGGACCTCCGTGTAGCTCTGTTTGATCCATTTCTTGCAAAAAAAATGCATTATTTCCCCTGAAATAATGAAAAATATATGGAACTTTCCAGAGATTGTAAAACTTGCCATGCTTACCTTTATTTTCTCTTTTGGAATCCCATTTCAGTACTTTGTCTCCAATCTTGAAATCATTTGCTTTTGTTCTTTTGTCAAAGATCTTCTTTATGTTTTCTTGAACCACCTGAGTTCTGTTGTAAACTTCTTCTCTAGAATATTGCAGCGGAATGGTTTGATTGATCCTTCATTGTATATCATTTTCTTCAGCTTGTACCTCTTGAATGATTTTCATGGCTGGCACTCCCAAGGATGTTGGGAAAACTACATCAATTCCATAGAATAACTAATATGGTGACACTCCAATCGATTTCTTAGTTGTCAGTCTATCAGCCCACAAGGCATGCACCAATTTGTTGTGCTAAGATTTCTTATTTTCTTCCATCAACTTCTTGATGATGTTAACCAAACTTTTGTTGGAGGATTCAGCTAGTCCATTACCTTCAGGGTAATAATTTTTTGAATGCCCTAAAGAGATGTGATATTTGTAGAAAAAATCCACCATTTTCTTGGACTTAAAGGTAGAAAAGTTATCTGTAATGATTTTCCTAGGAAAACCAAATCTAGACAGGATGTTGGCTTCAAGGAATTTGATAATCACTGAGTAATTCACAGTTCTGGAAGGAATGGATTCTATCCATTTGGTAAAATAATCTGTAGCAGTAAGGATCCATTTATGTTGGGGAGAGGAGGATGGGTGGATTTCACCAATGAAGTCTAAACCCCAGTGTTGGAAAGGAGCCTCAACAAATATTGGTTGTAAGGGCAAAGGTAGTAACTTTATTTTTCCCTCAAATATTTGACACTTGTGACAGGTAGCTACCATTTTGTGGATATCTGGGAAAAGAGTAGGCCAATAGAAACCAATCCTCATGATCTTGTTAGCGGTGGTTTTCTAGTAGAGATGGAATCCACAATCCCCTTCATGAAATTCTCACATAACCCTATCAGCATCTTCCTTAAGCAAGAATTTAAGCAATATTCCCCCAGCATCTTTCCAGTACAAGACATTTTCTAGAAAGAAAAATTGTACATCTTTCAATTTCAAGAATCTATATTTTGTTTTGGACAAACTAGGAGGAACATTTAAATTAAATAGAACATATAATATATCTGCGTACAAGGGGGAATTCAAGAATGCCTCCTCAATGTGTGGTGTCGCCAGCTCCTCTTGTTCATCCAATGAATGAATCATGTTGATATCTAGTGCTTGAAAGCTAGTTTCAGCCATCAATTTGGTTAATCCCTGTCCCTTGATTAGTTTGGTGGGTCTAATCTCTAAATCATATTCCAAGATAACAACAATCCACTTGCCTCTTTTTCCTTCAAGATCATGAATTAGGATGTCTTTAACAACTATATTTGGCGCAAAGGAAATGATATATTGAATGTAGAATGTACACCCTAAAATCCTTCAGTGCTTTGATCAAGGAAAACACCTGCTTTTCCATGATATTGTATTTCAGGGGTGCATCTCTTAAAGCCTGGCTGAAAAATTCTATGGGCTTCTCTTGCCCATCCTTATTTTTCTACAACAATACAACAGCAATAGTGTGCACTGATGCAAAGGAAAAAATAATGAAATCCTTGGTGAAATCAGGGCTGATCAAAATCGGTGCTTGAGTAAGTGACTACTTTACAAGGTCAAAGGATTGTTTAGCTTCCATGGTCCACTTAACTCCTGAGTCTTTCTTGATCATGTTAGTGATATTTCTCAATAGTTCCTCAAGGTTTGGTATAAACCTCCTCAAAAAATTTATATTTCTAGTGAAAGGTTGTAGCTCTTTGATGTTCCGAGGATGATTGATTTTGAGTATGCCTTCAATCCTTTTGGGGTCAATTTTGATTCCTTCTTCATATATAATATGGCCCAGAAGCTCTCCTTCTTCAAGACAAAATAATGATTTCTTGGGATTCATAGATAATCTGAACCTTCTGCACTTTTCAAAAACTCTTCTCAAATGGGCCAAATCCTCTTCATCAGTTTTTTAATATACTGTTATAACATCAAGATAAATCACAATGAAAAGACCAATTTCTTTTGAAAAAGCAATGTCCATTGCTCTCTATAAAGTGGCACCAACATTTATTAATCCGAAAGGAATTTTAAATACATGAAGGTTCCCCATGGAGTGGTAAAAGTTGTTTTGGGCTGATCATCCAGATGTACCAGCACTTGATTATACCCTGAAAAGACATCAAGCAAAGAGATCCTTCTGGAGCCCACTACTTTTTGCAATATGTGATCCATATTTGGTAAATGGTAGCTATCCTTAAGTGACACCTTGTTCATATTTCTGAAGTCAAGGAAGAGCCTGATCTCACCTATTTTCTTTCTTACAGGCACACTATTGGAAACCCATTCCGAGTCTCTGATTGGAACTATAATTTTGGCCTCATAAATATTTTATATTTCCTTCTCAACCAAGGGCATTAGGACATGATTTATCCTGCGTAGTTTCTGTTTGAAAGGCTTCTGATTCTCCTTGAATGAAATTTTGTGCTCGATAATATTAGTATCATAGGATTTCAGTTCTTCATAGCTCCAAGAAAATACATCAATGAATTCCTTAAACAAAGATATGTATTCTATTTTGTGGATGCCGGCAATGTCTATGATAACTTTATTATCTTTGGAGACTGCTCACTACCTATATTACACTCCTCAATATTTTCTTTTATAGGTTCCGTCTTTGGTTTTCTGGCCACATCATTGAAATCAAATATCTCCTCCAAAAGGAAAAGTCCTCTAGGCATGATGTTATCTTTGAATTGGAGTACCTCAAACTCTTATGTTTCTGAGTCTTCATGTATCTTTGTTCTATGTAGATATTTATTTTCACATTTTTTCTTCAGTGGGACAATCTTCTTCATAATATAAGTCCAAACTGGAATCTTCAAACTCATATTTATATTGCAGGAAATTTTCAATTTTTTTGTCATCTCCAATGACTTGCCAATATCTCATATTATCAGGGACTATTGGGCGATGTTTAATCTACACTGTATATTGTTTATTAGGATGAGGTGATTGACAAGTGTTGGCTAAAAATACTAACCCATTGAAAAGGATATTTTGATTTCTTGGAACTGCAGCAAGGTCATATTCTTCAAATGTTTTCAGGAGGTCAAGGGAAAATTTTTTGTATGCCCTCAATCTAGGATGCTTTGTTGAATACTCTCCCTTTATTTTTCTAATAACTAGCTCAGATTCCCCATGAACAGAAATTATTTTGGCTCCTAATCTCTTCAGTAGTTGTAATCCCAAAACGAGTGCCTCATACTCTACTATATTTTTGGTGCACTGAAAATTAAATTTGTAGGAATGATCCTCTGCGTGGTTATTTTTAGTATTGCATACCCACACCCCTGCTCCTGAGTCTACTTTTCCACAAGAGTCATCAAAACTCATGTTCCAAAAAGGTTCAGATCCATACTTGTGTTGTATAATTTCCATTTGATCTACTTGTTCTCTATTATGGTCTTCTTCTCCAGTTACTTGTTCATTAATTTCTTCATCATTGTAAATAATGAATGAGTCAAGGTTAGAATGAACGGAGTAAAGGGGGTAGTTATGTGGTTTTACTTTACTGCTCACCATGCATTTCATTAAAGTCTCCCTATAAAATCTTCTTTATTGACCAAATATTGGTATGGTGGCATAAGACATATCCATTTGGAGGGTCCCTTGAAGCTTGGCTCCCCATGAGCATGATAAATGCATGCCATATTTAGGAGGGATCTCAGCAACTACTATATCCATCACTAGACTTTTGGCTGGTATTTGGGCTAAAGTAGCACAAAGATCTTTGATGAGGCCTAGACATTTGATCTTGCTGGAATCAAATGAGTACAAATCTTTGTAGGGTCTAGTTATCTCAAGGCCAAGTTTCTCCATGACTGCCTTTGGCATAAGATTATGAGAGGCACTCAAATCTAACATGGCATTGTGGAGTATTTTATCATTTATATTCAAACTGATATAAAATGGGGGAACACCTCCCTCCTGGGATTTACCTTCTACATCTGGCCTGTCATCACAAAATTGGACCTGATAGGCTGCTAATCAAATCAATCTCATGTAACTATTTCAAACCAATCTTTTGATTGAGGCTTAGCCTCCTCAACCTGAGAGGGATCTCTCAAGGGGTTAATGATTTTTGATAAAAATATAGATGGCTAACTCTATGTGGGGTAATAATCAGATAGATGATGAATGTAGGTTGAAAATCACATCAGCAAGTACACATTGGGCTTATGGAGTCAAAATAGTTTCAGTAAGCCAATAAATATACTTAGCATGGAATTTGAGGCATATCAGTGTTTTAGTCAAGAAATACACATGTGAAACTGTAAAAAAACACAGTCAGTTTATCTATATAGGAAGTCGGAGCATCAAAGATGAATTCTGAGTAACATAGACAAAAAACACTACAATAGGATAATATAAAGATGCAATTAGAACAATAACACACTAGAACTCCTTCTGAATCTCAAGTTGGCTAAGTAGAAATCTATGTATTAACTGAAAACCAATCAATTACAATAGGCACAGTATTTTGCTAAAAAAATTCCAACCCTGGTACATTCGACTTCTTGGTCCTTTATAGACCATTTACAACATGAGATAATCTTATCTTGTGCTAGATACATCAAATTCCTAACTCTTGACACCTTGCATAACCATATGACATGGTATTTTTTACAAAAAGATAGCTGATCTACTAAACAGTCCTATTACAAATAGGATTCAAACTCTTTATCTCTATCCATAACAACCTTATCTAAACTAAATTACATCATTTTCCAAGTGTATTCACACATGGTCGAATCTTGATGATAGGCTTCAAATATTTTTGATCATAATGCTGACCTCCATTAAAGTAGGAAACAATCCCCTGTTTTCTAGGCATAGGGTCCTTTGCACTCTTGAGACATCCTGACCACCATCAAATTCATTATTTCGAGCTCCTTAGCTATTAGAAACTGAATTAACACATGCCAAACCTCCTCCTTAAGCTCCAGCTGTCCAAAAACATCTCCAAACTATTCAAATGGGTTGTAATGGATTGCGCTACGAAAACAACACAGTTTTGTAGTGCCTTTCGTAGTGCTACTCTTTTACCCTTTTTTTCATCAAAATCTTGACCTCTTTCCTCCAAAACTAACTTAATTATCTTTAAATACATCCTCCTCAGCATTTTCAGTTCTTAATTCATGTTTTTACCCCTCAAAATTTGATAAAAAAGGGCAAGAAAAGTTGTTATAGCAGTTTCATAGCGCTTTTCTCCCTTTTACACTGTCTGTGCTATGAAACTGCTGAGTGAGAAATTTTGTTCAAAATTTTCTAAAATGAAAATTGAAAATGTACCAAAACATCAAAATAAACTGATTCCATCATATCAAAAAGCCATATGAACTGAAAACACAGTCATTTCAGCCTTCATGAGGTCTTTTCTTCATTTTCACTTAATTTTTCTTTGGACTCTTTAATGATTGTCATTTTAATACCTTTATTCTTTAACTCATCCTCAATCAATTTCAGTTGCTACTCCTAGTCCTCCACTTGATCTTTAAGTCTCATGTTATTAGCTCTCAAGTGAGTATTTATTACTCTGACAAATTTGGCTTCCTTTATTGTTGGGACTGTCCATGTGAAAAATTGCTGTGCACTACTTTGAGTTTCAGAAATAGAACCAGTTTTACCTTCCCACAGTGCCTCCATTCTTTTGAAATCTGCTTTCTCAACACTGTGCTTTCTAGCCCTCTTTCTCATCACAGAAATTTATTGGTTTTCCAACCTCAATTTCTCCTCAAGATGTTGAAACTCTGTCATTTCTTCTTTCCCCTTCTTTGTTCTATTGGCTGCATGCTTTACTGTAGGTGATGAAAGATCAACCACTTCTTCAGGGGCTTTAGCTTTCTTAATAGGTTCTTGAACTTCCTTGTTGCCTTCCTTGAATTTCTTAGCCTGCCTAGTTATAGGTTTTCTTGCTTGAAAGATGAAGGCTGCATTTTCACCCTCAAACTCAAGCTTGTTTGCAGACTTAGCTTGAACAATGGGTGTCTCCTCTATGTCAATAGCATGCTAGATCTCATCTAAGTTTCCCTTTATCATTGGGTTGTCCTCTGTAGTTGTAACAACTGTTTTTTCCTTTTAATGCCACTGCTTGGCTTCTTGTTACACTTTTGATTTCCTGCTTGCTGACATTGTTATAGCATCATTTTTCACCCTCATGTGATTCATGATTGTCTCTATGGCCTTGGGCACCCATTCCCACAGACTTGAAAAAAATTCATAAAAAACAGTGTTAAAAATCCCATACGCGGGTATGCCCAGACTTTTCAGCGTGTATACGCGAGTCCACATGTACTTTTCCACGTATGCCATTAAAATCATTAAAAAATATATAAAATTCCCTATTTTCGGGTTGGATTGATGGTTACTCCAGTAGTTCAACCACCCCAGCACGTGGCCAACCATTTCCAACTGATTGAAACTACTTTGAGGGAGTATAAAAGCCCCTCATGTGTATGGCCTAAGGGAGAGAGAAATTTTATAGATATTATACTCTGTTGGAATCCCAATTCAAGTCTGAATTCCCGTGCCTCCTGCACTTTCCTAGATTTTTATAGGAAACCCTTGTTTCCTGGAGATGTTCATCAGTTTATATGCCATCTCGAGTGCACAAGTCTTGAAAGTATCTTAGCGAGGCAAGGGTGGGACGGATCTGGACGACGGTCTGTTCGAAGATCGTGGAAGGATTTAGGTGATCTCTCCACATTTTATTACTGTACATGTTGTTCATAATGAAGAAGAACCATCTTGTTCCCGAAGTCATGTGTTAACATCTACTTGTATATGTGAAAAGATTATTATTTAAGCATTTATTATTGTTTACATGATATTTCACATGATTTTCACTGACATTTAGGGTAAATATATGCTATACAACTAGATTTCCATGCACGTTTCTTCTTGATTTTCAGGTTGAAGAGGAAGAAGGGTTGTTGGGGGTTTGGACCCCGCGGGATCTACATCAAACGTAGGATTACAGGTGAGTTCTACTATCGATGTTTTCTAGTTTCTAGCATACAAGTGTGGTTGTGTGAGTCCTTCTTGAATGGCATGCCCCGATCTATGGAGGTTTTGTCCCAACAAACCTCTAGGGTGTTTTTCCCCGAAACAGAACTGGCGACTCCACTGGGGATGGCATTTTTGTGATTCCCCTGTTGGGTGGTTTCAGCTATTTGAAAGGTTTCCAACAGTTTTAACTATTATTTCCAGTCCAGTTAACTTTTTCTCAGTCGAACTGAAGACCTGGTTCTTTATCCAGGCTTAATCTTTTCTATTTTTCATTATTTACCTTTTAATACGCAAGTTTGTCTATACACAGATGCGTATACATGCAGTTTTCTTCAAAGGAAGTCGCGTAGACGCGGGTTTCCTTTGACACAGCCGCGTATGCACGCTTGTTTCAAAACTTTCATGTAGCGTATGCCTGGGTAAATTTTGAAATTTTTGATTTCTTGACTTTTTAGTCTTGTCTGCCTGTGGAGACCTGTTCTTGCAGTGTCTTTATATCTTCTGGATTGTGTTGAAAGTGGTCATTGGTCTTTTTTCTCTCTTGTTTGGTTGAAGACTAGCTTATCTGGCAAATATTTTTTTTAGTGCTTGCATTTCTGGTTCGAGTACCAAGATCTCTTTCTGGGAATTCTTGGTTGTTCTGCTTTATCAAGACAGAGAGATTTTGCTCATATACTCTTTCCTCATTTTATGTTTTGCTTTGCGCTTGGATTTTTGCTTGATTTTGGTTAGTTTTCTTGAGTTCATTTGACTAGGTCTTGTTGCAATTTTTTGAAGAGTCTTTCTTGGTTCTTTGAAATTTTTGTTTGCTACAAGGTTGTACTATTCTTCTGGGCTGAGTTACTAAGTTTCTTGTCTTCTTTTGCTCATATAAATCTTGCTACTAGGTAGCCCTATAATATTTGGAGCATTTTTGAAGTTTTGCTTGAAATTCAGAGTTGTTTGGCTTGGGATTTGATAGTTTTCTTGGTATCTTCGAGCTCTTCTTTTTATAAAATTCAAAAGCTCAAAAAACATTGTGTTTTGTCATTTTCTTTTGTTTTGCATTTTTGTTTTCATTTCGTTACATCTTTTGAAGCTTTGTTGAGATTTCTTGCCTTTGGTTTTTGACATGATTTTGGAAAGGAATTGTCATTGGTTTCTTCCTCTTGTTTTCAAGCATATTTTGATGTCTTCATATTGAGAGTTTCTACTTTTGGGAACTAGTTTTGTGGACAATCAAAAAGAGATAAAACTGAAGGATCTTTGGAAAATTTCTCTCTTCTTTAGTAGATTTTGCATCTTAGAATTTGCATGCTCTTAGTTATTTGAATTAGGTGCACTTAAGCATTTATAGTCTTTTTCATAGTTTTTGCGAGTGTGAGTTTGTTATTTGAAAAGAAAAATAAAAAAAATTTAGTCTCGTAGAACCCGTGTAGAAATTTCTTTTCATCGAAAGGTAATTACTGCATTTGCATGTAGTTTGGTTTTCATTAATTTCTTTTCTGCGTCACAAAACACCACAAGTTTCATTTCCGTATCCCTTTTCCTTAATATAACAGCCGATTAAAATAAGCACTATAATTTAAAAACAACTAGAAAGTTTTTTATTAAATGTCATACACCAACTAGCTAGGTTGTAGGGCCTTGGATTAGGTGAGTGGAGAGTTAACTCTCCAAGGCCGCTCAAACAAAAACATAGAATTTTATTAATTGAGCAAAATCCAACTCCGTTAGGTGGACCGGGAAAGCTCTCCTCCAGAGATTCAAGCGCGAGGGGAAGTGAAGGCCGAGAAGAGAGATACCCCCTCTCTGATTTGCTGGATCTTGCCTCAAGACCGTTCCGCCCGGCTTATGACACGGATTGGTGCCCATAGTTGCCATTCCTAGGTTCCACATAGGTGATTGCGGGGGGGAATACCCATGGTACCTGAGGCAGACGTCGTATCACTTCCAGCAGTACTTCTGGGGGGTGCCCTTGTGAAGCTTGGGTACTTGTGCCGGCAAAGGCTGTTGTTAGGAGGTCGGCGTAACTGTTTCTATTACCTTCGCTAGTAGGCCTGGGCCGTAATTATCCCAGACTACTTTCGGGAGGTCCTATTCTTCGCTTTCTTGTATTTTGGTGTCCGGTCTTAATCACCTGGAGCGGAAATACCTGAAGGTTGTTTGCTTGATTGTATCTCAGGGATTTTTTTTAATGAGTGCTCTTTGCTCCTAGCTTGCTTAGCTTTATAATTTTTTGAGTCTAATTAAAATTTTTTAAAGTGGCTGATCAAGCGCCTCGTCGATCGAGGAGAATCCGGGGGTTATCTCCCGAGAGTCCAGAGCCTTCCTCAAGAAGGCGTAGGAGTAACTTAGCAGGTGAATATCACCCTGTGGCATCTGACATGGTGGATAGAGATCCTCCACAAGGGATTGAAGGTTTTGTAATTGGCTCCGGTGTTGGTTTCGAGAGGAGCGTTCCACTCACCTCGAGAGTCTTATTTCCGTAGGAAGAAGAAGTACAAGTAGAGGAAGTACCTCAACCCTCTGAGTCACTTCCATCTCCTCTTCCTCCTGATTATCTGTTTGTTGTTCAGTACATCGGACCTGAGTCTGCAAGACCAGAAGATCCTCCATATTATTCATACCTTTCGATGGCCACGACTGGGAACGCGGATTCAGCTGTGAGTGCTGCAGGCATTCAGACTCCTACTTCTGTAGAAGGAGGAGGCGCTATTGCTATATCTTTGATTACTTCTAGTACTACTGTGTTTGGCTCTGGTTTCACCCAAGCACATGCTTATCAATATGGTCCCTTTTGTTTTGGAATACCCACTTCTGGGATTCCTTCATTTTCCTTTTCCGCTGCTGCAGCTGGATCTACACCCATGTCTTCCATGGCTAGTGGATCAGCTTCTTTTCAAGGGTTCCCCTTCGGAACTGGGCATATTCCTAGTTCGAATCCTTCTTTAGGGTCCTTTCCGTTTACTTCTCAGACTCAGAGTTTCAACCCTTGGTTTGGAGGTCAGAATTCGACTACTTTTACAAGTTGGAACCCTGTATTCACTACAGTGGGGGCAGGGAATCAGTTTTACGCTGGTCACCAAGGGAATGCTTTTTTCCCTTCGTCGAGTGCTTATCAGAATTTTTCCCCTCTTTCTAATGCCTAGAACCCCTATCAGGGGCTTTCCTCTTCATTCAATACTTCAGGTGGGGGAACTGGTCTGTTCTTTGGTAACTCTGCGTTGGGAGGAGGTTCTTCTCCTTTTTCTACGAGTTCTTTCTGGCAACCTGGTGCCTTATCAAATCCAGGGTATTCTTTTCAGAATGTAGGGAATTCATCCCATCAAGGATGGAATCCTCAGGCTCCGCCTCGTTTACCTTTTCTGGCAACGTTAAACTTGCCAGATCTGTCGAAATTGATGAATGATCCGATCCGGTATAGTCCGGGGTGGCCTCCGGTTCCCATCAAACTACCTTCAGACATTCCAAAGTTTGAAGGCAAGAATGGAGAGGACCCGGCCGACCATATCACCACCTTCCATTTATGGTGCTCTTCTAACTCCCTGATCGATGATTCGATTAGGTTGAGATTGTTTCAACGCACCTTAACTGGAAACGCTGCCAAGTGGTATATTGAGTTAACTGGGGGCAGTTTTGCTACATTTGGAGATCTGGTTGTTACATTTCTAAATCATTTCCAGTTTCCCGTCCGTTATGACGCCAGGACTGAACTCCTAGCTAATTTTAAGCAGGACGACGCAACCCACATTTCTGACCATATTCAGGAATGGCGGAGAAGGAAGAGGCTTATTAAAGCTCATATTCCAGGAGAATTCCTTTTGGAATGGTTTCTGAAATCTTTGCAGTCAGATATTTCTAAAGATGTATCCCTGTCTGGGGTATTTTCTGAGGAACAGGCTATTTTTAGGGCCCAGCAGCTCAAATTGATATATTCTCAGTCTGGAGTCCTTCATAAATATTTTCCTAATGCTCCTCGCTCCAAATTGGACTTATCTAGGACCAAACCCGGTCCTCATGGTGATGGACTTATTGGGTCGATCAATAGTGGTGCAACTAACCTGCTTACTCAATTGCAGCATTTGTCTATACAATCTGCTCCTTCTGGTCAGGTTGTGCCTACTGAGTCATCACCTTCCCAATATTTGTCAGTAAATGCCATCCAAACTTCTGATCCCAAAGGAAATCAACAATCTGAAGGGAAGAAGAAGGGACGGAATAATAAGAAAAAGGGCAAGAATGGGAAGGGTAATGCGAATAAAACCAACGAGCATGTTGGTGAGGGTCCAAAGGATAAAAATAAAGTGAATTTTCCATGCAAGTTATGTGCTGGAGACCATCTTACTCACCTTTTCCCTAAAATTCAGGATGCGCGGCGCTTGTTAGCTCAGCAGGGTTCTTCCAGTTCCCAGGCTGTGTTGACAAACCCTTTTCCCCAAGGGCAACAGCTAGTTGTTGGCGCGAATCAAAATACTGGGTCTTCCTCTGGGGGCACCCAGGAAGGGGAAATTCCATCAAACATATACATGATGAGTGCTCACATGGATGTCGCTACGAGATCCCGTGATTATGGCAAAGAAGAGTCTTCGAAAGCTAAGGGTGCTCCCGATGCTACTGAGCCGCTTCATATTACGAGGCCTACTGTTGAGCCTATACCACATATGCCAAAAGCATCTACTAAGCACACGACGATTAATCCAAATGCTAGGGCTGCCCAGAACTACTCTATTGTGGAAGATCTGGCGCAGATTCCTTGTGCCATGTCGGCTCTTGAGGTGCTCCAGTCTTGTCCTTCTCAACGCAGCGCTCTGCTCGCTGCCATTGGGGCTGTTGATCCAAAGAACTCTCTTATGATTACATTTTATATGTCTAATTTTAAAAAGAGACTCCCCCATCATATGGCTTTTCATATCAAATCGTCGTATCAAAAATGTAATATTTTTCGAATGGTCGTTGATGAGGGTGCTTCCACTTGTGTGGTGTCTCTCACATGCTGGAAGGGAATTGGATCTCCCGCAGCTATTCCATCTGCTACTCTTCTGACTGCGTTTGATGGTCATTCTCACAGACCGCATGGTATTGTCCCAGCTTTGCCCATCTTTGTTGGGGGAAAAATTGTAAATATAGAGGTGGAGATAGTTGATGCAAGCTTGGACTACAACCTTCTGTTGGGGAGAAACTGGATTTATGAGATGGATGCCATTGCATCTTCATTATTTCAGATTATTTGTTTCCCTCACGAAGGGAGGATTGTTACAGTGGATCAACTGGACTCTCCTCCTGTAGACTTGAATGCATCTACTGACTCAACTATTCCAAAGCTGGATAATACCAAGGCGCCCGTTGAGAATTTAGGGGTTGGAATGTATTCTTCCTTGATGGGTACTTTTGATATTCCACCTCCTATGGTTCATATAAATGCAATTTCATCCTCCAGGGCTCCTCTTTGAAGAGAGTTCTTCAAAACTCATTATTTTTCGGACCCTTGGACCTTACCTTCCCCTACCACCACATTAGCGGAAGGTCAAGTGGGTGGAATGGCATTTCCAATTTCTGCAGCTGAGATTGCTTATCAGTCTATTGTTGACTCTGCAAAGTCCATCCCAGCTCCTCTTTCACCGGAAGAGTTGGATGGAGATGTGGCTCCGGCTTGGACACTTAGTTCTTCTTCTGCCCAGGATTTCCTTGATACCACTCTTCCATCTGAAGAGGCCATCCTGGAAGCTATGACTGATATAGATAGACCATGGGATGATTTGCATCATCGATCCTACTTTTTACCTAATTTGAGTGAAGTTGAAACGAGTTTTCCAAGTCCTCCGTCTCCTGGTCCTATTCGCCCAGTCCTGAACCCTTTAGCACCAACACAAATATATGCTGAAGGAAACATGGCTGTGATTTCTCCAACTATCCCAGTGAACATTTCCAGGGATCCCAATGTTATAGTGAATGTATTCATCGGAGCTGAATGTTCCCCTGAAGAGATTCAGATTTACACCGATCTCTTTAAAGAGTATAGGGATGTATTCGCTTGGTCTTATGAGGAAATTCTTTGTATAGATCCATCTATTGTCCAGCATGAGGTCAAGACTTACGAAAACGCTAAGCCAGTGAGGCAAAAAATTCGTCTGGTCAATCCTAGGAAGGCAACAGCTATCAAAGCCGAGGTGGAGAAGTTGCTCAAGGCGGGATTCATCTTCCTTGTTCCTTTGACTGAATGGGTTTCAAATCCTGTTCCCCTGGATAAAAAGCAAGGAAAAATTTGAGTTTGCATTGATTTCAGAGACCTTAATAAAGCATGTTCGAAAGATAATTACCCCACACCATTTATAGATCAGATTATTGATGAGTGTGCCGGTAATGAGATTTTCTCCTTCATGGACGGTTTCTCCGGATATAATCAAATTACTATCCGTCCTGAAGATCAGCATAAGACTGCCTTTATTTGTCCCTGGGGTACTTTTTCTTACAAGAAGATGCCTTTTGGCCTTAAAAATGCTGGGGCTACCTTTCAGCGGGCCATGTCATATGCCTTCCACGACATCAAATAGATTATCGAGGCATATTTGGATGATTTAGCTGCTCATTCTCGAAAGAGAATGGATCATCCTGCTCACCTCCGTCAAATATTTGAACGATGTCATTTCTACAAGATTAGGTTGAATCCGAACAAGTGCATTTTTGCGGTTACATCCAGTCGGTTATTGTGATTCATAGTGTCTAGGGAAGGGATTAGGGTAGATCCCTTCAAGGTTGAGGCAATACTTTTGTTTCCTCCCCTGTCCTCTATTCGTCAACTTCAAAGTCTACAAGGAAAGGCTAATTTTCTTCAAAGATTTATCGTAAATTATGCTGAAGTTACCAAGGGATTTATGAGATTGTTGAAGAAGGGAGTTCCATTTTTTTGGGATGACTTCTCTCAATGCTCATTCGATGCTTTGAAAAAAGCATTGACCTCTGCTCCTTTATTGAGTCCACCTGATTATAGCAGGGATTTCCTTTTGTATCTTGCAGCAGCAGAATCTACCATTGGTATGGTTATGGTTCAGGAGGATGATGCTCTTGCAGAGCATGTTATATACTATCTTAGTCGAGGATTGGTAGGACCTGAACTCCGGTATACTCCGATAGAAAAGTTAGCTTTAGCGGCTGTTCATGCTGTGCAGGGACTCCGGCATTACATTATTCTACGAAAAACTTATGTTTTGGCAGCAGCCAATCCATTTCAGTTTGTCCTTAGTAGGCAAGTGATTGGGGGAAAATACAATAGATGGATTGTGATTTTGCAGGAATTTGATCTTGAGTTTATGTCTGCCAAGTCCAAGAAATCATTGGTTTTCGCGGAATTGATCTCTGAGTTTCCCTGTGGGGAAGAGATAGTCTATGATGAATCCTTCCCGGATGAACATTTGTTTCTTATCTCTCCACAGGATCCTTGGTATGGAGATATCATTGTGTATCTTCAGACGGAGAAGTTTCCCTCTACTTTTTCGAAAGATGAGCATCGTAAGTTGTGTCACTTGGCTAAGAATTACTTGATTATTGGTGATGCTTTATACCGTCGAGGGGTTGATTCAATCTTGAGACGTTGCTTAACTCTCAAAGAAGCTGAGGTTGTGCTGAATGATTGCCACAGTGGAGCTTGTGGTGGTCATTTATCTAGGCTTGCTACAGCCCAAAAGATCTTGCGTGTTGGGTACTTTTGGCCTTTGATTTTCAAAGATTGTATGGAGCCAGTCAAAAAGTGTCATCCGTGTCAAGTGTATAATCAAAAAATGTGCGCTCATCCAGCTCCGATTTTTCCAGTCATTACTATCGGTCCCTTTACAAAGTGGGGTATTGATTATACTACTTGTAACCCGCCTTCGACTAAAGGTCACAAGTACATTATTGTAGCAGTAGACTACTTTACGAAGTGGGTTGAGGCTATGCCTACTTTTGGGAATGATGGTGCGACTGCAGCTCTTTTTCTTTTCAACCAGGTTATTGCTCGTTTTGGTATTCCTAGAGAGATTGTCACTGATCATGGCAGTCATTTTCAGAATAGCATGATGGCTGAGTTGGCTCTAAAATTAGGTTTCCGGCAGGAGCATTCATCTCCGTACTTTCCTCAAGCCAATGGGTAAGTGGAAGCCATGAAAAAATCCTTGAAGACAATTCTTCAAAGGACAATCGATAAAGCTCGATCCAACTGGCATATTATGCTATATCCTACACTTTGGGCATACAGGACGTCAGTGAAAACTGCAACTGGCTTTACTCCGTTTCAGCTAGTTTATGGGTTGGAATCTGTATTTCCCAGTGAATGTGAGATTCCTTCTCTTAAGTTAGCTGTTGAAATTCTTCCTAACACTTCTAGTCTTGAAGAACGTCTCCTTCATCTGGAACATCTCGATGAGCAGCATCGGGATGCCGCCACGATGAATGAAGCACATAAAAGCAGAGTTAAAGTTCAGTACGATAAAGCGGTCAAACCTAGGGTTTTTTCGGAAGGTGACCTTGTTTTGGTCTATGCCCAAGAAAAAGATGCCCTGGGGGTAGGAAAGTTTAAATCTATGTGGTATGGCCCCTTCATCGTTAAAAAAGTCCTTAAAAAAGGAGCATATACCTTGGTTGATTTCGAAGGAAACGAGTTGCCGGAGCCCAGAAATGGGCTCTATTTGAAAAAGTATTATGCCTAGGCTTCGGCCTGACATTTTGCTTTTGTATATAGTAGTTTTACTTTGTACATATCTGGTTTTTCGATCTTTGATGGGATGGTGATGTTTTTTATCTGCTTTGGCAGGTTGTGTCGGATGTCATGAGTCATTTTGGTTTCGCCGATGGTGCTAGTAGACACACCCGGAACTTGGCTTCCGCGGCTTGGGTGCTTCATCATCCATCCGGTCAGCTGTTAGTATCAAGAGGAGTCTGCATTGGTCCTGCTTCCAATAATATAGTAGAATACACTGCAGTTATTTATCTACTCTCGGAGGCAATATCTTTGGGTGTTGATTCGTTGGTAGTTTTCTTGGACTCCCAGCTGGTGGTGTCGTAGTTGAACAATAATTATCGGGTTCGAGATCCATTTTTACTCCGGTTGTTCTTGAGGGTACATTTTTTACAAAGATCATTTCAACTTTTAACTTTCATTCATATTCCTCGAGCCGACAATTGGATGGTAGACTCATTAGCTAATCAAGCAATTGATTGGCATATTAATCATTCCATACAATAAAATTTAATCATCAAAAGCATCATACATTTTTATACATTTGTCACATCACATCAAATAATCGTTGTATATATATCATTAGAGTGTTCAAAAAACTATACAAAATTTGGATCCATAAGTCATACAAAAATTGGGCTTATGCCCGATCATGTTCAGTCTCAAAAAATATACAGTCATCTGATATATAATATCTATCTACTCCTGTGGTCCCTGCCCAGAAGTTGTGTTCCTATAGAACACGATCGTGGTGGCAACTCGGCGGAATAACCGTACCCAGTCACGGGGTACTCCTACCACCCGTCTCTGGATGGCTTCAGGTAGATCTTCCACTGCAGCCATAGGTACTTGGCAGGTTAACCCCTCCAATTTCCTCTGTACAGCCTGGAGGGTCCTGTCTAGATCTACTGTATCTGCCTCGCCTCTGCGACGCTTATGTCGTGGGTAACCCTCAGGTCGAACTGGTCCAATATCTGTATCATGATCATTTTAAAATTGTAAGTCATTTTGAATCCAATCAAAAACATGTTTGTTTTCCATTTTTTCACATATATTGAAAAAAATCCAAAAATTATATAAGTCAAAAAATTGCAAACTTACTGACTGTGCCCCATGCCGCGCCTAGTGGAAGGACAAGGTCTGGATCGCCACGAAAATCCACCCCGGCATAGGGATAGTCTTCCACAGCGATGATTTGTTCTCTCCACCATTGGAAGAACTCATCATCCCAAGTGGTTCGGGGAACTTCACTTCCCCCCAATCTCTTCATCAAGTCAGCCCAACGGGAAATTCTTGGATCTCTTGGGCTGCTGATAGAAGAGATCACTTTGGGTCTCAGCCCAAGAATATTCTCGAAGAAGAATGTCATCAAGATTGTACCATATCCAAAATGTTTTGTCTTTGCTTTTCGGATAGAAGTCAATTGTTGCTTCATATTCATCACTAGAGCTGTGCACCAATCATATAAATGAGTTAAGCATTCCACTGTTATACTCATTTGAGTCCGGGATGCCTGGTGTAGGGAAGCAGATCCTGCTACCCTGCCAATGGTAAAAAGGAGAATTTTCATGTGCAAGTCTCTTAAATATTTGATAGCAATTTGAGTTCCAACTTTCTTGGAATCCTCTACGCAGTAGACGTGGACGTAATCTTCCACGGTTAGCCCTCCCAAAGGCTTACCATGCAAATATACTGGCTCCCCCCTCCGGGAGAGTCTAGTAATAAAATAGATATCTTCCACCTCGATGCGTATGGGCATTTGATCTATTATGAAGCAGTCTTCTTTCGGTTCCCAATAGTTCACAAGAATTTCGAGGAACCGGACATTACTCTTCATATTTGGCATTTTGAAAAACTTGAGCAATCCACAATTTCGGAGAATATTTAGTGATACTTGGTCCTGCATGACTTCATTGTCAATGGCACTGTGTTCACGCTCTCTCCAAGATATAGTCATCCTGCAAAAATTCAATAATTTGTTCATTAGCTACGCATTTTTTCATTTTGGGTTGCGCACACGCGACTTTCTTTGTGCACAGTCGCGTATATACGCGACTTGGTCATTATAAACCCACGTATGCGCAAACCCGTGATTTTAAACAAATGGTTCTACGGTGAAAATTCCTAATTTTTAACTTATGAACGGACAAAATGAATAACAAGGATGAATTAAGAGCTTACCTAACAAATTCGGTGAAGTTTGACGGTCGATTGCTCCTATTTTGATGAAAGAGGCTTTTTCTCCAGAGCACTTTTTCCCAAATCAGCAATGTAACAATGAACCAAATATGAGGTAACTTGTTATTTATGCCCAAAATTGAAATTTTTTTGCAAAAATTTTTTATACTTATTTTTTTTCAATCTATCTTAAGCTGCATAACCCGGATGCTTGGAAGTGCCTAGATTGGTATATTTTCAGGTACATTTTGATGAACTCGATATTTTTTCTGGTTTTTGATCCATGACTGCTGACCCGTCATGGTAGGTATATGATCTTCACTGGCATATAGGTTAGGGAATCCACTTTCCGTTGCATTTTGCATACTAGCCTCCATTCTGATCACTTGCCATAGGGTCGATCCCATCAGGTCATGAGTATTACACCCATTTCACTCGCTGATTATTTAATCATGACTTGGTGGTAGAGCCTTCCTTTACATGGGCTTCCTAGTTAGTTCCTCGCTATCACTTGTTGCCCATGCTGCGTTTTATGTAGGCTCGGAAGTCCTCTTTAGTCCCGCCATGACTTATGTGTTGAAGCTTCATTCTTCTTCTTCCTCACTATCATTTTTCTGGCTATTACCCTAGAGGCTCCCTGGTGTTGTTAAGTTGTATTACTGCATTGCATATTGGCTACTTGTTTATCTTGGCCTTTAGCCGGCTTCATTTTGGACTCAATGTTTAAGCCAACTTTTGACCTTGACTGTTTGTACAAGTTAACCATTGCATGCACTTGGCTATCGCGACTTGACACCCTTTTACCCATGGATGGAACATTCCTCTGAGTATCGCTTACCAGTTTCTGCCACCTTGCATTGAGCATAGGATCGTTCCAATCCCAGGAACTAGTGCATCTGTTTCTTGATACTCATTCTATCCATTGTACCATAGCATTCTTTTATTCTTTTTCAGGCTTATTATATGAAAAAGACAAAAAAAAATCAAATATAACAAAACGAGCGGGAACGGGATATAAATTCGTAATTTGATGGCAGTACAGTGTCAGTTTGTCGCCCTTGAACAAAGCACATACACTTATATATTTCCTTCATTTGAGATGGTTTTAGTTTTGACCTAGGTTTAGCCTTTGCCTTGTTTCACTGGTCAGTCCTCCCCCGGTTGGTTATCTCTTCCAATCATATGGAGAGTTTGTTTTGCCTCCAGCATAACAGACTTATACCGTGTCACTTCTTACTGCCATGGTCATCACGAGTCGTGTTTTTGTTCAAGGGAAGTCTAACCAGAGTCGGCCATTTTGCGGTGTCTCTTGACTCATTATTCAGTCAGCCTTCGCGGTTTTCTCAGTATCTTGTTCTATCACATCAGATGTTTTGGTCTTCTACTCATGCTGGTTTAAGAAGGTCTCCATTGACTTCTTGCTGGCAGGTTTGTCTCTTATCGACTACGCAAATTACTCTGAGAGAAAACCTAGAGCCGCACCCTGGCCCTATTTCCATCATTGATAGGTGACCTTGTGCTCAGCATTTGATCATCATTATGGGTCTTTGACTGAGTGGTTTCCCCTGTGTTCGACGTCAGCATACATTATCACACTTTGGATTCATGCAGTACCTTGATTTCCATTTGACCCTATTGGTGGATATCTCGCCTCTGTGTCAGCTTACATTATTGGTTGGTTTAGAGGGTTTCTTCTGTGCACTAGCTTCATCTTGTGCACGTCGGAATGTACTTCGGTTTGGTTCCGTCACTCTACTTCGTTCGATTCCTTCCAAATCATGGCCTGTGGGTTACACTCGCGCTGGACTGATGTGGGATGCCTTAATGCCTTCCTTCCAGCAGATTTTTTCCCATCGACTCCGACTCATTGCTTTGGGATTAAGGTCTAGAGTCTTTTTGTCAGTACCTTAGGGTTTGCAGTCATCAGTGGCAGACTCTTCGCTATCAACAGTGGGGACTCATCATTGCCTCCTGATTGGTAGATTCTTTCAAGTGTTCGACTTCAACTCATTCATTCGCACTTGTTAGTTTGTACTAGGGCACCTTGACACTCATTTTCATTATTGGTGGGTTGTCTCGTGTTGGTTAACGGTTTACATTATTGACCGGTAATCCAACGATTTCTCACATGGTCGACTTTAGCTCATTTATTCCCATTGTGTAGAATTGTGCCATAGTGATCGGTGAAGACCTCGGGTTGCATCAGCATTTCTCGGTTCACTTTTGACAGTCCATTCAGTTTCTGCCAGTGATGTCGTTCACCCTTATATGTTGCAGTGTCAGTACAACAGCATCCTATATGTTGGCTCCCGAGTTGTGTGATTGTACCATTTATTCCACCTCTTATGATTTGGTACTTGTAGATTCAGCTACTTTTATGATCAGACATCCAGTTTTAGCATCATTGATTAGCTTTCTATATGTGATACTTAGACATTGATTCACAATTGTACTTCCGGGCCATGCTTAGATGATTCATTGTGTACTTTCAGTTCAGCTATACTTGTATACATTTTGGATCTATTCTGTACTTTCGATATGATGTATTTTTGACTGAGCATGGGTATGCCCACCTCAGCATGAGTTGACTCTCTGTTTTCTTTCATTGGTTTTTGGCAGGCTGAAATCTGGTGAAGTCCTCCCTTGTCCTTGCGAAGTTCTTTCTATGTGCATAATACATTTCGGCCATCATGTACCCCTTCTAACCTTATATATTAGGGTGCATCTGTTATAGCATCATTTTTCACCCTCATGTGATTCATGATTATCTCTATGGCCTTGGGCACCCATTCCCACAGACTTGAAAAAAATTCATAAAAAACAGTGTTAAAAATCCCATACGCGAGTATGCCCAGACTTTTCCGCGTGTATACGCGAGTCCACATGTACTTTTCCGCGTATGCCATTAAAATCATTAAAAATATATATAAAAATTCCCTATTTTCGGGCTGGGTTGATGGTTACTCCAGTAGTTCAACCACCCCAGCACGTGGCCAACTGTCTCCAACTGATTGAAACTACTTTGAGGGAGTATAAAAGCCCCTCATGTGTATGGCCTAAGGGAGAGAGAAATTTTATAGATATTATACTCTGTTGGAATCCCAATTCAAGTCTGAATTCCCGTGCCTCCTGCACTTTCCCAGATTTTTACAGGAAACCCTTGTTTCCTAGAGATGTTCATCAGTTTATATGCCATCTCGAGTGCACAAGTCTTGAAAGTATCTTAGCGAGGAAAGAGCGGGACGGATCTGGACGACGGTCTGTTCGAAGATCGTGGAAGGATTCAGGCGATCTCTCCACATTTTATTACTGTACATGTTGTTCATAATGAAGAAGAACCATCTTGTTCCCGAATTCACGTGTTAACATCTACTTGTATATGTGAAAAGAATATTATTTAAGCATTTATTATTGTTTACATGATATTTCACATGATTTTCACTGACATTTAGGGTAAATATATGCTGTACAACTAGATTTCCGTGCACATTTCTTCTTGATTTTCAGGTTGAAGAGGAAGAAGGGTTGCTGGGGGTTTGGACCCCGTGGGATCTACATCAAACGTAGGATTACGGGTGAGTTCTACTATCGATGTTATCTAGTTTCTAGCATACAAGTGTGGTTGTGTGAGTCCTTCTTGAATGGCATGCCCCAATCTGTGGAGGTTTTGACCCAACAAACCTCTAGGGTGTTTTTCCCCGAAACAGACATCTTGTCTCTGTTTTTCCTCTTTGACAATCTTTGACCTCTATTTTGCAGGTGATGGAGTTGGTAAATCAAGCACCTGTGTCTTCTCTGTCCTTTTCTCAGCTTTTTTCCTTGGCTTCAGTTTTGAAAATTTCTTTGCTTTTGCAACCACAGGTGTTACACCATTTTTTGGTCATCTAAACCTATTATCAATAGATGGACCCAAGTACATCATGTAAGACCAATTTTACTCCAAGTAAAATTCATTTCACTATGAGAATAACTTAGTAAATCACCTTTATTAAGTTGTTTATGTTCTAAACAGGAAATCCCATAAGAAAATATTAAATAAATATACATTTGTTTGATTTTCCTCAATAAATAATTAGTTAAACAGTAGTTTAATTAATATTTCTGGTTATATTTAGCCCAAAACAAGGAAATTAATTAGATAAATCATTATTGATCTTATTTTTTTCTAAGAATAATTGTTTAAATCTTATTTAAATAATATTATTTGTTAAATATGACTAATTCACCCTTAAATAATTAAATAAATCATTATTTATTTGATTATTACTCAACCATATCCTTAAAATGATAAATAAATCATTTATTTATTTATTATTTACAAATAAAGGGATTTTACTCAAGTCAAATTCCTTTTCCCTCCAACAAATATAATAAAATATTCCATAAAAGTTGGATCTAGATTTGGTTAATAATATTTTAATTATGCACCAATACCTAGACTAACTCAATATTTTGTTATAAATAGAAGGGTTTTTCCATTCACTCACTACCTTTTGTTGCCTAAAGATCACTCTGGATCTCAACACTTGGTCTGGCTATTGATCCACAATCATAGCCATACTTTTCCATTTTTGTCTGGGTTTTCTACACCATCAAGAGAGAGAAGTTCTAAATCTGAAGTGCTTTTGCCTAAAGATCACTCTGGATCTCAACACTTGGTCTGGCTATTGATCCACAATCATAGCCATACTTTTCCATTTTTGTCTGGGTTTTCTACACCATCAAGAGAGAGAAGTTCTAAATCTGAAGTGCTAAGGAATCACAAGAACCCATCCCATTGAGGAGAACAGGAAACACCCTCTTGTGTTTTCCTCTCAGGTGCCATTAATAAAAACATTCGTTGGATATATTCTTGTCTTGTCTATTGTATCTATGGAGTAAATCTTATTTTTCTACTGTTTAATGTCTTCTAATGCATAGATCTAGATTTTTGCAGCATTTGTCTTGATCATCTAATTGCAGATCTGAAGATATAAGCAGTCATTTCTGTTGTTAGGGCTGTAATTTATGCGCAGCTAAAGTGGTCTTTTTTCGTACACTTCGAATCAAGATTCATACTAACAACTGGCGACTCCACATGGGTTTACCATTACAACCACTGTCGTTTTTCTGATCCTTGCATATCCAGCTACTTCAAACCCTAGGATTTCTCTTCAGCCTCTTATTTTTCTTATTCTTGATGTTGTTTTTAACCCATAAAACCCTAAAACTATAAAAATTCTAACTTCCACATGTTTTCATACCCATTGCGCAGGTGACAGACATCAAACATAGCTGAGACGACAAATTTTTCTGAAACCTACCGCAGAGAGTGCCGAAAGTGCAAGTCACACTTTTCTGCCCAAAACCTGTGACCTGGACCTCCAAGGCACACTTTACAGCCCAAAAAGTGCGACCTCTACTAAAAACAAGCCAAAAACTGCGACCTAGACTTTCTGCAGGGATTTTTCTGAAAGTTTTTTGGGTTCTGCTGAGCCTTTGTTCAGGGTTTTCTGAACTCCATCTTCGCCCATTTTGGACCTGTACTTGTTCTGTTTCGCTCAACTAAGTGGGAACCTAGCCCCTTAGGGCTTCAGTACCCTCCACTTTTTGTGAAAGAGTGTTTGTTGTCGTAGGTTTTCTGAAATTTCAGAGTCTTCAGCCATTTTTTCAAATCTGATACCTCATCTTTAGATCCACTTCAATTCGGATTATTATCCATCAAAATCTCCTCATTTAGCTTTGTTTGGGTTTTCCTTTAGGGTGCACTCCGCTTCCCTCCTGGAGATGGCCTTTCGCCACCTCTTTTTACAGCATTTTTTCTCTGATTTGTTGTTGTTTTATGCACCACTTTCCAGTAGATTGTCTTTTAGATCTCTGTCCCTCTTGACCCTAGATATATTATCCTTTTTTAGTGTGTTTAGATTAGTTTTTTACTCACCTATAGACTATTTTTTGAGAGACCCGCCTCCTTGGGTTTAGTTTGGTGCATTATTAGCTGCTTATTTTCTATTTTGCAGGCCTATATACTGACATTTGCAGGTTTATTTACAGCTATACAACACACTTTTTCTTTTTCTCTACAAACGTCTGGGTTTAAAAATTAAAATTTACACACTTTTACACACACACCCTAAGTGAAAAAGGGCTTGGTTAACACCACCAAGAAAAGACTCTAAAACAATGAAATCATTTGATCCTGCACCTCTTTGCCCTTGTTTCGACATTTTAATCACTTGATCCTGCAGCTTCCTGCCCTTGTTGGTCTCTTTATCCCTTATGTTGTGTTTTTGTCGTCACCATTGTGCCACCAAGGCATTCATCCCGAAGACTTCTTGGCCTTCATCCTTAGTTTCTGGTAGGGACACTTACTCCTCCACATAGGATTCGAGTCAGTCCTCAACCGAGTCTACACTCCGACTCTTCTTCCGGTCCTTTGGGATCTCCTTTTGGTTCTGTTGTCGGTTCTCCTCCTATCACCTTCACCATGTCTGGTGCAGGACCTAATGCTGGTGGTAACCCTAACCCTCATACTGGGAATACCACTAGTGGGACCGCAATGGACACTACCCTGGCTGCGCCCTTGCTCCCCTTCATCGCAAGCCTCAGCCTCCCCGATTTGGACCGGTTGATAAACGACCCTATACACCATGACACTAGTTGGCCTGCTATGTCGAAAAAGCTCCCTTCCAACATCCCAAAGTTTGAATGCCTTGCTGGAGAATATCCTTCAAATCATGTTCAATCTTTCCACATGTGGTGTTCATCTAATTCCATTACTGATGACTCTGTCCGTCTTCGGTTGTTCCAACGAATGCTTATAGGTGAAGCTTCTAAGTGGTATGTTTATCAGGCCACTTCCTTTCATACCACCTTTGCAACTCTTTCCCCATCTTTTATCTTACTTCCAGCTCCCCCTTCGTTATGACACTGGTATCGAGCTTTTGACTACTTTCCGTCAATCATCTGTGACCTGTCTATCCAATCATGTCCAGGAATGGTAGAGAAGAAAGCACTTATGTCAATCACCTACCTTCGAAGACCGTGTCTACATGGACTAGTTCCTTAGTTCTCTCTTACCTCCTATTGAGAAATATTTCGCATCGCATTTTCCTCAAACCGAAGAAGCCACCCTCCAAATGGCGTTAAAATATGACCTTATTTATGCTCAGACGGGTTATTTTTATACCGTTCTACCTGATCTTCCCAGACCCGGTGGTGCCAACACACTAGGGGCACCTCATGTCGCCGATGGTATCATTGGAGCTCTCTCTCATCCATATGCTCAACCTCCCATGGGTTGTGGTTTTCTTGGGGGAGGGGGCAGCACCTCTCGCACTTTTCCCCCTCCCGGTAGCACGTATCCAGGATATGGTGTGCCTCCTTTTTTGGCCCAACCCCCTGTTTACCACACTATTACCCAGCCCCCTTATCCATATCTACAACTTGGTGCTCCAACTCATCCAGTATTAGCACCTCCGCCTCCTTTTCCTTCTCAACCCCCGCAATAGCAGCCACCGTCCCCTCAGGAGAAGGTGGATGCACAACAAGGATCTATAGATACCCAACCACTTCAAGGTTAGGTGGCTACTCAACCTCTTTCATTTGGTTCCCCCAATTACCAGATTCTCATGATGTCCTTTGATCAACCTTGTGAACTTTCTTCTCCTGGCTCTTCACCTTCAGCTAGTACTCATGAGCCCCTTTATCCTCCTAAAATGGTTCCTCCAAGCTCTAACCATCTTGGAGCCGTACTGCCTGGCCATTACCCCCCTAGTCAGTTACCGTTCCTAGCTCCCCCACCAGGAGTGTACACAGTACCTGTTATGGCCACCCTCTCTCTTCCTAACCTGACCCTTGGGATTCCCGTCTGGTACCTTGATCCTCCGGTCGCTACCCCGCCTAGTCAACCCAAACCTTATCTTGCTTTGACCCCGGTCCAACTGGTCCCTATGACTTCTCCCGCTGCAACAGTGCCTCATTCACAACAACAGGAAACACCTCCTGTTGAGACCGCTTTGGGTAAGAAGGGAAAAACTTGCAAGGGGGCATCAAAGGACAAGCCTACCCCGGCAAACCCTGCCCCGTCTCAGCCTCCAAAGTGTACAAACTAGTGTGATTTATGTGATGTTGTCGGCCACACCACCCATACTTGTCTAAAGCTACCTCAACTCAAGTCCATGGTCAATGAGACGTTTCCGGAATCTGATATCCTAGAGGTATATGTCACTATACCCGATTCAATCCCAAAAATCAAGCCACTGCACACAAATCACCCTTGTTCTTTGTGTGATTTCCATGGCCACTACACTCACCTCTGTCCTCGCCTCAAAGAGTATTGTTTCTATTTAGAAGCCTTACGCCAATTTGAGGCCAAGCACAACAAGTCCACCGCTCCCTTATTTTCACGTTTTGCTTCAACAAAACCAGAGGACACGAATGATCCCATTTATATTACCTCTCCTAATTTCGAGATGACAGAGCCTTCATCCACCATTTTCTACCTATCATCATTCATGAGACCCTTGGTGGAAGCCCCCTTGGAGATTCCCCCCTGATGTTTCACCTAAACTCCCTTCAGCAATCACCCTGGGCTCAATATCGGTAGATCTGTTATCTGCTTACTCTTCTATCACCACTTGTGACGATGCGCATGTGAACCCCTCTTCTCATGATGACGAGTCAGGTAGCTCCGTTGCGTCAAGTGGTCTTTCTTCCATCATTCACCCCATTTTCTATTATGATGATGACATTATGGAAGTATCCACCACTCCCAACTTTACCTTTTCCCCTTTACATCGAACTCATTCATTCGAACCACATGCTCCTTGTGGCCATTACATTGACACCCCGTGTTTAGGTAAGGGGGGCACCCATATTGGAGAGACCAAGAGAAGCAGTTCTTCACCACTCTCTGAGTGAATCTAGTCGTGACGACTCTAGTCCCATTATTCTTCCACAGTTAGAAGAACCTCTAGAGTCCCATATCACTTCAAGATCACTCTAGGGATGATACCCCTCATCATTCCTTCATTTTTCATCAGCAACCCAGTCTCATAAACATTGTGGTTGACCAACCTATAGGTTTTCTGGGAGAACATCAGTTCATTATCCCAAATACTATCTTTTGGATATTAGCACCATGTGTGCCAACCTAGAAACTTAAAGTCCATTTGATTCATATATGCAGTACCAAAAGAGAGTGGTAATCGTCTATTTCCTTTCTCAAATTGTGTAACCATACCGAAAACAAATGGTGCACCACATCATTAAAATGTGTTTAGATTTCCCTTTTCTAAATACATTTTGGCATGTCCACAACATGCTTGGGGGCACCTATGCCCCACAACCATAAAAATCCCAGATCTCGGCCAAAAAAAGCACTGGAAACCCCTTTTTTTATAGGTCGCACTGTTTAGGTCATTTCCTGGGACAGGTCGCAGTTTTCTGCCCAGAACCTGCTACCAAGGTCGGAGAAAAAACCCAAAAAGGTGCAACCTGGACTGTTCACGAGCTCTAGGTACCTAAACTGAACTTTCAATCCACTAAAATGAAAGAGTGGGATTAGGCCTCTTACCTACAACTAATAGATCTCAAATTCCAACGGTCGGTTTATTCTCTACAACTGCCGCAAGATTTAAGGCCTCCTCTCCTCACAACATTCACCATGGCTCCACTGGAAAATAAGTGAATCTGGAAGGAAAATGCTTTATTAAAAGAAAACCCCTGATGTTTCTTTCGCTTACTGCAACCAAACCGTAGCTCAATTTGACAAACCGTATATACCATTAGAAAGATCTCACGAAGCCCTCAAATGGGTATCTTTTAGTTTTTTGATTTGATACTTCATCAGGACACATTTTGTCCAAGAAACGCCACTTCACCCTTCCTCAAAATCGAATTTCTTCACTTGCAACACTCGTACTGGGGGCACCATGTTGCCTCCATACTTGTCCACGCTCGTGTTGACTTTCGTCATGAGTTACCATCTTGTACTCACAATTTTATGGTCCCCATTGGACCCTTTACATATGTGGCAGCACCATCAAGTCACCCTTTTTTAGAGCATCCGAGTGGAGTCATCATTGCATTCATGGAGTCTATCCCAAGTCCCTTTACATCCTACTATAGTCCTCCATCATTCATTGCTTGGTCCCTCTCTCGTGTGGCACATTATGGCCTTCATTCCCACTGTCCCCTATCCCTCATGATATTGTGTCAGTCGCTGCCAGGTCATCCATGCCATTTATGCTCTAACAAAAGAATTCGTTCGTTTGCTACTCAGTTCCCCCCATTTCATCATCATCATTGGTGTCAGTCTGTTAGTCACTCTACTATTTTCTCTCGTGCCTTAGTTGAGGATCCCTTATTGCCTCACCTATGGCGGACCTCCTTCTGTTGACATCAACTCATTCATTCCAGAAGACAGGTCTAGAGGGCGGTGTACCTTGGTTCCAGCTTCCACTCTTGTTCGGTGCCCCAGATCAGGCAAAGGGACTCCTTATTTCCTTTTTACTTGATTGGTTCTCAGATCCAGCTCCTTTCAGCATGATCGAGATCTGTATACTTGATGGTTCAGTGATGCAGAAGCTGACATTGACGATTCCCGGGTGTGTGTGAGATGTCGTAGCCCTCATGAGGGGGTGGCCCTACAGGTATCCCCCCACACACTCGGATGACCTCTTCATTACAGCTTTCGATGCAGCTCCATACATTTGATGATACTGGCCTCAGCCACTTGTAGTTCCGTTTTGTTTGCATGTATCAGTCAGACTTTTAGAGCCCTTTCCTATTTTCAGGGGCATTTGGGTTGCATTTATATCTCATGTACTCAGATATCATTGTACAAGTCCTGGCTGTTATCCTAGGCACAGTATGTATGTGGGATTCATTGTTATGTCATTCATCTGGCTCATGTTTATGCCAACATATACTTTATTATTGCGTTCCATGGTTTTCCAGACGCCTTATTGGTTGTACTATTGCCTCGGTGGGCATAGGTATGCCTCCCCCGCCGCCTATAGCAGGTAATCACTCATTCAAAATAATTTTCGCACCTGTAAGTCGCCTCCTCGAGGTCTAGGTCTTTCAGCACTTTGGTTTACCTTATACTTCTCTCTCTTTGACTTCCCCTTCGATGTCTAGTGATTGAGTTCTTACAACGTACTTCGGTCATACAATTAGCGCCTAATGCTCACATGCTGGGGGGCAATCTGTTACACGATTTTTTGGTCATCTAAACCTATTATCATTAGATGGACCCAAGTACATCATGTAAGACCAATTTTACTCCAAGTAAAATTGCTTTCACTATGAAAATAACTTAGTAAATCACCTTTATTAAGTTGTTTATGGTCTAAATAGGAAACCCCATAAGGAAATATTAAATAAATATACATTTGTTTGATTTTCCTCAAGAAATAATTAGTTGAAAAGTAGTTTAATTAATATTTCTGGTTATATTTAGCCCAAAACAAGGAAATTAATTAGATAAATCATTATTTATCTTGTTATTTTCTAAGAATAATTGTTTAAATCTTTTTTAAATAATATTCTTTGTTAAATATGACTAATTCACCCTTAAATAATTAAATAAATAATTATTTATTTGATTATTACTCAACCATATCCTTAAAATGATAAATAAATCATTTATTTATTTATTATTACTTAATCACATCCTTAAAATGATAAATAATTTATTTATTTATTTATTATTTACAAATAAGGGGATTTGACTCAAGTCAAATTCCTTTTCCCTCCAACAAATATAATAAAATATTCCATAAAAGTTGGATCTAGATTTGGTTAATAATATTTTAATTATGCACCAAGATCTAAACTAACTCAATATTTTGTTATAAATAGAAGGGTTTTCCCATTCATTTGTCACCTTTTGTTTCCTAAAGATCACTCTGGATCTCAACACTTGGTCTAGCTATTGATCCATAATCATAGCCATACTTTTCCATTTTTGTCTAGGTTTTCTACACCATCAAAAGAGAGAAGTTCTAAATCTGAAGTGCTGAGGACTCACAAGAACCCATCCCATTGAGGAGAACAGGGAACACCCTCCTGTGTTTTCCTCCTAGGTGCCATTAATAAAAATATTCATTGGATATATTCTTGTCTTGTCTATTGGATCTATGGAGTAAATCTTATTTTTCTACTGTTTAATGTCTTCTAATGCATAGATCTAGATTTTTGCATCATTTTTCCTGATCATCTAATTGCAGATCTGAAGATATTAGTAGTCATTTCTGCAATTAGGGCTATAAGTTATGCGCAGCTAAAGTGGTATTTTTTCGTACACTTCGAATCAAGATTCATAATAAGAACAGGTTGGCTAGACTTTGTTCTCTGGTGGTGATGGATTTCCTTTAGTTTTAAGGTTTCTAGCAGGAGTTAGGGTTTCCAGCTCAAAACCATTTAAAAACAAAAAGGATGACCAATCCCTGCCTATCTTCTGAAGCTCATTCAAAATCAATAACTTCATCAAACCATGATGAAAAAAGGATTTTTCACAACCTTCATATTTGGCTTGTACTTTATCAGCCATTTTTGTAAGACTCCTATGCAAATAAAAGGGAAAATCAAGTGAAATCTTACCAGTGAAATGCAGAAGCAGCTTGAAATGATATGTGTAAACCTTATGATAACTGACTTCACATGTAAAATACCTATGAATATTGAATAGTAGCTTTTCATAAGTGTCTTTGATGCAGCTTCTAGGGATAGCATTATTGAGGTCCATATCTGCATACTCAAGTTTCATGAACTCTTTGCATGGCTCCATATCAAATTTGAAACTCTTGAACCAAGTTTCTTGGCCTCTTGGTATCTCTGTAACAACAGAAATAATCTCTGGTGTAATTTACACACTTAGCATCCCAACCTTGGTAGTTGTTCCATTGAAGTTCAAGGAAAATTCTTTAGACACCTGTCTGTGGCAACCCTGCAAATTTTCACAAAACCGAAGACAACCTACTCTTCTGAAAACCTCCATCACTGTTGGGTCTTCAATTATGGCCTGCATATCTTTAGGCTCATGTCTCAAGCAGTGTCCCCCTCTGTGGACTTTCTTTTCCTCTGTCATGCTTCACAGAAAACCTGTCAGCCTCGCTTGATAAATTGAATCAGCCTCGCTTGAATATGTGAAACGACCTTGCTTGATTAGTTTATATTAGCCTCACTTGATTAATATGTTGTTATGGAACGATCCTGAGTTTGGCTTGACACTTCAGAGCTTAGACACTCGAATGGAGGCAAGGGAAACGAGAATGACCAATTAGGCAAGGATTTTGAATTTAAAATTTCATCTCATAACTGAATGATGCCTCATTCATACCCTATCATGACCATGATGACTACAACGTGGGTAATTACACTGAATCTCATCATTAACTGACTCATCATACCACTAACCTACCATTTCCCAACGGATTCTGATATATTTCAGCTCAAATGACAAGACAGTTTAGAAACCGCACTTTCGTAGCACCGGCAGTGTATTTTTTCTTGTTTGCGCTACAAAACTATTAGCACTTCCGTAGCGCAAATCAAATTTTTTGAACTAGTGGCACTACGAAAACGAGGTTTCTTGGCTAATTGCACAGTTTTGACATGAAACTTTAGGAAATGACCCACAAATGTAAATTATGGATACTTGACAATGAATGGACCTTAAAAAAGACTTTATTTGAACTTAAGGATGGGCTTTGAACTTATGTAAATCTAACCTACCCTTGATCAAATCCTAAATTGACTTCTAAACCCAATTTTGAACCATGACCAAAAACAAACTTGACACAATGATGTTTTGAAAAAAAAAATTGAGTGATAACATGGCCCAAACGATAGTTCAAGTTTATCATCGTTGAGATTGACAGTGTCATTAATTTCTCCTATGTTCAACGCCTTTATGATGTGGGTCCTATATACATCCTTGTTTACCAATTGAGTGAGAGGAATTGAGATTTTTATTTTGGAAATTTCATTCTCAATGTTGAAAGGTGTCTGTACTTTTGGCAGATCTGAACAATCAATCTTCTCAGGCACTATTTTAGCGGCAACTGAGTTTGTTGACTTGTAGTGGGGATATCAGCTTGAACCATTTTTCTAGGGCTAACAACTAGTTTACTAGTGTTGCCTTCTAGATCATTCTTTCTAGGGATATTAATAGTTTTCTTTGAGCTTTTTGTTGTTTTATTGGGATCAGTTTCAGGGACCTTTTTAGCAGAATTCTTAGAATTATTTCTCTTGTGGATACCAAATTTTTTCTTGCTTCTAAGATTATATTGTCTATGTACCTCCATGATGGAATTATCAAACCCTTGTTTATAATCTTCAGACTCTTCAGATTCTACTTCAGTTTGAGTCAGATAAAATAAACCTTGTTCTTCTTCAATGAGGAAAACATAATCCTCATCATTAATTCCCATTAGATTAATTTGACTTTCTTCTAGTTCTTCAACCACTCCCTCATCTTCATCAGTATAATTTTCTTGGAATGAAGGCCTAATTTGCTGGTCAGGGCCTCTATGTTCTCTCTGTCTTATTTGAGGGGGTTTCTTGTAAATTTTTGGTTTCTGTTTTGAGGAACTGATTTATTTTCCCTAGGGATAGCTTTCTCATTCAGGATGATCCTCTCCATCATTCTCTCTAGAGTTCTAACCAGGTTATCATTCTTAGCATCATATGTGGAGGCTGCAGGCTCTTCCCTAATAGTGTCTCTCTTCTCATTTCTCATTCTAGCCCTCTTTTCAATCATATTGGCTTCTAGACTTACTACACCCCTTTGCATGTCTTCTAATGTAGCAGTATCTCTTTCTCTAAGATGATAAGCCATCTCTGGGTCGAAACCATCTGGGAATTTCATCAGGGATAAACCTTGTGGGGGTTTCAAGTGAGCAGGGAGTGTGTTTTATACGTTGTTAAACCTGGTACGGTAGTCTTGGACACTCTCTCCAAAATTTCTCTTGATGTTTTCATATTCTGAAAAGATTTGAAGAGGGTTTTTCTTAACTTCCCATTTATTTTATGAATAGTTGGTGAAGGGAAGGGAGGCCATGGACACTATTTGGAGTAAAGCCTTTAAACCATTTTCTTACTTCTCTCCCCAAACTTTGAACAAACATCCTCAACTTAATAGTTTCATCGTCTATCTCTTGTCGGTAAAAATTGTCATTCATTTTATCCACATGTTGTTGAGAAGTTGTAGGAACAGTTTCATAATCCTATGGCATAGGCACCATAGGTTGTGGTAGGACCAATGGAGCATACTAGGATGCCATGATTGGTGGTGGGGGAACCCAAGGGGGATTAATAAGAGGAGGTTTGACCAAGGGAGGTTGAGGATTTGATGGAGGAAGGGGGATAGTGGGTGTATGAGTGGAGGTTTTGGAACTCTGGTGGGGGATGTTCAAGGAAATGGTAGGAGCTACAGATACACCTGGAAAAATTGATTGAAGATGAGCAGGATTGGAAATAAAATAGGGAGTTTTTGTAGTAAGAGAAGATAATTATACAAACTCCTGAAAGTAAGCATCATCAATAGCTGAGTTGAGTTCTGCTACCAGACCTTGAATGGAGTCAAAGTGTTGGAGAAGTTTAAGGTCAGTTTGGGTGGAGGTGGAGGATTCCCCAACTAGACTTTGTTGTAAGATATATGGGTCAAAAATTGTCTGGGCTGTCCAATTCTAAGATTTGTTCAAAATTTAAATCGAACTAGATATCCTGCAAGGTTGCAAGGTTTTCAGGGAGGGAACTTGCTCTGTGAAGAGGCTTGCTAATATTTGGACTCTCTGCTCTAGGGGGTTTTCTCTGAATTTTCTCTTTATTGTCAACTACTACAGGAGGATTTGGGTTAGGATGAGATCTGGTAAAGATTCTTCTGGGAGCCAAAATTTGGGCCCAAAGCACAGACAAGATGAATGTTTTACAAAAGCTAAAAAAACCAATCTGTGGAAAATACTTAAATCACACAAAATTTTGACTGGGGTTTCTGAGTTCTTATGAAATAATAATATTCTTCAATAATTCCCTAATATGTTTGCCATTGTTTTTTGGCCCTATAATTATAATATTGGAAAAAATAAATGATAGAGGACAACATCAAACCTCTTTGGAGTTCAGGACCTAGCCTTCCTAGACTCAGAGAGGGCTCTCTCTGTTTTTATGATTTAGCTTGATGGTTATAAATGCTGATATTAGGATATTTATAGTAATGGGAGGTATTGGTTTTTTTGATTGATTGTGTGGTTGGAAAGATAGACCTATGAAACTTAATCCATTGGGCTATGGAGTCATAAAAGGTTGAATTGTGCATCAACTTTTCAAGGGAATTCACAGGGAAAGCTAACTATGCAAAATGGATCTTACTATTAGTGTGAATATGAAATGGAAGAAAACAATGGTTTCAGTAGTAGCTAAAGAGAAATTAAGAATTATTTAAATATACTTCAGAAGAAAAAATTAAGATAGTAAACACAGATAGAATTAAGGTGCTCTCTTTAGCAAATATTAAACTAAATTTTCTGTTTTACAATCAGATAAATCGATGCATACTATGAAAGATAGAGGAAAACATTAACACAGAGGAAAAAAATCACCATTAACATAGCTCAAGAATCCTGTGAATAGTCTCTTTTTATTGATGCTTAGCAAAAAACTACAGTGCTCCAATACAGTGATATTTTAAAATGTAGAGTCTAACAAGGTCCAACCCTTGATAACGAAAATACAAGCAGTATTTAACTGCAACTATATTGGTTGTCCTAATCTACTTCGGCAATCTACATTCACTACAAATTTAATTAAAACTTGACAACTGTGGCCATGCAAGGCCTGAACAAAAAATATCTCTGGAAAACACCGTAAGTAACATTAACTTCTGACTGTAACATTAACTTTGGAAACTCTTCGTAAACTAAAAAGTAGGTTTTTTTATCACTGGAAAATCAGACAAGCAAAGGTGGCATTATTTAATGTCAGACCGAAGGATTTACAGGGCTAAAAGACATTAGAGAATCTAAAATTATTTTAAAATATCTAAGGTCTAAAATGAAAAATAAAATTGCGCAGAGGAAGAACCAACCAATTGTGCCTTTGTGCGCAAAATCCTTCGATAAGCGCGCCTTTACGAGTTTTTTACTCAAAAATCCGCGCAATCCCGAGAGTGGCGGAAGTTTCTTTTTGGGACCACAAGGCACACTCCAGGACATTGATTCCACACTTGAAGCCGCCTGAGGATAGCCACCCAAGACTCCTTAGGATCTAAAGGGAGCACACAATGGAATCAACCTCCTCTATTGGGTCACTATCCACAATATACCAAGAGAGGGAAGGAGGATTTGAATTCTCCTATAAAAGGCCACCAAGAGATGAACAACATGAGAGCATATTTTTATGTTGGCCAGAATTTCCCCAAGAAATACCAGCAGTGTGTGATCTGGAGCAGATATATAGGGGACTCAGTTGTTGGCCATCCTAACAGACACCAAATTAGATACCCACTCAGAATATCTAATAGGGACAATAATACCAGCTTCATACATCTTCATGATTTCCTTCTTAACCAAAGGTAGTTGTACAGGGTTTATTCTACACAGTTTCTGTTTGAATGGTTTTTGGTTCTCTTTAAGAGGGATTTTGTGTTGTATTATTTCAGTGTCATAGGACTTGAGATCTTCGTAACTCCATGCAAAAACATCAGAAAATTCTTTGAACAACTCTACGTATTTGAGTTTAATGTGAGATGGAAAAGTTTTGGACAGTTTGATCATTTTCAGTTTCTCCTCACTGCCTATGTTGCACTCTTCCACTTCAGTCTCTACAGGTTCCAGTTTAGGTTTTTTGGCCACATCATTAAAGTCAAACAACTCTTCTAAAGGTGCTAGACCGCTTGGCAAACTTTCATCTTTAGAATGCAGAGTTTATAATTCTTATGTTTCTAATTCTGCATTTAATTTCGTTTTGTTTCTAAGTTTGCTAGTATGAAGATTAATATTGACAAGCTCAGGAGAAGGTTCTTCTTCACCAAGAAAATTTTCTTCACTGCAGTCTGTATCATAGTCTGAATCTGAGCTATGCAGTTCAAATTCATTTCTGAATTGCATGAAGTCTTCTATTTGTTTATCTTCATCAAACACCTGCCAATATTTTTTATTATCAGACACAGCTGGTCTAAATTTTATCATAGTTGAGCAATCTTTGGTCTCATATGGCGTTAGACATGTCCTAGTTGTAAAGGCTAAATTGTGGGCTATAAGATTTATTTTTCTTGGGAAAAAAATTAATTTGGACTCCTCAAATGTTTTCAAAAGATCCATGACGTCGTTCTGATAGGCCCTAAGTCTGGGATGATTTTCATTATACTCCCATTGACTCATCTAATAATTAACTCAGAATCCCCATACACGTCTATTTTCTTAGCTCCTAACTTTTTCAGCAAATGTAAGCTTAAGAGCAGGGATTCGTACTTCGCTATGTTGTTAGAACACTGAAAGTTTAATTTGCATGAAATGCATTCTGTGTGTTGACTTTCAGTGTTAGTAATCTAGACACCTGCACCAGTGTTAGTTGTAGTGCATGACCCATCAAAATACATACTCCAGAGAGGACCACTTTCAGTTTAATCAGATTGGTGAATGTCCTCATCAACTACTGTGCTTCTAGATGCTTCTTGAATATCAGCACTAAGTTGTTTTTTTTTTAAATCCTCAAGTTTATTATCAGGTTGAGGATTGTTCTCTTGACTATCAAGACCTGTGTTTGGTTTGCTAATGTTTTCAATCACAGCAAACTGCTTAGACACTTCAGCATTATGTTCCTCCTCCTCCCTTTTGGTCACTGATTCTGTTAAAGTGATTTTTTGATTAAGGATTTCATCATTGAACATGATAAAAGAATCAAGGCCTGTACTCAGGGAGTATAGAGGATATTTTTGTGGTCTGTCTTGACTTGTGACTGTGTATTGCATATGGGACTCCTTGTAAAGTCTTCTAGTCTAATTTAAAATAGGGATAGTCGCATAGGTCATGTCCATTTGCATAGTTGCCTGTAACTTAGCCCCCCAAGATCTTGATAAAAGCATTCCATACTTTGGGGGCACATCAGCCACAACAATATCCATAACTAAAGACTTGGCTGGAATCTGGGCTAAGTTAACACAGAGGTCTTTGATCAACCCTAGACATTTTACTCTGCTTGAATCAAAGGAGTATAGATCTTTATAAGGTCTGGTGATTTCAAGACCCAAGCTATCCATTACAGCTTTTGGCATTAAATTATGAGAAGCCCCTGAGTCATGCATAGCGTTGTGTAGAATCTTGTTATGAACATTTAAACTTACATAGAAGGGAGGAACCGGTCCCTCTTGATATCTTCCTTCAATCTTTGGACCAAAAATGAGCTCTGGTTGGTCATCATTGAGATTGAGAGTGTCCTCATTTTCTTCTATATTTAGAGCCTTCAAAATTTGGGTTTTATATACATGATGGGCAGCTAACTCAGTCAAGGGAACATAAATTTTGATCTTTGAGATTTCCTGTTCTAGGCTAAAAGGATTTTGATTCCTTAAAGCACTTGTTTCAGCCTTATTAGCTGACACTTTATCAGCAACAACAGCTTGCTGATTTGTTTTATCTACACTTGACACAACGGTTGTAATAGGAGTACTAGCCGAAGTGTTAGTACTACTAATGTTTGCACTCTGTTTTTCAAGATTTCGAGTGTCTTTCTCTTTACCTTTACCAGAATTAACAGCCACTGTTTTTTCCTTTTGTTTGACTGTTTTAGGCTTTATTGTAGTGTTTTTTTTAGAATATTTGTCAGAGGTTTTGTTGTTGGGGGTTTTTTGACTAGATTTACTTCTGAGTTCATATTCCTTTGAAGGTTTTGTGATGGCATTTTCCATGTCTTGACAACAATTTTCATTATCATCTCTTTTATCATCATAAGGTGTGTAAAGACCCTTTTTTCTATCATAATGAACCTCAAAGTCATCATCATCTACCCCAAATAGGTTTATATCATCTTCCTCTATTATTTGATCCGTTTCCTCAACCTCACTTACATAGTTTTGATGAAAGGGAGGAGTGATTTGTTGATCATCTTCCCTTGGTCTGTCTGGAGGTTGGTTTCTTCTTACAGTCTGGTTTTGGTTTCTATTTTGAGGAGAAGTTTGGTTTTGACTTGCTTGTGCTCTCTCACGAATGCTCATTTTCTTCATCATTTCTTCCATCATTCTTTCCATATTTGAGTTTGAGGTAGTAGGTGTGGATTCCTCTCTAAAAGATACTCTCTTTTCAGCTTTCATCCTTGCTCTCTTCTCCATTAGGTTGACTTCCACAGAAATAGCACCTCTTTGCATGTCTTCAAGAGTTGCAAAATCTCTTTCTCTCAGCAAATAGGTCATATCAGAGTCAAATCCTTCAGGAAATTTGTTTAAGGCTGAGCCCTGTGGAGGTTTTAGTTCTGGGGAAAGTGCATTATACACACTGTTAAATCTGGTACAATAAGCTTTTACACTTTCCCCTGGGTTCCTATGGAGATTATTGTATTGTAGTCATCGAGGACTTGGAAAGTTCTTCCTGCTTCCCATTTGTTTAAGAATGTTTGATGGAAGCCTTGGAGATAAATTAATACTACGAAGTTGAAAGCCTTTGACCCATTTCTTACTTCTCCCCAAACTTTGAGCAAATAGTCTAATCTTGACGGAATCATCATCAATTTAGATTTTCTGTCAGTAGTCGTCATCTTATCCACATGTTGTGATGCGGATTATAGGCGTTGCTAGCATCATACGGTAGAGGATTACAGATGGAAATGTGGTCTGTGGAAGGTTGACTAGTGGTATAGGAAGGGCTAAGGGAGCATACCATGCAGCCATGATATGTGGTGGGGGTGGGTTTACAAGAGGAGGTGTGGGATGAAGTGGAGTGGTTTGAACAGTAGATGAAGGATGAACATAAGTGGATGGAACAACAGTAGATTGCTGAGCTGATCTTGGATGAGAGACACCTAAGTTAAGAAGAAAATGTAAATCAGGAGGTGTTGTTTCTCTTCTACCAAAATGTTCACCTGTTTCAGGGGATGATAGTGAAGACTCAGAATCTAGCTGATCTAAGTCACCAAATGACCTAGTCCTAAAGGGATTAACTAAGTCAGCTTGTGGTTGTTGTAGAGCTGAAAGATTTTCAGGGACTGAATTAGCTCTTAGGGGTGATCTGAAAATAGTTGAATATCCTATCTTAGGAGACTTCCTAAGGATTCTTTGTGGGTTATCAACTATCTCAGGAGGATCAGGGTCAGGATGGGCTCTAGTGTGAATCTTCCTAGGAGCCACTATGCTGTGTTTTTAGACCCAAAAAATCAAGAAAAGTTCAACTAGGTATGACAGTCTTTAAGAGGTTAACTAATATGTTTTCATAATTTTAATCCTACAGTCCTCTAACTGGATTTGAATGATATTATAATGGTAAGGGTTCTTCCCAGTGGAGTCTTAAGTTCTATTCAGGATTGTGGAGTCGCCAGGTGGAAATTTTAGAATGTTTTCAAAGAGATACATTGTCCACCACAGTGCTTGGGAAACATCCTTTTTCAAGGATATCCTGAAACACAAAAAACTCTAACCAGAGATTGACTGGGAGGGAATTCACCAGATATGTCACCTCTAAAAGAGGATGAGATCCGAAGGCTACCTGGCCCTTTCTAGACTCTGTCTAAGAGTAGGAGGCAAAACACAATCAAAAGGTAAGTGAAATGTAAGAGTAAGTGTTTTACTACCAATATGAAATGTTTTTGGTATTTTCTAAGTTATTTTTTATTTGTGGTTTCTAAGAATGTCCTAAATTTGTTTCAAAATATAGCTACGGTTGTGAGACCAAGACAGTCTACTCTTATGGCTAAGCTAGCTGATTTTTCAAGGTTAGATAAATCTTATGAGAATCCTAGGGTCGACCTAGTTTGTCACTGATTCAAACAAGTTTTCATCATGATTACCAACTCTTGGTAGTGCTTGAAAAGGCTTCTTTTTACTCACAAGGTCTTATGAAGATTCTGGGTTCGGGTCCCCAGTGGAGTCGCCAGAAATGTTAGGTGGCTCCAGCTGGTAAATAAAGCAAATGCTCTATGAACCAAATCTCTGATGTCGTATGATTATCTTTAAATGAAAGGATTCGGGGTTCGCTCCCCAGCGGAGCCGCCAGAAATGTTAGGTTTCTATAATTTATTGGCAATATTGGCAGAGTCCAATTACAAAAACAACATCGTTTCAACCAACTTTGGGATTCTAGGATCTAGCCCTCCTGAATCCGGAGAGGGATCTCTCCAATAAGTACAAAGATGGATTTGTCTTTGAAGTTTGGGGTAATAATATTAGGCTAGTTATGAAGACCAAGGGTTTTGTTTTGTTTTTGGATAGTTGAACATAATTGTTGTTAGAGGTGAAAAGTCCCAAATGAAAAAAGGTTCAAAGGTGAGAAGTTGCAAGCAAAAGAGTAATCTTTGATAAAGAAGAAAGATGATGGCAAGTTTTCAGTCCATTGGGCTATGGAGTCATAAGAGGATTTAATTGAAACAATCAGGTTCAAGAGTGGTCTATGGGGCAAGTCATCTATGACTAAGGATCTCTTTAAGGTTTGATTTATGGAATGGAGTGATACATCAAGAAGGGGAAAATAAACAGATGTAGAAAAAATATCATCCCAGGATCTGGTAAGTACTTTGAAACTAGCCAGCCTTTGACCAGGCACTTAAGAAAGACATAGAAGCAAACTAGGATCTGGTAAGTACTTTGAAACTAGCCAGCCTTTGATACACTTCCAATAGAAAACATATAAAAAACAAAGGGAAACTTGAAGGCAACCTTTGGAGTAGAAACTAGCAGGCCGGGCTCACCACAAATCCTCTCCCAGCTCTGCTTTACATAGTTACTTCCAAGACAATCACAGAGATAACACAGAGTGGCCTAAGATCTGGTAAGTGCTTTGAAACTATCCAGCTTTTGACACATTCTAAGGGAAAAAATCAAACAGTTATGCTAACAAGACTGGGACCAGGGCTCACCATATCTTCCTCAGTTCATCTTCACACAACATATACTGAAAGTAACATTCAAAAATAATATCCAGCTAAGACAATAAGATGAGGGAACACCAGCATTCCTATGCTTAAACTGAATTAAATCATTTTCAAATAACACAGTTGAAGGAAAACGTTTAAATAAAGATTTCTCAGCCAGAGAAGGTTACCGATATACAGTAGGTCCTAACACTGTTCAAACTATTCTTTACAGAAGCATATGAAACATAATGAAAAAAGAAACAAAATCACAAGTTACGATAAGAATAACATCACCGTCAACATAGACCAGGATCCCATAAATCAGCTTGTATTGATGCTCCAAACCAGTTACAATCTTCACATCCAATGTGTTAATTCATCTTTCTTTCACAACCTAACTTATCTGTTACAAGCAGAGCTCTAAGAGCAAGTGAAACACTATTTACAATCAGAAGTATTCAGCTCAATTACATTACAATGCTTCAGCAATTACATCAACAACCAACCCCTCACTCATCTTCTACTGAAGTATTTATAGAAGGATGAGGAGGTGAGATCTAATAAAAGATCTCAAATACAATTAAAGCAGAGTTAATTTTTTCTTGGCCCCTGGGAGCTCAACGAAAAAATTGTACAGGTGTTTCACTGCATTAACTGATTTACACTTATGATTTAAGCTCGGTGAGAGCTTTTGTTGACCTTTGAGGCTCTGTGCAATGCTAGGATTACTCTGCAGACATTATTTCATTAAATCCCTGGCAAAAGTAACTCTTCTGCTACGTCGAGGCAAAAAATATGATCCCGATCAATAAATTTTGTTCCTGATTGAATACTTTGAGGCACAGGTGGCACTTTGGTCGCTAGGAGGAATCAATTCGCCTCCATTTGTGGCGGTGGAGGGTTTTCTTGATAAAAAACTTTAGGTTTTTCTTTAAACTGTGTTTTAGATTGGGGATTAGGCGTTTGATAACTGTCTTAGCCATAATCCTCGCTGATCTGTCCATTAATTTTTTGTTCTGGTTCATCCTGGTCTTCGACACTGATAATCTTCGACTGTGCCTGTTTCATGGTTTTTCTTGCTGTCGTGCCGGGATGTGCAGAGTTTATAAGGCATCAATGCCTGAGAAAACATTGACGAAACATGTATTTTAATCCTGCAGATTATTTCTCTGATGTATTCGAAGGCCAGAGGGTCGTCATCCTCGGCCTACGAAAATTCTTCATTTAAGCGGAAAAACATTAAACCCTGCAAAACAAACAAATGTTACAAAATCCTGTGTTTATAGGTCAATCTGCATCGGAGGATGTGCGGAAGAAGCAGGGCCATTGGATGGCATCATCCAACGGTCGGGATTCAATTTCAGAATGGTCGAAAAAGCATGGGGGAAGGAGGATTTGGATCAGATCCGTTGATCGACGGTCGGGAGCGGGCAATGGAAAGTCAGCAGCGGGGAATCGTTGACCAGGAAACGGAATCGGGTGACGCAATATGGGCCGTTGATCTGCAGATTAGATCGACGACGGGAATTAATTTGCTGTTATACGAGGGCCTGTTTATCGCGCGGGCACTTTGGTTAAATGTCGGACACTTTCGGCGATCAACAACCGTTGGATGAGTGGGCCTAGATCGAACGACGGAGATCGATTTTGTTGGGCATCCTGGTCCGGACTATAACGCGCGATGGATGAAAGTTGCACGACAGTTTTCAAACTGTACAAGGGACGCGTGTCAAACAACGTATGGAATCGCTGGCGATAGGGGGAAAACCGCCTTCCGCTAAGGAGCGATGCGATGAAAACCACACAGGTTCGGGAAAACAGCGCACGGAGGGGGGGTCCACAGGAAATGGCGTGCTCCACACCGTCTGATCTATGGAGCAGATCAATGGTCGAGATCACCCCATAATTCATATGGGTGGAAGACTTTGGAAATGGATTTAAAACCCAAAATATGAATTTTTCAAAGGTTTTTCAATGTTTTGAGCAGAGAGATTATTGGGAAGGATAAGCACCCACGAGGTTTAGCAGTTGGTTCTGGCGCTCGGGTGCATGGACGAAAAAGGGTTAGAGGCTTAGCCCGAGGAGGCTTAAGCCCAGAACATAGAAAATATGCGTTTCCTATGACTTTTTAATGTTTTTTCAAAGGAAAAGAAGGTTATGGTAAGGTTTAAAAGGTGGGTTTTTTAACCTTGGGAAATGAATTTTGATGAGGGGAAATAGCAGAAATGTGGAACTGAGGGATTTTAATGGGGAATGGAGGGATAGAAAAAGAGGTTAGTTTTGAGGAGAAGGAAGGGGAAAAGGATGCTTGCAGCAGTATTTGACTTTGGATTTTTGTAGGATCTCAGAGGTTTTTAGGATGCAAACAACAATATGGGATCTGGACAGAGGCATGAGGCCTTCAAGAGTCTTCAAGAGCCAACATTTTTTGATAGGAAAAAATTGTTCCTTGAAGGCTCAAAACAAATTTAGCCACCTTTGGTATAATCAAATTTTACAGGTGGCTAACAGTGGCTCCACTTGGGGATGGTGCCTTCTTGAAGGCATCAAGAATTCAGACTTGATTTCTCTGGGGGCTGACTTGTGCCTCATCCTTTGGATTGATCTACCTTTGCTGGATGATCTTTCTTTGCTCTGAAAAATAGTATCAGTTATGAAAGAATAATGGACTTCATCAATACAACTTTCCACCTACCCAATCCTACTGATCTAACATTTTTTTTTTTTATCAGAGTGCACTTGGATTGGCAAACTCTTTTCACAGCATTTTATTCTTTTGAAAACAAAAAAAACTAATCTAATTCTACTCCTTATTTCTCCCTGAACTCAGATTAAACAGTTGAGGTCAGATATTTCTCTACCTAATCTACTGTCTGTTGGGATTAAACTGTCCAACAGACTTTCATTCTCTAAATTCTACAAAAAAAATTTAAAAACAGTCAAGTCAAGATTAAGTTGTTTGACTTGCTGTGATCTATGGCATAAAAAAAAGCTGCACATAGATTATTATTTGCAGAAAATTACAATCAAAATGGAAGGCTTAAGATCTGAAAGTCTCTCGTTATGGCCTTCTCTTTTCTTCACAGCTCTGTTTTTGCTTTGTTTTTGAGCTACCTTTGCTTTTCTTCTGGTTCAGATCCAGTGTCTCTCTTTATATGACTTAGAAAATAAAATAGTTTTGAGTCATCTCCCTTTGGAAACCTTGGTTCAGATTTTGAGTTTGTTTGAACCTTCAATTTCTAACCTAATCTATCTACTGATAAGCCAAGATTGGACAGTTTGGCAAATCGAATTCACTATCCTATCAGTAGAAAAATTTAAAGCTAATTATTCAAGATTAAACAGTTTGACTAACTAGAAGTGTGTTTTTGAGGAGTGGCATTTGAGCTTGCACACTTTCAGATTTGTTTCTCTTTTTTGGCATGGGGCTTTGCCTTTCTTGTTTTCATTTCTGCCCTCTTTTCTTTCTTTTCTTTGTTTTTGTATTTTTTGATTTTTCATAACTTTGAATGCAATGATGGATGGAATATTCATAATGAAAAAAAATAAAAATAAAAAGGCTTCAAAACATCAAATGGATCAAGAGAAGTAATGCTTAAGCATCATGCCATTGACAGGACCCCCAAACAATTTTGTTCCATCCAGTTCCTGTAAGAAAAAAACATTATTACCAGCAACTGAATGAATAGAGTAAAGGCCAAGCCATAGATTGTCAAATTTTCCATGCTTGCCCTTTTCTTCCCTCCTTGAGTCCCACTTTAAAACTTTGTCCCCAATCTTGAAATTGTTGGCCTTTGTTCTTCTGTCAAAAAGCTTTTTGATGCTGTCCTACTTCTGCAATGCTTTGTTATACACTTCCTCTCTGGTCTGCTGAAGATGAATGGTTTGATTTATTCTTCTGGTCATGTCATTTTCTTCAGTCTGAAATTCTTGGATCAACTTCATAACTGGTACACCAAGGCTGTTAGGAAAAATTGCATCTGTACCATACACAAGCTGGAAAGGTGACATACCAATAGATTTCTTCAAAGTTAATCTGTCAGCCCAAAGTGCATGGACCAGCTTTGTGTGCTAAGACTTTTTTTTGTCCTCCAACAGTTTCTTGATTATTTTCACTAAGATTTTGTTGGAATATTCTGCAATTCCATTACCCTGAGGGTAATAGGCTGTGGAATGCCCCATTGTTATCTGATATCTATGACAGAAGTCAACCATCCTTTTTAATCCAAACGCTGCTGCATTATCAGTGATAATTTTGGTAGGACAGCCAAATCTGGAGAGAATGTTAGTCTCCATAAATTTTATGATAACTGAATCATTGGCCTGCCTACAAGGAATGGCTTCTATCCACTTAGTGAAATAGTCCGTGGCAGTAATAATCCACCTATGCTGGGCAGAAGATGGTGGGTGGATTTCTCCTATGAATTCAAGTCCCCACTGTTGAAAAGGAGCTTCAAAAGTGATTGGATGCAGAGGAAGGGGTAGCAGTTTCTTTTTCCCTCAAACAGTTGGCACTTATGACAGGCAATGATCATCTTGTGTATATCAGGAAAAAGAGTAGGCCAATAGAAACCAGCCCTCAAAATTTTGTTGGCTGTTGACTTCCAGTACAAATGACCCCCACACTCTCCTTCATGGAATTCCTGCTTAACCTTCTCTGCATCAAACTCAGGCAAACATTTAAGCAATATACCGCTTGCATTTTTCCAATAAAGACATCTATCTATAATGCAATAGTTTACTGCTTTCAGCTTCAAGAACCTTGCCTTTGTTTTTGTCAAACCAGGAGGTGTATTTAAATTGAGAAAAACATAAACAATATCAGCATACCAAGGAGAATTCATAAAATGGTCTTCAACAATGGGAGTTGAGAATTCTTCTTGGTCATCTAAAGCATTAATCATATGAATATCAAGAACTTCACAATTTGATTCAGCCATTAATCTAGCTAGACCTTGGCCTTTGATGAGTTTAGTGGGTTTTATCTCTAAATCATATTCAAGAATAACATCAATCCACTTACCTCTCTTACCATCTGGGTCCTGTGTTAGAATGTCTTTAACAACTAAATTTGGGACAAAGGCAATGATGTGTGAGTGAAGGATGTATACTCTGAAGTCCTTCAAAGCTTTTACCAAGGCAAAAGCTTGTTTCTCCATAATGTTATACTTCAAAGGGGCATCCCTCAATGCCTTGCTAAAGAATGCAATAGGCTGCTCTTGTCCTTGTGGATTTTTCTGTAAAAGGACAGCAGCTATGGTATGTTCTGATGCGAATGAGAAGATATAAAAATCCTTTGAAAAATCAGGACTTATCAAAACCGGTGTTTTGGTTAATGCTTGTTTCACCAGCTCAAAGGATTTCTTTTCTTCCAAGTCCCATTTTACCCCTCGCTCCTTCTTCAACATGTTTGTGATATTCCTAAGGAGCTCAGCTAAGTTAGGGATGAACCTTCTCAAAAAGTTAATCTTTCCAATGAAAGATTGCAACTCTTTGATGTTTTGAGGATGAGAGATTTGTAATATGGCCTCAATCCTCTGTGGATCTATCTTTATACCCTCCTCAGAAATAATGTGCCCAATAAGTTTACCCTCTTGGAGACCAAAAAGTGTTTTCTTAGGGTTTAAAGATATCCCAAACTTTCTGCATTTCTCGAAAACTTTTCTTAAATGTTCTAAATGTTCTTCATCTATTTTTGAAAACACAGTGACATCATCAAGATAGATAATGATGAAGAAGCCTAGCTCTTCCGAGAATGCTATGTCCATGGCTCTCTGAAAGGTTGCTCCAGCATTCATTAGACCAAAAGGCATTTTCACATACATGAAAGTGCCCCATGGTGTAGTAAAAGTTGTCTTTAATTGATCAGCAGGGTGAACTAAGATCTGATTATACCCTGAATAGCCATCAAGCAAAGAAATTCTTCTAGACCCTACCACCCTTTGTAAAATATGATCCATTTTTGGTAAAGGGTAGTTGTCTTTCAATGAAGCTTTTTTTAAATCTCTGAAGTCTATACAAAGCCTGATTTCTCTAGTTTTCTTCCTAACAGACACCAGATTAGATACCCACTCAGAATATCTAATAGGGACAATAATACTAGCCTAATACATCTTCATGATTTCCTTCTTAACCAAAGGCAGCTGTACAAGGTTTATTCTGCGCAGTTTCTGTTTGAATGGTTTTTGGTTCTCTTTAAGAGGGATTTTGTGTTGTATTATTTCAGTGTCATAGGACTTGAGATCTTAGAACACTGAAAGTTTAATTTGCATGAAATGCATTCTGTGTGTTGACTTTCAGTGTTAGTAATCCAGACACCTGCACCAGCGTTAGTTCTAGTGCATGACCCATCAAAATACATACTCTAGAGAGGACCACTTTCAGTTTTATTAGATTGGTGAATGTCCTCATCAACTACCGTGCTTCCAGATGCTTCTTGAATATCAGCACTAAGTTGTTTTTGTTTTAAATCCTCAAGTTTATCATCGGGTTGAGGATTGTTCTCTTGACTATCAAGACCTGTGTTTGGTTTGCTAATGTTTTCAAATACAACAAACTGCTTAGACACTTCAGCATTATGTTCCTCCTCCTCCCTTTTGGTCACTGATTCTGTTAAAGTGATTTGTTCATTAAGGATTTCATCATTGAACATGATAAAAGAATCAAGGCCTGTACTCAAGGAGTATAGAGGAGATTTTTGTGGTATGTCTTGACTTGTGACTGTGTATTGCATATGGGACTCCCTGTAAATTCTTCTAGTCTGATTGAAAAAAGGGATAGTCACATAGGTCATGTCCATTTGCATAGTCCCCTGTAACTTAGCCCCCCAAGATCTTGATAAAAGCATTCCATACTTTGGGGGCACATCAGCCACAACAATATCCATAACTAAAGACTTGGCTGGAATCTGGGTGAAGTTAACACAGAGGTCTTTGATCAAGCCTACACATTTTACTCTACTTGAATCAAAGGAGTATAGGTCTTTGTAAGGTCTGGTGATTTCAAGACCCAGGCTCTCCATTACAGCTTTTGGCATTAAATTATGAGAAGCCCCTGAGTCATGCATAGAGTTGTGTAGAATCTTGTCATGAACATTTAAACTTACATAGAAGGGAGGAACCGGTCCCTCTTGATATCTTCCTTCAATATTTGGACCAAAAATGAGCTCTGGTTGGTCATCATTGAGATTGAGAGTGTCCTCATTTTCTTCTATATTTAGAGCCTTCAAAATTTGGGTTTTATATACATGATGGGCAGCTAACTCAGTCAAGGGAACAAAAATTTTGATCTTTGAGATTTCCTGTTCTAAACTGAAAGGATTTTGATTCTTTAAAGCACTTGTTTCAGCCTTATTAGTTGACACTTTATTAGCAACAACAGCTTGTTGATTTGTTTTATCTACACTTGACACAACGGTTGTAATAGGAGTACTAGCCGAAGTGTTAGTACTACTAATGTTTGCACTCTATTTTTCAAGATTTTGAGTGTCTTTCTCTTTACCTTTACCAGAATTAACAGCCACTGTTTTGTCCTTTTGTTTGACTATTTTAGGCTTGATTGTAGTGTTGTTTTCAGAAGATTTGTCATAGGTTTTGCTGTTGGGGGTTTGTTGACTAGATTTACTTCTGAGTTCATATTCCTTTGAAGGTTCTGTGATGGCATTTTCCATGTCTTGACAACAATTTTCATTATCATCTCTTTTTTCATCATAAGGTGTGTAAAGACCCTTTTTTCTATCATAATGAACCTCGAAGTCATCATCATCTACCCCAAATAGGTTTATATCATCTTCCTATGTTATTTGATCTATTTCCTCAACCTCACTTACATAGTTTTAATGAAAAGGAGGAGTGATCTGTTGATCATCTTCCCTTGGTCTGTTTGGAGGCTGGTTTCTATTTTGAGGAGCAGTTTGGTTTTGACTTGCTTTTTCTCTCTCAATAATGCTCATTTTCTTCATCATTTCTTCCATCATTCTTTGCATCTTTGAGTTTGAGGTAGTAGGTATGGATTCCTCTCTAAAAGATACTCTCTTTTCAGCTTTCATCCTTGCTCTCTTCTCCATTAGGTTGACTTCCATAGAAAGAGCACCTCTTTGCATGTCTTCAAGAGTTGCAAAATCTCTTTCTCTCAGCGAATAGGTCATATCAGAGTCAAATCCTTAAGGAAATTTTTTTAATTCTGAGCCCTGTGGAGGTTTTAGTTCTGGGGAAAGTGCATTATACACACTGTTAAATCTGGTACAATAAGCTTGTACACTTTCCCCTGGGTTCCTATGGAGATTATTGTAGTCATCAAGGACTTGGAGAGGATTCTTCCTCACTTCCCATTTTTTTAAGAATGTTTGATGGAAGCCTTGGAGATCATTAATACTACGGGGGGTTAAGCCTTTAGACCATTTTCTTACTTCTCCCCCCAAACTTTGAGCAAATAGTCTAATCTTGACAGAATCATCATCAATTTCGTTTCTGTCAAAGTAGTCATTCATCTTATCCACATGTTGTGATGCAGTTATAGCGTTGCTAGCATCATACAATGGGATTTTGGACTGATAGTCCTGTGGAAGGTTGACTAGTGGTATAGGAAGGGCTAAGGGAGCATACCATGCAGCCATGATATGTGGTGGGGGTGGGTTTACAAGAGGAGGTGTGGGATGAAGTGGAGTGGTTTGAACAGTAGATGAAGGATGAATAGAAGTGGATGAAACAGCAGTAGATTGCTGAGCTGATCTTGGATGAGAGACACCTAAGTTAAGAAGAAAATGTAAATCAGGAGGTGTTGTTTCTCGTCTACCAAAATGTTCACTTGTTTCAGGGGATGATAGTGAAGACTCAGAATCTAGCTGATCTAAATCACCAAATGACCTAGTCCTAAAGGGATTAACTAAGCCAGCTTGTGATTTTTGTAGAGCTGAAAGATTTTCAGGGACTGAATTAGCTCATTGGGGTGATCTGAAAATAGTTGAAGATTCTATCTTAGGAGACTTCCTAAGGATTCTTTGTGGGTTATCAACTATCTCAGGAGGATCGGGGTCAGGATGGGCTCTAGTGTGAATCTTCCTAGGAGCCACTATGCTGTGTTTTTAGACCCAAAAAATCAAGAAAAGTTCAACCAGGTATGACAGTCTTTAAGAGGTTAACTAATCTGTTTTCACAATTTTAATCCTACAGTCCTCTAACTAGATTTGAATGATATTATAATGGTAAGGGTTCTTCCCAGTGGAGTCTTAAGGTCTGTTCAGGATTGTGGAGTCGCCAGGTGGAAAGTTTAGAATTTTTTCAAAGAGATACACTGTCCACCACAGTGCTTGTGAAACATCCTTTTTCAAGGATATCCTGAAACACAACAAACTCTAACCAGAGATTGACTGGGAGGAAATTCACCAGATATGTCACCTCTAAAAGAGGATGAGATCCGGAGGCTACCTGGCCCTTTCCAGACTCTGTCTAAGAGTAGGAGGTAAAACACAATCAAAAGGTAAGTGAAATGTAGGAGTAAGTGTTTTACTACCAATCTGAAATTTTTTTGGTATTTTCTGAGTTATTTTTTATTTGTGGTTTCTAAGAATGTCCTAACTTTGTTTCAAAACTTAGCTATGGTTGTGAGACCAAGATAGTCTACTCTTATGGCTAAGCTAGCTGATTTTTCAAGGTTAGATAAATCTTATGAGAATCCTAGGGTCGACCTAGTTTGTCACTGATTCAAAAAGGTTTTCATCATGATTACCAACTCTTGGTAGTGCTTGAAAAGGCTTCTTTTTTCTCACAAGGTCTTATGAAGATTCTGGGTTCGGGTCCCCAGCGGAGTCACCAGAAATGTTAGGTGGCTCCAGCTGGTTAATAAAGCAAATGCTCTATGAACCAAATATCTGATGTCGTATGATTATCTTTAAATGAAAGGATTCGGGGTTCGCTCCCCAGCGGAGTCACCAGAAATGTTAGGTTTCTGTAATTTATTGGCAAGATTGGCAGAGTCCAATTACAAAAACAACATCGTTTCAACCAACTTTGGGATTCTAGGATTTAGCCCTCCTGAATCCAGAGAGGGATCTCTCCAATAAGTACAAAGATGGATTTGTCTTTGAAGTTTGGGGTAATAATATTAGGCTAGTTATGAAGACCAAGGGTTTTGTTTTGTTTTTGGATGGTTGAACATAATTGTTGTTAGAGGTGAAAAGTCCCAAATGCAAAAAGGTTCAAAGGTGAGAAGTTGCAAGCAAAAGAGTAAGCTTTGATCAAGAAGAAAGATGATGGTAGGTTTTCAGTCCATTGGGCTATGGAGTCATAAGAGGATTTAATTGAAACAATCAGGTTCAAGAGTGGTCTATGGGGCAAGTCATCTATGCCTAAGGATCTATTTAAGGTTTGATTTATGGAATGGAGTGATACATCAAGAAGGGGAAAATAAACAGATGTAGAACAAAGATCAGCCCAGGATCTGGTAAGTACTTTGAAACTAGCCAACCTTTGACCAGGCACTTAAGAAAGACATAGAAGCAAACTAGGATCTGGTAAGTACTTTGAAACTAGCTAGCCTTTCATACACTTCCAATAGAAAACATATAAAAAACAAAGGGAAACTTGAAGGAAACCTTTGGAGTAGAAACTAGCGGGCCGGGTTCACCACAAATCCTCTCCCATCTCTGCTTTACTTAGTTACTTACAAGACAATCACAGAGATAACATAGAGTTGCCTAAGTTCTAGTAAGTGCTTTGAAACTATCCAGCTTTTGACACATTCTAAGGGAAACAATCAAACAGTTATGCTAACAAGACTGGGACCGGGGCTCACCATATCTTCCTCAGTTCATCTTCACACAAGATATACTAAAAGTAACATTCAAAAATAATATCCAACTAAGACAATAAGACGAGGGAAAGCCAGCATTTCTATGCTTAAACTGAATTAAATCATTTTCAAATAACACAGTTGAAGGAAAACGTTTAATAAAGATTTCTCAGCCAGAGAAGGTTACCGATATGCAGTAGGTACTAACACTGTTCAAACTGTTCTTTACAGAATAATATGAAACATAATGAAAATTGAAACAAAATCACAAGTTACGATAAGAATAACATCACCGTCAACATAGACCAGGATCCCATAAATCAGCTTGTATTGATGCTCCAAACCAGTTACAATATTCACATACAATGTGTTAATTCATCTTTCTTTCACAACCTAACTTATATGTTACAAGCAGAGCTCCAAGAGCCAGTGAAACACTATTTACATTACAATGTTTCACTACATTAACTGATTTACACTTATGATTTAAGCTCGGTGAGAGCTTTTTTTGACCTTTGAGGCTCTGTGTGATGCTAGGATTACTCTGCAGACATTCTTTCACTAAATCCCTAGCAGAAGTAACTCTTCGGTTGCGTCGAGGCAAAAAATCTGATCCTGATCAATAAATTTTGTTCCTGATTGAATACTTTGAGGCACATGTGGCACTTTGGTCGCTAGGAGGAATCAATTCGCCTCCATTTGTGGTGGTGGAGGGTTTTCTTGATAAAACACTTTAGGGTTTTCTTTAAACTATGTTTTAGATTGGGGTTTAGGCGTTTGATAACTGTCTTAGCCATAATCCCCGCTGATCTGTCCATTAATTTTCTGTTCTGGTTCATCCTGGTCTTCGACACTGATTATCTTCGTCTGTGCCTGTTTCATGGTTTTTCTTGCTGTCGTGCCAGGATGTGCAAAGTTTATAAGGCATCAATGCCTGAGAAAACATCGACGAAACATGTATTTTAACCCTGCAGATTATTTCTCTGATGTATTCGAAGGCCGGAGGTTCGTCATCCTCGGTCTACGAAAATTATTCATTTAAGCGGAAAAACATTAAACCCTACAAAAACAAACAAATGTTACTAAGTCCTGCGTTTATAGGTCAATCTGCATCGGAGGATGTGCGGAAGAAGCAGGGCCGTTGGATGGCATCATCCAATGGTCGGGATTCAATTTCAAAATGGTCAAAAAAGCATGGGGGAAGGAGGATTTGGATCAGAGCCATTGATCCCTCATGATCGACGGTCGGGAGCGGGCAATGGAAAGTCAATGGCGGGGAATCGTTGAACGGGCAACGGAATCGGGCGACGCAATATGGGTCGTCGATCTGCAGATCAGATTGACGGTGGGGACTAATTTTCTGTTATACGAGGGCCTGTTTATCGTGCGGGCACTTTGGTTAAACGTCGGACACTTTCGGCGATCAACAACCGTTGGATGAGTGGGCCCAGATCGAACGGCAGAGATCGATTTCGCTGGGCATCTTGGTTTGGATTATAACGCATGATGGACGGTGGTTGCATGGCGGTTTTCAAACCGTACAAGGGACGCGTGTCAAAGAGCGTATGGAATCGCTGGGGATAGGGGGAAAACCACCTTCTGCTAAGGAGCAGTGCGATGAAAACCACGCGGGTTCGGGAAAACAGCGCACGGAGGGGGGGTCCACAGGAAATGGCGTGCTCCGCACCGTCTGATCTGCGGAGCAGATCAACGGTCGAGATCGCCCCATAATTCATATGGGCGAGAGACTTTGGAAATGGATTTAAAACCCAAAATACGAATTTTTCAAAGGTTTTTCAATGTTTTGAGCAGAGAAAGATTATTGGGAAGGATAAGCACCCGCGATGTTTAGCAGTTGGTTCTGGCGCTCGGGCGCATGGACGAAAAAGGGTTAGAGGCTTAGCCCGAGGGGGCTTAAGCCCAGAACATAGAAAATATGCGTTTCCTATGACTTTTTAATGTTTTTTCAAAGGAAAAGAAGGTTATGATAAGGTTAAAAAGGTGGGTTTTTTAACCTTGGGAAATGAATTTTGATGAGGGGAAATAGCAGAAATGTGGAACTGAGGGATTTTAATGGGGAATGGAGGGATAGAAAAAGAGTTTAGTTTTGAGGAGAAGGAAGGGGAAAAGGATGCTTGCAACAGTATTTGACTTTGGATTTTTGTAGGATCTCAGAGGTTTTTAGGATGCAAACAGCAATATGGGATCTGGACAGAGGCATGAGGCCTTCAAGAGTCTTCAAGAGCCAATAGTTTTTGATAGGAAAAAATTGTTCCTTGAAGGCTCAAAACAAATTTAGCCACCTTTGGTATAATCAAATTTTACAGGTGGCTAACACTAGCGCCCTTGCTCAAAACAAATTTAGCCACCTTTGGTATAATCAAATTTTTACAGGTGGCTAACACATGGAACCTTTAGCGCCCTTGCTACTACGTTCCTGACCTATTTTTAGTTACCCATCCACCATGATTCTGTAATGGAATTACTGACCCAGTTTAAGCAATCACCTGCCATCCATATCTCATACCATCTCCATGAATGGTAGTGATGTCGTAGTTTGTGCAAATCCAAACTCGATGATCGAGTTCTATTATACATGTTCCTTAAAACGCTCACCGCAGAGATTTTGAAGGATGTGCCGCAAAAAAATCCCATATCCGAAGAGGACGCCATTAGTAAGGGCCAATAGCTCGAACTAATCTATACGCATTTAGGGTATATTTACAATATCCTACTGAACACCCCGCACTTGCAAACATACAAATAATTTCCAGGCTCATCGAACTCTGCAGATGGTTTAATTGGGTCATTGACCCAAATTCACCCAAGAAGAAGTGTTAAATACCCCGGTTGCATGTATGATTCTACCCAGAACATACCAGAACCTAGCTACCAAATTCATCACATGCCTCCGTAAAATTTGACCAGTAGGGCGTCATCGTATCACCATCAGCAAGGAAGACCCTATCCTCTGGCTCAGTGGACCCAGTACGCAGATGCACATGCTGGAAGAAGAGCTCCCCCCTAACAGCCATTTACAAACCAAGGACCACATTATGCTCAATCCCTAGCACAACACCCTCTCATGCAAAATAATGCACAAGTGAAATTTGTGCAACCTTCCCAAAACCAATTGTGCCAGCCATATAACCAGGGGAACCAAAATTATCCTCCTAACATGGTTAAGAAAAATGGAAAAAATCAAACCTAAGGGAAATCCTAGATAGGGGAGAATCAATCAAAAATGACCTCTGCGATCTTAGGTTGGAGGTAACTCCAACTGAAATCAAAACCAGGAGCCAAGCAACTCCCAGAGTGTAATATTCCAAAATTTACAAGCAGCAAATTGGAATATTAATTTTTTCCTATGTCATCTAGGAGATGAATAAAAATGGGTAAAAGGCCCATGAGTAGGAATAATATTCTTAATAATGTGAAAAGGATCAATGGAGCAGCTTAATTTTGCACCTTCCAGTGTGAAAAGGGGAAATTGCATGAGGACAAGGTCAATTTTGACCAAGTCAACAGCGCTGCCTAAGAGGTGTAGCTTGCATGAGAAGACAACGCAGTTTGAGAGGGAGGAATATTCAATGTGGCAGAAACCCTAATGTGTGGGGTCTAGGGAAAAGAGGCATTCACTTGCATAAAAGGAGGAAGAGGCAGCCATAGTGAGACATCTTTGTGTATTTGATCATTTGTTTGCTTAGACATATTTGCAGTCCCGGCTGTTCAGCTGAGTTGCAGTGTTGCCTAGCACGAGGGATTCCTGCTTAGGAATTATTCTTCTTCTTGAGAGGCCTCTTGAAGGATTGCACTTCATCTTCTCCACATATTGGCTCAAGGCCAAAGCCATTACCATCAGTCACTGCATTATTTCTGTTGAAGTATAACGTAGTGTTGCTGGGAGTTGCAGTGGAGGGTTCCACAATACTTCTCTTTGGCTCATCTTTCAGAGGAGGGAGTTCCTATTCCACTAGGAGGTTATTGAAAGGGATTTCTGAGCTGATTGCACATATTTGGCACCAGGCCAAGTATTCTCTATCTCCTACAGTGTAGTCCAGTGCCTTGACTGCATTATTCTAGAGTGCATCTGCAGTGAGAGGTTGCACCGGCATTATGGAAGGCAAGATTTCCAGTATTAGGATCAGCCTTGTACTTAGGAAATCTATTGCAGGAGGTTTGCTACATATTGGATGTCTTATTCATCCATCTCCATATTGTACAAGTTTTGAGTTGTGTTGGGTATGTGTTAATTTCCGGCTAGTAGTTCGCGTCCATGGTTTTGTGCATGGTTTTGCACATGGTATTGGGGTACGATGGTTTTCGGCCCTTGGTATTTTTGTAGATCCGGTCAAGGGAACTATGGTTATGTTCTAATCCAGGGTTTATGGATTGGGGTTTATGTATGCTTCGGCATGTATTTATATGTGTGTTGTAACACTAAAGGGAATATAATGAAAAATCAAGCTGGTCATCCCGATTTGGGATCCAGGGGAAATCTCTGTGTTTATCTATTTTATGTTTTATGCTCTCGCTATTGTTTATTTTCTGTTATAAGATTCGTGTGTAGATAATTTCTATTCAGGGTTAAAACCTACAAGTTGCAGCTGCTACCCAGTAACTCTGGAATTTCTGCAGATTTGCCATTTTCATGTATATTGTAGCCAATCCTTTCAAGGATTGTGTATCATTGTTGTATTAGTGTTTTCCGGGGTTGAGAGCTTGCTCCCCCTCATTTCTTTGAGCTGATATTGTCATATCATTATATTTCCATTTTGTAGGTTTCAGTGTCTTCTATAAACTGCATTATTTTATCCAGGGCTTTTCACATGTAGCAGTGCTCTTGCATTTCCTTGTATTTTCTCTATTGAGGCTTACATTGCCTAGATGGAGTAATTGATTCCTCCACACATTGTATAAATTTGCTGCTATATCATATATTTATTGGCTATACATATCTTCATGTGTTCACAGCTATTGAATGACGTTGTCATTCCATTCATTGTGCTTACATTTGTTGCAGTCCCCCATCGGGCACTTTTTGAGGACATCTAGTAGTAGGAGATCTATTTAACCACTGTAGAAGGATTTATTTGGAGCCATATATTGAATTTCCTCCTTAGATACATTGATCTAAGGGATCCAAGTCTTGGGTTCAATTCCTGTAGCATCCATTATTGGAAAATTTGTTTTCCAGTCAAGCCTTGCTAGCTATTCCAGATTTGGAATATTACAGTGGAATCAAAGCATATTCTTGGCTCAGCCTGTGAGTCTAAGCCCAAGAGGTCATAAGATTGAAGAGAATGGGATTTATCTCATCATATTTCATATCCATGAAGAACCTCCCCAAGGAGGAAAAACAGAAAGAAGAGGAAGAACCTTGCACTTCCTATTCTCATCAAGGAGACAGAGAAATGAGCAGGAAAAAGACTCCATCTTTTGGAGGAGAAAAAGGGGATAAGCTCACAAGGCTTCTTCCTATATATGTACATATGATTCATGAATAGTTTGAGGAGATCAGGAGGGAGATGTGTGAAGGATCTCCAAGTGGGTTTGTACCAAAGGAAAACTCTATATTTTCACAAGAGCAGTGTGAGCAAGCAGCTACACACCATCTTGCACAGCGCAGTCACATGCCGAGGATTGCCGAAGGGGTGATGGAAAGAGAAGAAGAGGTTTCTAGGAGGGAAACCATTAGTGATTTCTTGAAGTAGTATGTGTTCCAAACTCAGAAATTCTGGGATCATCTCAGTTTTTTAGAGTTTTTCAAGATGAAGGTGAATGAAGAGAGCAGCAAGATAGATTTCATCTATCTACCTTTGAGGGTTCACCTACATGTTCAGCCAAAGCTTGGGTGGAGGATTTAGAGACCTTCTTGCAGCAGCACCAAATCCCTAAAGAGGAAGCCATCAAAGTTGCAGCACTGCATTTGAGAGGTAAGGCTTATGCCTGGTGGATCTTTGAATCCTTTTCTTTAAGAAATGTAAACTTTACATCTTATGAAAATTTCACTAAGTTCTTAGTGAAAATATTTGATAGAGGGATTCATGAGAAACACATGGAGGAGCTAAATGAGAAAACTCAAACAAAACCCTTGCATAATGTAATATTCCTTTTCAGGAATTTCAGCAATATCTCCAATGAGGATGCTGTATAAGGAAACCAGTGCAAGAATAACGTAGTCCAGGGCTTGGATCCTCTAAAATATGTTGTATGTAGCTTAAATATGGAATTTCATCAGAAATAAATAACTCTAGCTATATTAAACAAATCTCCCCAACTCAAATTTGCCAAAAAGCATCACAACCCCCGGTACATCATAAAATAGAAATGCCAGAGGCAGAAACAACGTTATTCTTATTATGAAAACTACAGAAATAGAGGGAATAACATATATATGGAGCTTTCATTCATTATAAGATTAGAAATGAGAGGATTGACCCATTTTACAAACACATTGGAACTTCCCAGCAAGGGTTTCCGGCAAAATATCAACACAAGATACAGCACTGCAGAAAATAATGCTATACCCAACTACTCTGTATTGAAAAATATCTGATATGCTTAAAAAGGGATTCACATTACAAGAATGGGCTCAAGGCCTCCCTTTATAGAACTCCTGAAGTGGAAATCACCTCCTCCTCTTCCAAAATAAGCACAAATAGATAGTTACAACCCCAGCTACTATAACTACTGCAGAAATTACGCACTCCCTGGGAGTGACTGCACTATCAAGGTTAGAGGATGGATTTCCTCAAGATAGTGGCTGAGAATGGAACTCAAGACCTCCTCCTTAGATCTCCCAATCAGCTACAACAATGGTGAAACTATAATTCCCACATGAGAACTCTTGCACTAAACAGTGCTGCAACTCCAGCTAAACAGCTGAAGCTTGCAATCAGTCATAGCACTGAAACAAGAAGTATGAATGAATGAATCCTTTTGCTCCTATTCCTTCCTTTTTATCCCAATTGAGCTCCTTCATCCCGGGCCCCACTCATTGGTGATGTAGCTTCTTTGAGAATTCTCCTCCTTCAAAATTGTGTTGCCCTAGTGACTTTCCCTCCCTTGTGATAGTGTTGTTGACTTGGTCAACCATAGCTAGCTCCTTTCTTTTTCTCCTCTTCACACTCAAGAGGATTTATTTTATCCTCCTACCTCAATCCCCTTTCACACTGGGATAGATTTTATTGTGTTTCTTACTTCTTATTTCAAAAATGGAGCAATTATAATGTTCCAAATAGCAATGGCTAATTGGGAACATTACAGTCCTCCCCGCTCAAAAGTTGCTTGCCCACAAGAAACAGTAAAGAAGGATGTTGCAAGATCTTCTCTCCCTCCCAAGTGGCATCCTCATCGAGTAGATTCTTCCATCGAATCAAATATTCTTTGATGACCCTGTTTCTCAATTGCCTCTCCCTGGTGTCTAGGATTGCTTCTGGCTGCAAGATCAAATGACCCACATCATCAATAGGAGGAAGTTCCATGTTGGAAAACACATTCCTCCCAATGGACTTCTTGAGGCAAGACACATGGAAGATATTATGGATCTTGCTCCCCTTAGGAAGCTCCAACTCATATGCTACTTTTCCGATACATTTGTTCACCTTGTATGGCCTACAAAACCATGGTTTGAGCATTTCAGCTCCCTTTGCCTTGATTTTTTTTTAAGGCTAAAGGCATAGGTAGACAATATTTCCCACCTCAAAATGTCTCTCTATCCGACCACAATCTGCATACATCTTCTGCTGGTTCTGAGCAGCAGCAATGTTATCTTTGAGTGCCCGGAATATGTCCTAGTTCTCTTGAATCCAATCCCTTGCCCTTGGAGCTTTAGTTGCCCCAAACATAACATCAGCAAATGAAAGTGCCTCATATCCATACAAGGCCTAGAATGGAGTCATGCCAATAGAGATGTGGTGAGTAGTGTTGTAAAAATACTCCCCCAAGTGGAGCCAATGCAACCAAGCTTTCTGCTGCCCTGCCACATAGTTCCTCAAGCAGCCTTCTAGCTACTTGTTCAATATCTCCATCTGCCCATTAGTTTGGGGGTGATAGCTGGTGTTGGGGATCAAATCAGTCCCCACTGGTTGGAAAAGTTCCTGCCAAAAGCCACCCATGAAGCGGCTGTCCCGATCAATCACTGTGGTCTTAGGGAGACCATGGAGTCTAAATACATCTCTGAAGAAGAGCTCAGCTACCTGTGAAGCAGTATAATGTGTAGAAATAGCAAAGAAATGAGAGTACTTTGTTAGTCTATCAACAACAACAAATATAGAGTCCTTACCCTGCACTTTCGGTAAGCCGGTGATGAAGTCCATATAGATACTTTCCCACTTCCCATCCGGAATAGGTAGGGGTTGTAATAATCCAGCAGCATAAGTGTGCTCTCCCTTATTTTGTGTGCAATTGGTGCATTCCTTGACATGCCGGAGCACATCCTCCTTGAGACCCTTCCATGAGAATCTCTCCCTGATAGATCTATAATTTTTTGCGAAACCTTGATGCCCGGCAAGTGGTGAATCATGTGAGGCCAATAAGATCTTCTCCTTGAGCTTAGAGTTCTTAGCCAAGTAGATCTGGTCCTTTTAATATATAACCTCATCCATCACTCTAAATCTCTCATCTGATACCACCCCATCAAGTATCCCACATCCAAAGTCATCTATGGAGTACTCAACTAAAAGTTGAGCCTTCCAATCTGCGTCCATGCCCCTCAAGGACAGCACTGTAGGCCTCCTGAAAAGTGCATCAGCTACTATATTACTCTTCCCCTTGACATATTCTATGTCAAATTCATAGGCCTAGATTTTTCTCACCCACTTCTATTGTCTTTCCTGAAGCTGCCTCTATTCAAGAAAGAATCTAAAGCTGTTGTGATCAGTCTTCACCTTGAACTTATTCCCCACCAAATATTTCCGAAATTTGGCTAATGCATGCATGATAGCCAAAATTTCTTTATCATAGATGGGGTATAGCCTCTCATGAGGGAGCATTTTCCTACTCTCAAAGGCTATAGGATGCCCTCCTTGCATCAAGACTGCCCCAATACCTTCACCTGATGCATCACATTATAGCACAAAAGGTTGAGAAAAGTCAGGTAAAACCAAAACAGGACAGCTATTCATTACCTATTTGAGATTATCAAAAGCTCTCTGCACTGTAGGTGTCCAATGGAAAGCCCCCTTCTTAGTCAAATCTGTAAGTGGTGCTGCTAGTTGTGAAAACCCTTTCACAAACTTTCGGTAATAAGTGCATATGCCCACAAACTCTCTAAGTTCTGTAACATTCCTAGGTTCAGACCAATCTCTAATAGCTTGAATCTTCTCCTCATGTACCCTCACTCCATCCACTCCTATGATGTGCCCCAAATACAAAATCTCTGTGAGGAAAAATTCACATTTAGAGAGCTTGGCATAGAATTGTTGCTCCTTGAGGATATGTAAAATTGTCTCAATATGCCGCAAGTGCTCCTCCCAAGTGCAGTTATAGATCAAAATATCATCAAAGAAGACCAATACAAACTTCTGCAAGTGACCCTGGAAGATATGGTTCATGCAGGATTGGAAAGTTTCCGGAGCATTAGTCAATCCAAAGGGAATTAACAAAAACTCAAAATGCCCATAGTGACACCTGAATGTTGTCTTGGGGATATCTTTCTCCCTCACCTTGATTTGATGGTACCCAGACCTCAAATCAATCTTGGAGAAATATTTGGATCCCCTCAACTCATCCATGAGTTCATCGATCCTGGGAATAGGGTATCTATTATTCAAATTATTCTTATTCAAGGCCCTATAATCAATGCACATCCTCAATGTGCCATCTTTCTTCTTCACCAAAACCACCAAAGAAGCAAAAGGACTAGTACTAGGCCGGATGTACCCTAGTGCTAGCAGCTCTTGGATTGCTCTTTCAATCTCATCCCTATAGGCCTTGGGATGTCTATAAGGAGTGGTAATCACTACTTGGACCCCTTGTTCCAACTCAATGGTGTGTTCAAACCCTCGGTCAGGAGGTCTCCCTGGTGGGATATCCCCAAATACTGTAGAATACCTGTCCAAAAGAGATTGAACATCTGGATGCATTGGTGATTCCTTTCCCTTCACCTCTGATATATACAACTCCACTACCCATGCAACATCTCCTTTGCACAGATCTACCTCCATCCTATGTGCTGAAACAACCTGAGGAGGTTATGTGTTCATACCCTTGATCTTTTGTTGCTAGCCATCCTCCCCTCTATTCCATTCCATCTCCAAGGTCCTCTAGTCACTGGTAACTCTCCCAAGAGTGACTAACCACTGGACTCCCAATATGACATTGGTGTCTGGAATATCTACCACAAAGAAGTGGTCTGTCAAGGTATAGGTACCCATAGTAATGGTCAGCGCTGGAACATACTTGGCACATTGCAGAGTCATGGCTCCTGGGACCAAAACTGAAAATCCCTCAAACTCCTCCATGGGAATACCTCGCTTATGTACCAGTTGTGCATCAATGAAATTATGAGTGGCTCCAATATCTATCAATACATAAACTCTTTGCCCCATTATGGTGCCTCTCACCCTTAAGGTTAGATACTTTGGGACCCCTCTTAACGCTGCAATAGCTCCTCCCCTTGGAGCAAAGTCTCTTATAGGTTTTACAGCGTTGGCATCCTTCTTGGAGATGGTCTTGATAGGATTTGCTTCCCCAATAACACATTTCTCCTCCAATTCTCGAACAGGGGTTGTCTCCTTTGGCTTTGAGTGGGTCTCATGTTGTAAAAAGGTTCTTGTCATAGGCAAGATGTGTTATAGATCTCTAGCTTTCGCCACAGCTTCAAGGAGTGTAGTTGGTCTGGTAAACTTGACCAACCCTTGTAATGTTTCAGCCACCCCATTCAAAAACATGCATACTTTCCTACTCATAGTGAGGTTAGATACCATCACTGAAAGCTGCAGGTACTCAGCAATATAATCCTCAAGATCTCCTTCCTGTTTGAGCTTGGTTATCTTGGCAAAGTGGGCTTCTAGATCCCTTGGATCAAACCTCTCCACTAGATTCTTGGTGAAAGCTGGGTATGAAGTGATATGGTGATGCCCAAGTGTGGTCAATCCATGAAACCACCAATCTTGAGCTTCCCCTTCCAGGTGTAATGCATCTATCTTGATAGCTTCTGTCACAGAAACCTTGTGGAGCTGGAAGTATGAGTCCAGCTTCTCTACCCATGCTTTTTCTGGGTACTTAGGTGTCCCATCAAATGTGGGCAAGAAGAACCCTACCATACTACACTGTAGGGCTGAACCCTACATCCATTTATCCTCCCTTTGATGAGGATCATTCCTCCTTCCATCCTTGATCCGAAAAAACTCCTGAAACCTCAGGTGCTCCTTGAACCTTTGATTTTGGAGCTCATATTCTTCAAAATATTCCCCTAGATAACCCTCCTTATCTCCTTAAGCTAAAAATGAAGGCATGGTGAAGCATTGTGATGTAGTTCAATGTCCCATGCCATTTGCAATGCTGGTGCTTGCCTTATGGCAAAACCCTAAAGAATCTTCTTCCTACCTCATCACCCTGAGATCCTTTGCAATGTTCTACAGAGTTTGAAGTAAGAGCCTTGAGATATATTCCTTCTCCATGCTGAAGATAAATCTCCCCCCTCCCACAAGCTGAGCCAAGAGCAGAGCTTCGATACCACTATAATATTCCTTTTCAAGAACTTCAACAATATCTCCAATGAGGACGCTTTATAAGGAAACCAGTGCAATAATAACACATTCCAGGGCTTGGATCCTCTAAATATGTTTTATGTAGCTTAAATATGGAATGGCATCAGAAAGAAATAACTTTAGCTATATTAAACAGATCTCCCCAACTCAAATGTGCCAAAAAGTATCACAACCCCCGTACATCATAAAATAGAAATGCCGGAGGCAACAACAACATTATTCTTATTATGAAAACTAAAAAAATAGATGGAATAACATATATCTAGAGCTTTCATTCATTATAATATCAGAAATGAGAGGATTGACCCATTTTACAAACACATTGGAACTTCCCAGCAAGGGTTTCCGACAAAATAGAAACACAAGATACAGCACTGCAAAAAATAACGTTGTACCCAGCTACTCTGTATTGAAAAATATCGTATATGCTCAATAAGGGATTCACAATACAAGAATGGGCTCAAGGCCTCCCTCAATAGAACTCCTGAAGTGGAAATCACCTCCTCCTCTTCCAAAATAAGCACAAATAGATAGTTACAACCCCAGCTACTGCAGAAATTACACACTCCCTGGGAGTGACTGCGCTGTCAAGGTTAGAGGATGGATTTTCTCAAGATAGTGGCTAAGAATGGAACTCAATACCTCCTCCTTAGATCTCCCAATTAGCTACAACAATGGTGAAACTATAATTCCCGCATGAGAACTCTTGCACTAAAAGGTGCTGCAACTCCAACTAAACAGCTGAAGCTTGCAATCAGTCATAGGACTGAAACAAGAAGTATGAATGAATGAATCCTTTTGCTCCTATTCCTTCCTTTTTATCCCAAGTGAGCTCCTTCATCGTGGGCCCCACTCATTGGTGATGTAGCTTCTTTGAGAAGTCTCCTCCTTCAAAATTACGCTGCCCTAGTGGCTTTCCCTCCCTTGTGACAGCGTTGTTGACTTGGTTAACCATAGCTAGCTCCTTGATTTTTCTCCTCTTCACACTCAAGAGGCTTTATTTTATCCTCCTAGCTCAATCCCCTTTCACACTGGGATAGATTTTATTGTGTTTCCTACTTCTTCTTTCAAAAATGGATAAATTATAATGTTCCAAATAGCAATGGCTAATTGGGAACATTACACATAACAAAACAATGCCATTTAAGAAAACCATGAGGGAGGCTGAAAACTTGCACCATAATTTACTGGAGGAGAAACTTTCTTCTCATACTTTTGAGCAAGGAGGCATGAGGGTCTCTTTATCAAAGAGGGATCAAATCATTGGAGGATTTCCCAGTCACATTGTAGAGCTTGAGGGCAACAACGTTGTTAGATCTGGAGTTGATCTAGCACCTCATGCAAAGGAAGGAGGAGCTCTTGCTCCCGATAGAGGGATGCTTGCATCTTTGCAAGAAAGTCCCCAAGATCTCATGTGTGGAGATCAAGGCACAACTCATGTTCTATCTGTGCCATCGTTGAGGAGGTTTGAAACCTTGGAGACACAAGGAGGAAGTAGGGAGAAGACCCAGCATCATGAGATGAGGAGTACACATCCCTATCCATTTTTGGAGGTTTATGCACCTAAGGAGGTGATTGGATTGCGCAGTGGAAGCATGGAGGGTTCTCTCCATTCATATATGCAGTCATCTCTTGATGATGATATCTCATTTCATGGAGACATTATGTCGGGGAGACCAATGGATCAACAAAGGAAGATGGATGCTTCACATGTTGAGGCACCACTCATTGATTTCAGGAGGGTGGAAACCTTGGGAGAGATTGATACAGCGTTGGGAGGTTGGGGTAGACTCAAGGAGAGAGGGAGCATTCTCTCAACATCAGTTGTTAGTATGAATCCTTTGTCGAAGCGTATGAAAAAATACCACTTTAGCTATGCATAACTTATAGCCCTAACATAAAATGTGGCTGCTAACATCTTCAGATCTGAAGTTAATTGATCAAGATAAGTGCTGCAAAAAACCAGATCTATGCATAGAAAGACATTAAGCAGTAAAATTAAGAGTTTGCTCCATGTATCCAATAGACAAGACAAGAACAATGTTTTTTGAAAGAATTTTTGTATTAAGGGCACCTGGGAGGAAAACAAGAAGGTGTATCCAATTCTCCTCAATGGGATGGGTTCTTGGAAGTCCTCAGCACTTCAGATCTAGAAACTCTCTCTCTTGTTGGTGTAGAAAACCCAGACAAAGATAGAACTCAAAGGGAGCTCACACAGCAAATAATGTAGAATGTGACCAAGTGTATAGATCCATAGTGATATAATAGGAAACAAAAGGTGAAGAATGGTAGGAAAAACCCTCCTATTTATAACAAAATATTGGGTCATTCTAGATCTTGGTGCATGATTAAAATAATGTTAACCAAATCTAGATCCACATTTTATGGAATATTTTATTATATTTGTTGGAGGGAAAAAGCATTTGACTTGGGTCAAATCCCTTTATTTGTCAATAATAAATAAAAAAATGATTTATTTATCTTTTTAAGGAAGTGGTTGAAGGATAATCAAATAAATAATGATTTATTTAACTATTTGTGGATGATTTGGTCATATTTAACAAGGAATAATATCTAAATAAGATTTAAATAATTATTCCTAGAAAATAATAAGATAAATAGAGGTTTATCTAATTAATTTCTTTGTTTTGGGTTAAACATGACTAGGAATAATAATTAAATTATGGTTTAATTAACTATTCCATGAGGAAAATCAAACAAATATAGGTTTTTTTAATATTTCCTTTTGGGGTTTCCTGTTTAGACCATAAACAACCTAATAAATGTGGTTTATTAAGTTATTTTACATAGTGAGAGCAATTTTACTTAGGGTAAAATTGGTCTTATATGGTGTACTTGGGTCCATCTAATGATAGTAGGTTAGATGACCAAAAAATGGTGTAACAGATTGCCCCCCAGCGTGCGAGTGTTAGGAGCAAATCGTATGACCGAATTACGTTGTAAGAACTCAATCACCAGACAACAAAAGGGAAGTCAGAGAGAGAAATGTAAGGGAGACTAATGTGTTGAAGAACTAGACCCTGAGGAGATGAGACTTGCAAGTGCAACAAGTCTCTTTTTATGAGAAGGTACCTGTGCTAAAGGCGGCGGGGGAGGCATACCTATGCCCGTCGAGACAAAGTACAAAAGAATAGTGTGTCCAGTAAACAAGGGATCGAACCATAAAGTACAGCTGGCATAAACATGAGCCAGATAAAAATACAATGAGGGATCCCACATACATGTTGTGCCTGGGATAACAGCTAGGACTTATACAATAATATCTGAGTACATGAGATACAAATACAACCCAAATTCCCCCTATAAGCGGGGAAGGGCTCACAAAATCTGACTGATACATGAAAATCAAAGAGGCGCTGCAAGCGGCTAAGGCCGACATCATCAAATATATGGAGCTGCATCGAGGAATGCAATGAATAGGTCATCCGAGCATGTGGGGGGCTACCTGCAGGGCCACCCCCTCATGAGGGCTGAGACATCTCACACACACCCGGGAATCACCAAGAGCTGTTGCTGCATCACTGAACCATCAAGTATACGGATCTCGATCATGCTGAAAGGAGTTGGAGTGGAGAAACAATCAAGTCAAAGGGAAATGAGAGGTCCCTTTGCCTGATCCGAGGCACCGAACAACAGTGGAAGCTTGAACCAAGGTACACCGCCCTCTAGACCTGTCTTCTGGAATGAAGGAGATGATGTCGACAGAAGGAGGTCCGCCATAGGTGAGGCAATGGGAGGTCCTCAACTAAGGCACGAGAGAAAATAGTAGAGCGACGAACAGACTACTACCAATGATGATGGGGGAATGGAGGGGACTGAGTAGCGAATGGACGACTTCCCTTGCTAGAGCATAAAGGGCATGAATGACATGGCAGCGACTGACACAATATCATCAGGGATAAGGGATAGTGGGACTGAAGGCCATAATGTGCGACACAAGAGAGAAACCAAGCAATGAGGGGTGGAGGACTATAGCGGGGTACAAAGGGACTCGGGATAGACTCCATGAATGCGATGATGACTCCACTTGGATGCTCTAAAAAAGGGTGACTCGATGGTGCTGCCACACAGTAAAGGTCCAATGGGGGACCATGAAAACACGAGTACAAGATGGTAACTCACGACGAAAATCAACACGAACAAAGACAAGTAAGGAGGCAAAGTGGTGCCCCAAGTACAAGTGTTGTAAGTGAAGAAATGCAATTTTAAGGAGAGGTGAAGTGACCCATCTTGGACAAAATGTGTCCTGGTGAAGTATCAAATCACAAAAAACTAACAGATACCCATTTGAGGGCTTGATGAGAGCTTTCCAACGGTGCATACGGTTCGTCAAACGGAGCTACGGTATGGTCGCAGCAGGCGAAAGAAGAAACAAGGGTTCTCTTTTTAATAAGGTAGTTTTCCCTCCAAATCCACTCATTTGCTAGTGTTGCTGTAGTGAATGTAGAGAGGAGAGAAGGCCCTAATTCTTGCGGCGAGCATAGCGGACAAACCTACCATTGGAATCGAGATCCGTCAGTTGCAGGTAAGAGGCCTAACCTTACTCTTTCATTTTGATGGATTGAAAGTTCAGATTAGGGCCCAGAATCTCAGGAACAGCCCCCTTTGCATATTTTCGGCCAGGTCGCACTTTTTGGGCCAAAATCTGCGACCTGGGATGCAGGTTTTGAGCCAAAATGTGTGACCTATCCCAGGATTTTGAAAAAAGGTGTGACCTGGAAGATGAGGGGGTTTTAGTGTTGTTTGATGGCTGAGATTTGGGTTTTTTGTGTTTGGTTACAATGTTCCCTATCTGCAGGCTGACAAAAATGATGTTTTTGTGCAGATATGGCAGATATATGGGTGAACTGGAGAGAGAGAGACCTGGGTACATTACGGGCAGAGATCCAGGCAGATCAGGGTGTCCGTGGTGTGTTGGCCAGGTTTGGGGTTCTGAAGTTTTTGGAGAACCCTTTGATGAGAGTTGGAAAGCCCTTGTTGGCCCGGATTATTAGTTATTGGGATCCAAAGCATGAGTTCTTTGTAGTGCAGGGGCACAGGATCGAACTGACAGTCCAGGATGTGTATTTCCTGACAGGTCTCCCGCCACTTGGGATGGTGGGAAATACGCAGCCAGTGTTACCGCGGGGGCGGAACATCATGGAGTTTGTGGAGCGGCATTGTCGACCGGGTCTCCAATTCAAAGGGACACGGATACTGATCGGGGACCTAGAGAGACTAGAGACCCGGGCAGTGGCTGCAGTGGTGCTGTGAATCCTAGGCAACCAGGCGTTCCATCACATCACTTGGGGGCAGATGATGATCGTAGAGAGTGTGTTGAGTGGGACCTACTATGGGTGGGCCCAAATCATGTTGGTGTCGTTAAAACGACAGCTGTCGCTTTGCAGGCGGCAAGTGAACCACGACTGCTCGTATGGGACTTTATTGTGCGCCTTCTTCTTTGAGAAGATCCCGACCTTACGACCTCGTATACAGCTCCCAGATGGGGGCCCGAGAGAGCCCAGGATGCGTCGGTAGGGGTGACTACTGTGTACAGGAGGAGGAGGGACGGTCGGACGGGTGTTTCGACCAGAGTTCTTTTCCCATTGGGATCAGATGTCGTTATACATAGACGACTATCCCTATAGCGGGATGAGTTATTGTGGGGATCCGGACCTGCCACTTCTGCCTGGTCGAGTATGGGGGCCCGATGGTAAGTGACAAGTAACTATTCTTGTTTGGGAATGTTAAAGTTATTGAACAGTAGATAGGGTATTGATTCATGTACTTTTGTTATGCAGATATAGCTCCGGTAAAACCGGCCAGATATATAGGATGACCTGCAGCATCAGGACCTGCAGGCCCGAGTGGAGCGAGAGCAGGGCATAATGAGGATGTAGCCGCCCTCCTAAATGACATCCGCCGTAGATGTGAGAGGTTGCTGACTGGTGTTTCAGAGCGCGGGTGGCAAGACTTAGACGACTAGTACATAGAGCCATGTATTGGTCTACCCTCGGAATGGTGAGGGGTCATGCAGCGCATGGCGATGTTCGGTTAGGGGATACGTGATCTACGAGCTGCAGTAGCAGAGCCATTGGCTCGGGATCTGCCAGATAGTGATTAGCTGTGGGGCATGTGGTGCCCCCTAGTATGTATGTAGGGGCGAGTGGTGCCCCCAGTTTTTGAGTTTTGTTTGTAACATGCTATGGGCATGTCATATGTATCAGAGTAGATGGACTCTAAACACATGTTTTGTGACACATATTATGGATATGCATCTTGTTAATGATTATGATTGTTATTGTCTTGTACAAAATGCGTGTAATAAATGCCAATCTAGAACATGGTTAGAAATGTTATCTACATAGTGGTTTTGTTCTCGAGGTACATGGTTGAAAGTTATGGTTTCAAATTCACGTATCAAGAGTTTCACTCGTAAATATCGTCTAAACAGCACAGGATTATGCACACGATAGACACCATTTAGTTGCATGACAAGAAGTAGGGAATCTATACGAACATGCAGATGGAGGATGCGATGAGAGAGGGCATCGGCTAAAAGACCCCGCACTGCATCGTATTCGGCCTGATTGTTGGTGGCAGGACCAATGTAGACCCCGTTTGAGAGAACAAGGGCATGCAAGGGGGTGAAGATGGCCCAACCGGCCGAGGCGAGATGCCGGGAGTAATGACTTGCACCATCGGCATAACCGATATAGGGTGTGGACGGGAGGTCCTGCGGAATAGTGTTACAAGACAAAAAATGGGGGGAGGAGGGACAATGACGGCAGCGTGAGTGTATAAAAGACATCGAGCGGCAACTGTGGGATGGCGTGCGATGGGTAGGATGGCTATGACTCATATACAAATGAGAGGGCAGTATATGAGGGCTATAGGAGGAATGGCTGGGACTCAGGCTGCGAAGGTCAACATGGATAGGGGTGGGGTTATCCCGGGTATGGGCGGGAAGGATGAGGTCATGGGTGGAGAGGGCTTCCAAGAGGACATCCTGATGGGAACAGAGGGAATGATGAGAGGAAGGGAAACCACATGATGCGGCAAAGCTACCTAGATCATCAGTATGGGAAGCAAGGCTAACATACGGATCGTCACGGGGGATCACAGAGGGACAAATAAACAGATGGTCAAAGGATGTTAAGCCCGGGGTGGACGTTGAAGGGGGGTCGAGCGAACCATCAGAGGAGGAATCCGAGGGAATGTTCTCTGAGGGTCTGATGGATGAATATAGGTAGCAAATGGCGGTGGTAGGCTCGGACATCTGGACATCAGGGGGGGGATGTCGATGGGAGCGGGTGGATCCTCAGACTGACTGGCGGCATACTGCACAAGTATGGGAGAGGCAGATTGATTTTGTTCAACCTCATACTCTTGAACTACCTCTAAAGAGGCGCGGTAATGCATGAGGTGAGGACAATGGTGGGAATAATGGCCATGGACACCACACAGAGCACAGGGTTTGTTGGTACGGATAGTCTTGGGGTTCTTGGTTATGGACGAAGAAGGAATGGAGGCTTCAGGGACCGTAGACTCAGGGAACACGACTTTAACCATGGGTTGAATACGGGGCAATTCAAGGCAAGCATGGGTGGCGTGACCGATGACATCAAACAAATCGCAAGGCTTTGCAAGTGGAGGAGGGGCCGAGTCAGTCAGGGTGGCCTTGTTTTTGGGTGCCCCCTTGCGAGCTTTTCCTTTCTTCCCGGGAGTTGTCACAGCTAGAGCAGTGTCCTGTGGACGTGATGGGGGCACAGTGGCAATGGAGGAAGCGAGGAGGACCGGTTGAACCGGTGTCAAAGCAAGGTAGGGTTTGGGGTGACCAGGCGGGGTAGCGGCTGGAGGGTCAAGGTACCAGACGGGTATGCCCAGGGTCAGGTTAGGGAGAGAGAGGGTGGCCATGATGGGGACCGAATAGACTCCAGGAGGGGGAGCTAGGAAAGGTATCTGAACAATGGGGTGATTACCAGGAGGGACGGCTCCGAGACTGTTAAGGCCTGGGGGAACCGATCCAGGGGGATAAAGGGGTTCAGGGATACCAACTGTAGGAGAAGGGCCAGAAGGAGGAGGTCCGGCTGGCGGAGATGAAGGGCACAAGACGGTTGGAGATGGTGAGGTTGCGGTGATGTTGTTGACTAGCGAGGCAAGTCGATGATCACGCTTTGAGATGGTTGCATTATGCAAACATTCGATAGTACAGGATCGAGAGATAGGAGAGGAGGACGGGGGAAAGTTCCAAGCAAAGAGGAGTCTTTGTAGAAGCCGAGAGAGACACTGGTCAAGGAATCGATGGTTTGCTTATTGGCTACAGAAGAGATGGTCGTCTCAGGAGAGGTCTGAGACTTTGGCTCATGATAAGTCAACTGGTCGATGGTGACTATCTTTCCGTTGTGAGGAAAAGACATCTTGCGAAAAATTGTGGATGGGACAGCAGACATGGCATAGGTGTAGCTTTGCCCCAATAGAATGTTGTAATCTAGAGGGGCGTCGATGACTTCGACGTCGACGCAAACAGTCTTGCCCGCAAGAATGATAGGACAATTACGGAAGAGGCCAATGGGCTGGGAGGCGTGGTCGTCCCACGCTCGAAGGGTGATCGTGGAAGGGGCCAACTCAGGAGATCCAAGTTGCTTCCAAACCGAAGCGGACATCACATAGGTGGATGCCCCCTCATCAATTATACACCGAGAAACGTTGGCATTCCGGATTTTGACTGGGATTTGGAGGGCGGCGGAAGCAGGAAGAGGAGGATGTTCTGATTGATGGGTGTCAAAAACAATCATTTGGTCATAAACAGGATCTACAGCGCCCACGGCAGATAGCAGAGCCTTCTTTTGGGAAGGGCATGACTGGAGGATTCCAATGTGGAAATGGCAGCAGGAGATTGTGCCAAATCATTTACTATGTTATAAGAATGAGGAGCTCAACCAGAAGCAGCATTTCGACGTAATGGTCCCTTAGGAATCTTGGTATGAACCTCAACTAAGGGTTGAGGGATGTGTAAGGGGCAATTGGATTTCGAAAGAGGCTCTGTAGAACCGGAAGAAGGGGACTCGGGGGAAGACTGAGCGGGAGGCTTGGGGTACTGGCGAGACCGAGTTTGAAGGTGAAGGTCGGCGGTTGGGGATGGATCAGAGTTCATCATGAGGATCTGGTAATAAAAGGAACCAGAAGGGGAAGGTTGAGTGGCGACGTTTGTGTCACTAAAACAGCGACCACGAATCATGGCGGGGAAAGAGTACGATGAACACGGTGGTTGAGAACATGCCACATTAGGGGGAGCATTAGGGGAGGCATGTTGTCTGTGCAATGTGGCTTGAGACTCCCACATCTGTCGCATATGGGGTTAGAGGGGACAATTGTGGGTGTAATGACCATAAACACCGCAACACGAATAAGGCTTATTTGTGCGAAGAGGCATGTCCGGCTTGGGCTGAGTGCCTTGTTGCTGGTTAGCGGTGTTAGGGTCAATACCTTAAGGATTGGGTCCACGAGTACCAGGGGCAGATTGATTTGGATTGCCTCTCCACCTTCTTTGAGAAGAAGGGGGATTACTCACGCCCTGTTGTGAAAATACTTGCCCTGGAGGGGGCTGTAGGTGTTGTTGTGGGGGTGGAGAAGGCAAGGGAGGGTGAAAGCACATATCTTTGGAGGAGAGTGGTGCACGGTGCAACGGATAAGGGTAATAGTTGGGTTGGGAAACATTGAGGTAGCGAGGAGGTTGGGCAAAAGGATGAGGAAGAAAGTCTTGGGGTGCGGCCCCTCACACGGGGGACGCAGCCCCATAGGAGGTTGAGCATACGGATGAGAAAGGGCTCCAACGATACAGTTGGCAGAATGAGATGCCCCCGGGGCGTTAGCGCCTCTGGGCCTGGGGAGGTCAGGAAGGACGGTATAAAAATAACCAGACTGAGCGTAGATCAGGTCATATTTCAAGGTTATTTGGAGGGCGGCTTCTTCATTTTGAGGGAAATGGGAGGCAACATCTTTTCCAATGGGAGCTAAGAGAGTGCAAAGGAACGTTCGCATGACGCGATCTTCGAAGGGGAGGGCTCGACATGGCTAAGGTCTTCGCCCGCCACTCCTGGACATGGGTAGAAAGGCGGGTCGAAGAGGGTTTGGCAGAAGGAAGTCGAGAGCTACGAGTACCCGGTGTCGTATCAGAGAGGGAGCTAGAGATAAGATAAAAATGCTTGGGCAATGGTCGCAAAGGTGGTATGGGAAGAGGTGGCTTGGTCAACATACCATTTAGAAGCTTCGCCAATAAGCGTGCGTTGGAACAACCGAAGATGGATGGAATCATCGGTAATGGAATTGGAGGAACACCACATGTGGAAATATCGGACATGGTTAGTTGGATCTTCTCCAGCAAGGCCTTTGAACTTAGGGATGTCGGAGGGGAGCTTGGTTGGCATAGTAGGCCAACCAACATCGTGGCGGATAGGGTCATTGATCGGCGGTTGAAGTCGGGGGGGGCGGGGCTGCGATGTACGGCCGGCAAGGGTGCGGTAGGGGTATGCTTGTGGCGGTTTCGCTAGTAGCAGTCCCGGCATTAGGGCCGGGATTACCGCTAGCATTAGGCCCTAGACCAGACATAGTGAAGGTGATAGGGGGAGAACCGGAAGTAAAAGGAGAACCCAATGAATCAGAAGAGGAGTCGGGGTGCGGACTCGGAGGCCCAGCTCGACGACGACGAGGCAGACGAGTCGGCCAAGCCGAGAGCGAGAGTGAAGACGAGGGGTCTCCGGGGCGTGCCCGGGGGGGGTGTGTTATGACAACAGGCACACGGCACAAGGGAAGAAGAACGACCACGAGGCAATTAGGTGCGAGTCAAGTGATTAGGTTGTCGACGAGCGGATAGGTGCGGTGTCAATTGATTTTAAAGTCTTTGCTGACGGTGTAAAAACCAAGCTCTTCTTCGCTTAGGGTGAGTATTAATGGCGTCTTAGATGTTTAATTTTAAACCCTTTTCATTTTGAGAGCAAGATAAAAAAGGTATGTTGCTATTTGAAAATAATGTTGCAAAAGGCATTTGTAATTGCGGGAAATAACAGAAAGTTAACAGCTACTAGTGCATCGATTCAACCCAAAAAGGTGGGTCTCTCAAAACTAATCTAAAAGAGGGAAAAAATCTATTTAAAACACACTAAAAGAGGCCGATAGATCTAGGGTCGAAAGGGACAGGGATCTAAAGGAGAAAGCTGTTGAAAAGAGGTGCAGATCACAGCCAAGAGGCAGAGGCAAGGTGACTGGAAAAAAGGAGGAAATCGACAAAAAGCAGAAAGGACAGGGAGGAGGTCCTAAAGGGAGGTGCAAACAAAACTACAAGAGGTGATTTGAAAGGAAGAAGAGCTGATTTAAAGGGATCTGAGGATGAGGTATCATATCTGAAAAAGGGAAGGCTGAAACTCTGAAAAATCAGACACCTGAACAGCTAAAACTCTTCCATCGAAAGTGGAGGGTACTGAAGCCCTAGGGGGCTAGGTTCCCACTTAGATGAGAAACGGATCGCTTCGGGTCCAAACGCGGGCGGAGGCAGAAGGTGAGCCTAGCGGCTTGACCAAAACCCGGAAAATTTTGAAAAACGAGAAAAAAGCACAAGTCGCGAGGTTCGACTGTTTTCTGTGCAGGTCGCAGAAAATGGGCTGAAAAGTGCAACCTGGAGGTCCAGGTCGCAGTTTATGGGCTGAAAAGTGCGACCTGAAGCTCCGGGTGTCCCGGCGGCAGATTTCCGGAAAAGTTGTCGTCTCAGTTGCGGCTGATGTCTGTCACCTGCGCAATAGGGCCAGAAACACGCGGAAGTTAGAAATTTTAATGTTTTAGGGTTTTATAGGTGAAAAGCAACATGAAAATAGGAAAAACAAAAAGCTGAAAAGAAACCCTAGGGTCTGAAGTAGCTGGATATGCAGGAATATGAAAAACGACAGCGGTCGTAATTGAAAACCCGTGTGGAGTCGCCAATTGTTAGTATGAATCCTTTGTCGAAGCGTACGAAAAAATACCACTTTAGCTACGCATAACTTATAGCCCTAACATCAAATGTGGCTACTAACATCTTCAGATCTGAAGTTAATTGATCAAGACAAGTGCTGCAAAAAACCAGATCTATGCATAGAAAGACATTAAGCAGTAAAATTAAGAGTTTGCTCCATGTATCCAATAAACAAGACAAGAACAATGTTTTTTGAAATAATTTTTGTATTAAGGGCACCTGGGAGGAAAACAAGAAGGTGTATCCAATTCTCCTCAATGGGATGGGTTCTTGGAAGTCCTCAGCACTTCAGATCTAGAATCTCTCTCTCTTGTTGGTGTAGAAAACCCGGACAAAGATAGAACTCAAAGGGAGCTCACACAACAAATAATGTAGAAAAATGTGACCAAGTGTATAGATCCAGAGTGATCTAATAGGCAACAAAAGGTGAAGAATGGTAAGAAAAACCCTCCTATTTATAACAAAATATTGGGTCATTCTAGATCTTGGTGCATGATTAAAATAATGTTAACCAAATCTAGATCCACATTTTATGGAATATTTTATTATATTTGTTGGAGGGAAAAAGCATTTGACTTGGGTCAAATCCCTTTGTTTTTCAATAATAAATAAATAAATGATTTATTTATCTTTTTAAGGAAGTGGTTGAAGGATAATCAAATAAATAATGATTTATTTAATTATTTGTGGATGATTTGGTCAGATTTAACAAGGAATAATATCTAAATAAGATTTAAATAATTATTCCTAGAAAATAATAAGATAAATAAAGGTTTATCTAATTAATTTCTTTGTTTTGGGTTAAACATGACTAGAAATAATAATTAAATTATGGTTTAATTAATTATTCCATGAGGAAAATCAAGCAAATATAGGTTTGTTTAATATTTCCTTTTGGGGTTTCCTGTTTAGACCATAAACAACCTAATAAATGTGGTTTATTAAGTTATTTTACATAGTGAGAGCAATTTTACTTAGGGTAAAATTGGTCTTACATGGTGTACTTGGGTCCATCTAATGATAGTAGGTTAGATGACCAAAAAATGGTGTAACATCAGCATCACCCGCTTCCATTTCAGATTTTGCATTGTGGCAGAAGCAGTAGGGGAAGGACAGCAACCTTCCAACTTGCATCTTTGGCACGAGAGATGTCAAATAATATGGTGACCATATGACAGGTGCTCTTCATGAGAGATCATTAGTGCTATCACTATGGAGGATAGATCCATATTGGAACTCCCAGCTGTTGGTGGAGTATTCCAAGGATCTTTTCACTTGCATGATCTTGGATGACCAGTTGCATGAGGATGGATATTCAGTCAGAGATGGGGTCATATTCTATCATGGTAGGATCTTCTTTCCTAGAGCTTCCAAGCTCAAGGAGAAGCTTCTACAAGCAACTCATGAGGATTTCCTTTTCAGTCCCACTTTTTCTATGAGAGCATACCACGCCATCATGGAGGGGTATTTTTGGATACGCTTTGAAGAGGAGATATATCAACATATGAGTAGATGCATGGACCAGATGGAGATGGAGGAGAGACATGACTCTTTGAGAGAGTTATCACAGCCACCTCTTTTCTCTTTGAAGATGAGAGGAGACTCACTTATGAGCCACTCCACTTGTATGAGCAGAACATATGGTAAGGGTGATGATTATTTTCATGATTATTTATATGATGTGTGTCCCTTAACCATACATGTGCAGGATTTTGATCCAAGGAGGAGCATTCTTTCTTTAGAGCTTCATGGTCTAGTTGAGGCCATAAGCATGATTGATGGGCATTCCTTAGGAGGACTTGGGGAAGATATATGTTATGGAGGACATGATCATTGTACACCTTGCATCATTCACTTCCTCCATACTTATGAGGAGATTGGAGCAGTAGGCAAGTGGTTGAGAAGCCACTCATTTTATCAGTCTTTGTTGCAGTTGAGGGTCAAGTTGCGTTGGTTGCACTTGAGGGACCATTGTCCTTCTCATTTTTTGCATATGGCAGCAAGTATGATTCTCATATTTGCTCTCTATGGCTTTATTGTTTCTGCCTTTATGAGGAGCATACTTGGGAGAGAGACACATTGGGTGAATGTGTCCTTTGAGGGAGAAATTCCTCAAACTTTTTACACTACATGTTTTAAGGGGAACATGAGATATGATGTGGTTACCTTAACAACACAGTTGTCACTTTATGAGGTGAGCCATATGATGGATGAGATGCCATATGTTGATGACTTCCAACTCATCATATATAGGGATATCTGGGCCAGCATGATTTGCAGTGTTGGAGGAGAGATATTTGGAGGTCTAGTCCTCATCTTGCCACTTGAGGGCAATCTTATTGTAGCACAGGATGAGCAGACACTCTACACTTATCATAAGTAGAGAGATGGACAGTGTGGGGTAGGCTACATTGTCTACCATGAGCATATTTTCATCCCACCTACTTTTCTGGAGCCAAAGGTGGAGGATAGTTTCCAGGAGTTGCCTAGTTGGAAGGTGACTCATTTTTCATGTCTCATAGCCTGGGGATGGAGGATCCATATGGGAGAGATAGTTCCCATCAGATTTTAGATCCCATTCCTCAAGGGAACCTCTAGACATCACTTTGTTATCCTCTTGAGTATTTGACCTTTACATGATGATGGCTTGATAGCTAACTTGCATGCTAAGGAGGGACATTGTGGAGACTTGATTGATGAGATAGCATCACTTTCCTTGGAGGCGATCATCATACATAGATGCTACAGGGAGAGGAGAAGAGAACTTAGTCTATCCTTGCACTTGCTTGAGGACAAGAAATCTTTGAGAGGGGAGAACTGTAATATTCCAAAATTTGCAAGCAGCAAATTGGAATATTAATTTTTTTCTATGTCATCTAGGAGATGAATAAAAATGGGTAAAATTCCCATGAGTAGGAATAAGATCCTTCATAATGTGAAAAGGAGCAATGGAGCAGCTTAATTTTGCACCTTCCAGTGTGAAAAGGGGCAATTGCATGAGGACAAGGTCAATTTTGACCAAGTCAAGAATGTTGCCTAAGAGGTGTAGCTTGCATGAGAAGACAACGTAGTTTGAGAGGGAGGAATATTCCATGTGGAAGAAACCCTAATGTGTGGGGTCCGGGGCAAAGAGGCATTCACTTGCATAAAAGGAGGAAGAGGAAGCCATAGTGAGACATCCTTGAGCATTTGATAATTTTTCTGCTTAGACATATTTGCAGTGCCACCTGTCAGCTGAGTTCCAGTGTTGCCTAGCACGAGGGATTCCTGCTTAGGAATTTTTCTCCTTCTTGAGAAGCCTCTTGAAGGATTGCACTTCATCTTCTCCACATCTTGGCTCAAGACCAAAGTCATTACCATCAGTCACTGCATTATTTCTGCTGAAGTATAACGTAGTGTTGCTGGGAGTTGCAGTGGAGGGTTCCACAATACTTCTCTTTGGCTCATCTTTCAGAGGAGGGAGTTCCTATTCCTATGGGAGGTTAGTGAAAGGGATTTATGCACTGATTGCACATATTTGGCACTAGGCCAAGTATTCTCTATCTCCTACAGTGCAGTCCAGTGCCTTGACTGTGTTATTCTAGAGTGCATCTACAGTGAGAGGTTGCACTAGCATTGTGGAAGGAAATATTTCCAGTATTAGGATCAGCCTTGTACTTAGGAAATATATTGGAGGAGGTTTGTTACATATTGGACATATTATTCAGCCATCTCCATATTGTATCAGTTTTGAGTTGTAGTTGCTACCCAGCAACTCCGGCATTTCTGCAGAATTTCCATTCTCATGTATATTGTAGCCAATCCTTTCAAGGATTGTGTATCATTGTTGTATTAGTGTTTTCCAGGGTTGAGAGATTTCTCCCCCGCATTTCTTTGAGCTGATATTTTCATATCATTATATTTCCATTTCATATGTTGCAGTGTCTTTTATAAACTGCGTTATTTTAGCCAGGGCTTTTCACATGTAGCAATGCTCTTGCATTTCCTTGTATTTTCTCTATTGAGGCTTCCATTGCCTAGCTGGAGTGATTGATTCCTCCACACATTGTATAAATTTGCTGCTATATCAGATATTTATTGGCTATACATATCTTCATGTGTTCACAGCTATAGAATGACATTTTCATTCCATTCTATGTGCTTACATTTGTTGCAGTCCCCCATTGGGCACTTTTTGAGGACATCTAGTAGTGGGAGATCTGTTTAACCACTCTAGAAGGATTTATTTGGAGCCATCTCTTGGATTTCCTCCTTAGATACATTGATATAATGGATCTAGGTCTTGGGTTCAATTCCTATAGCAGCCATTACTGGAAAATGCATTTTCCATTCATGCCTTGCTAGCTATTCCAGATTTGGAATATTACACAGAGACAGAACAAAAGGCCAATTCTTCAAAAAAACCACTCTTGTTCGATCTATGGTGAGTACGGCCATTACACTCACCACTATCTCGACCTCCCTGAGTTGAAGAAGCTACAGAGTAACCTTGGACAAAGGGGATCCTCCAAGCAGACATCAGTCATGCAGGGCCTTTTCCCCATCAAGGGACAGTTAGCACACAACAAAAAACTCCTGATGATTCCGGAAAAAATAGCCACAAAATCTACATGACTGGTGAAGAAATGTTATTTCAGACACGGAATCGAAATTATGACACCCCACCAGACACCAATGCATCAAGGGCTATTACCAGTGCACCAACAAGACCTTTGACCATATCAAAGATGCCTATTGAATCTTCACCAAAGATGGCTAAGGGACCAACTAGGCGAGCAAGAAAATATTTCAAAGAAGCCCATAACTATAGCATTGTGGATGATCTAGCTCAATCTCCATCGCTATGTTAGCTTTGGAGGTATTACAGTCATGCCCAAAGCAGTGAAAAGCCTTAATTTACGCATTAGGCGCCATCGACCCTACCGATTCGCATCTAATGGCTTTTGATTTAGATAAAGCCACACATAGGCTTCCTTCAATGGTCGCCTTTCAGATACCATTGTTGGTCCAAAACATTACTATTTGTTGTGTGTAGAGCCCGATTATCTTGTTTATTTTGTATCACATCATTAGACCCCTGTACCTTAATGGGGAAGTGTTGAAAGCTGCCTGGGTGGTCTTTATGGAGCCCCCCCTGGCAGGGGGTTTTGGGGGTAGCACCCCCAAATCTAAAAATAGATGTAAAATTTCCTTGTAAAAGTATAGTAATTTCTAGTCAATCTGGGCCATTCATTAGGCAAATAATCTGACGATAGAAGTTATGTTTAGTTTAGGGTTTTTTGCCCTAGAAGGCAACCCCTCACTTGTATGAGGGTATTGTATTGCGGTTGTGTATTGTATGTATATTCTCATAGCGAGAAACATAGAGGGAGACTTTGAGAGAGAACAGAGGATATTACAATGGATCTATTTTAGGTTGTGTCTCTTCATTTTGTTGGATAATAGAAAAGAAGGAGTGGTTGTTCGGGGTGGACGTAGCCCAAACTAGGTGAACCACATATATTTGTGTATCTCTGGTTTTATGTGTTTCTTGTGTTTTTGTTTCTGCATATATTTTATTTGTTCCATTTCTCTGTAATATATAATTTTTTAACAATTGGTATCAGAGCCGAAGGTCTATTTGGCTGATAAACTCGCAGGAAAGAAGGGTTCCTGGTCTAAGTGGTAGCAATGGAAAAAGATGGTAAGTTTAGGGTCGAGAAATTTAACGGCCAAAACTTCCTGCTGTGGAAGATGCAGATATAATATTATCCGTATCAGAAATATATGTACCTACCATTGAGCAGAAAAACAAAGAAGCTGACGACTATGACAGACGCAGAATGGGAGATTCTCGATAGAAAGGCACTCGGAATAGTACTCTTGTGCCTCGCAGCATCAGTATGTTGGGAAAAATACTGAGAGGGGGGGGGGTGAATCAGTATTTACTGCATATTCAAAACTTTTTACTTTTTCATTCCTTAAAACCCATACGCTACTTTGCTGAAGCCAAGTAGCGTATACACGCGGATATCCTTCATAAAACTCGCGTATACACAGAGATCTAATTATGCCATTAGTTCTTCACTTATATCATTCCATCATTCATTCATTAGATGTACTATAAATAGTAAACATGTGCAGTAAGAACAAAATAAACCATCACACAAGCATCACACATGAACACCAGGATTTTTAGGTGGAAACCCAAGTCGGGAGAAAACCACCGCTGCTGTTGCTCAGCCTTCAATATTTTATTATAGAGAAAACATATTACAACATATGTGCGGTGATGCCTTCGGCCGGCACGCGGGCACTGCTGCGCAGAAAACTGCGGCCTGTCACGGAAAGGGGTTCGCCCACGACTCGTTTACCGGCCTTACACAGAAGAAACTCGACCCCTTTCTCATTGCGACCTCTCCCGCGGAAGGGAGCTACGACCCCCTGACTGAAGGCTACAACCCTCAGCACCACCTTGGACCACGTTTCATCAATTTTCACACTGGATCCAACAACTTCAATAGAACAACACTTGCAGGCCACGTTTCATCATATTTTCATACTGGACCCTTTTCATACTTTTAAGTTCAACCATACATCACCAACAGATACATATCAACACAGATCAGATAGCAGAAACACAGCAGAATAGATCAGATATTTCATACCCCTTGCTTCAGCAAACCCTAGTTTGCATACGCGCTTTCCCTTTACTGATGTCGCGTATATACGTGCTTCCGTCCACACAAACCAGCGTATACCTCAGTGTATATTTCATTGCGCATACGCGCTTTCACTTTAGCGAAGCCGCGTACATACGCGCTTCCTCCGCGTCAAAGTAGCGTATAGATCTTCAATCATTACAGAGCAGCATACTTCTTCAGATCAGATATTCAGTTCAGATTTACCCTTTTACTTCAGACAGATGTTCGCCTAGATGTTCGCCTCATCACAGATCTAATCACTCCATAAACAGATCTAGCAAATACAAGTACATTTCAGATCTAAAGATCTCGCTTCATCATTTCTTCATAAGTGCTTCATAGATTCAGATCTATCATCAAACCTTTACCCTTTCCATACAGATATACTTCACAGAGAAGTATTCATTCAAGCTCAGACATCTTTCTCTCACCCATGTGATTTACACAATGAAATTCTTCTCCTTATATATGTTTATCCTTTTTCAATACCATGAGCCCCTTTTTCAATACCATGGGCCAAAACAATACCATGAGCCCAAAACAACCTGGACGGGGTCAATTAGGCGGATCATTACCCAATATCATGGGTCAATACTATGGTGGTTACCCTTGGTTGCACTTTTTGAGCGCTTTAGCCCATACGCGACTTGGAACGTTCTTTTCCGCGTGCATACGCGACTTCACTTAGGAAAATACGTGTATTCCTAGAGACATACTCTTTTCATCATACTTTGAGCACATTCTGAATTCCTTTCTTCATTGCCTTCTGTACACACTGTAGATACATCATATTTTCTTCATCAAGAACATATTCTAGCAAGCACAACTTCAACAAGTAAGTTGCCATCATCTTTATCAAGTGGGTTGCCTTTCAGGGACAACACTCAACATCATAATATCAACAAGCATCATATCACATCAGATTTACATCATTTACCAAGTCCATCAAGTCAAGCATAACTTCATCAGGTGGATTGCCATCAAGGACAACACATGTCAATAGTCACATGTCTTCATCTTCATTCAGTGGGTTGCCATCAAGGACAACATCCTGCATCATATTTCCAACAATCTCCCCCTTTGGACTTGATGGCAACCATGATGGTGTTTGGTTACCACAACAGATAGATACATTAAGAATACAATGACACCATGTCACTCTCCCTATTTTCCATGTCATTCTCTCCATTTTTGGCATCATTCAAACACCATGTTACTCTCCCCCTTTGACATCAAGGGCAAAGGGCACATCATTATCTTCATTCAAACACCATGTCACTCTCCCCCTTTGACATCAAGGGCAACGGGCGGATCAAAACCAACACACTCACCCCCTTTTCTCCTTATGTAGAAGAAGCGTTCTGCATATCTGATGTATACTGAAGTGACCAAGCTCCCCCTGAGTTCATGCTGAATCTTCAAACATATTTTCAATGAAGTACATGACTCTATGAAGTTCCTATCACCAATGACTCATACTTACATCAAATATCCAACCAAGTGGATTTACATATGAGACTCATGTACCCAACCAAGTGGGTTTACAAATTTGACTCAGCTACCCAACCAAGTGGGTTTACAAAAATGACTCAGCTACCCAACCAAGTGGGTTTACAAATTGACAAGTCCTTACATGACTGAATATTACAATTTTACAACATGGGTCTCAACAAGACCTTTTCATCAAACTACAAATATAACTTTAAGACCAACACCAGAAAGTCCTCAAGAAAGAGAACATATTTCAGAACCATCATAATGCCAACACTGCATTATACTAAGCAAAGCTAATGCTCCCCCTGAATCTGTGCAACCAAGCAATCTTTCCAAAGACTAAGGCTCCCCCTTAGTTTGTGCATCCTGAAAACTTCCACCAACAAATAATCAAGGCATCTTCAAACAGAATTATGAGAACTGGAACACCACCAGAGATACCAAACAGTATCAGAGATACCAAACAGCATTGCAGCTATGCTGAAGAGAGCTGAACCAACCAAAAATTGTCAGCAATTTGTCATACGCGGTTTTCTGTGCAGGAACTAGCGTATATACACGACTGTGTTTCAGGAAACCCGCGTATCCCAAGCCATCTTCTAAATTTCAACCAGGTCTGATTCTTTGTGAGGCAAAGACAGTGTTCAGCTTCTTTCTGATATATTTGAATGCTTCTCTGGACTACAGATAGATAGAACAGTGTAGTTGTGTCTTCAAGCGTCATCCAACGGTTGTATCATAAGCACATTAGGAACCAAGCCTTCAGATTCTTTGCAGCATCAATACAATCTTTCCAAGAGAGATTCTCATATCAGAACAGCATCTTCACATAGGTGTCAAGCAATCATTCATGTGGTCCAACATCACCATGATCTTCAAGATTTAACATGAAGTAGCATATGTAGGCAAAAGATCTCTCAACCATAGAACACACTCTGCATGATTTATTTCTGAATCGAATGACATCCAACTCATCCATGTGTGAGTACAAAGGATACTTATCAGCAACCAGGGCTCAAAAACTCATCATAATAAATCATGTTCCAAGACATCATCATTTGAGCATGAGTATCACAAAAACCAAAGAACAAGCAGTCATATTGCCAACAATACAATCATTAGTATTCAAAATGCTGCTCCCCCTAAACCAATGCTCTTCCTTATCTTGCAATCTGAAGCACCTTTCAACAGCACGTCATCAGCAATAATTTTTGCATGATCTGTCCTCATCTCTGAATTATAAGACTTTCCTCTCAACAACGAGTGCTCTTCATCATAAAGCAACCAGGCTTCATTCATAATGTTCAACACAAGAACCCATGTATCATTTCATTATTATGAGTATAACCAGAATAATGCCAACAGAGAAATCATCAGCAGTCAGACTGATGCTCCCCCTGGACCTCTGCTCCATATCTTCAGTTATCAGATAAATTCTTTTATCATCAATGCATACGCGACTGTGTCTGCTGAAACTCGCGTGTATACGCGACTTTTGTGAATATAACTCGCGTATGGAAAGTGAAGCATGTAAAAATTTCATCTTCCTTCATTTCCTCCTGAGCTTGTACCTCCTGTACCTGTCCTTTCCACATCAGATGCGCTGTCAAAAGTAAACATATCCAGAATAATCAAATTAACCATGAGAGTCATCATACATTGCTTCCCTTGTGACGATACATTACTAAATCTCATAATGTATCCCACAACATTCCTGCAGTCAATCAGAGAAGTAAGCTTCAGAAGCGGATGACTGCAGTAGGGTCAGAATTCCCTACGTTTCTGATTGGTCTTCCTTCTTTTTCCAAATTTGTTTGACCTTCCTAACAGTGTGCTAAAAATTGTCCACTTTCATAGATCTGTTCAACCTGCATTCCTTTTCTACATGCCCATACTTGTTACAAGAATAACATCTCATATGTCCAGAAAAGTAAGCATTAGAATCATAATGAGTATTTCTAATCTTCCTCCTTTTGCAATCAACTGCTTTATGTCCATACATGTTACATGAAAAACAATATCCCTTGAAGGAACCAGAGTACCTTTCTGAGTAGGATCTGTTTGTTTGTGGCTGAAACAATCTACTTCTGCAATTTGCTGCAACATGCCCATAGTTATGACATCTAAAGCATTCATCATTATTGAATGATTTCCTTTGAGAATTCATGACTGTTGGTTGACCTTTTGTTTCTTTCAACACTTCAGAATTTGCATTGTCTTCCTTTGAATCATTAGCCTTCCCTTGTGAATTAGATTCTCCTTTGACCGTTTCATGAAAACCAAGACCAAGTTTGATAGAAGGAGACCTTTGACTACTAAGAATATTATCCAGAATCTTAGTACTGTCTTGAAACCTCAAAAGTTTAACCTTTTCTTCTAATTTACCTTTGAGAATGTTTACCTCAACCTCCAAGTCTTGACATTGCTTTGTCATGCTTTCTTCTTTCCTTCTTCCATCTTCTACTTGATCCTTCAGATTTAGAATCTCCTTTTTCATCCAATTTTCATTTTCTTCGCATGTTTGTTCCAGCTCTTCATTCTTCTTCTTTGATTTTTCTAGATCTTCTTTGAGTGAGATGATTTCTGCTTCAAGGCCCTTATTCTTCTTATTTGATTTATTCAAGTCTTCTTTGAGGGAAATGATTTCTGCTTCAAGTCCTTCCTTTTCAAATGATGGTAGATGTTCCTCACTCTTCTTGCTTGATGCTTCAAGTTTTTCTTGTAGAGAGATGATTCCAGCTTCAAGACCTTCATTCTTCCTTTTTGATTTTTCCAGATCTGCTTTTAGAGAAACGTTTTCTGCTTCAAGTCCTTCATTCTTCTCATTTGATTTTTCGAGACCTATTTTGAGGGAAATGATTTCTGCTTCAAGTTCTTCATTCTTCCTATTTGATTCTTCAAGATCTGCTAGTAAAGAGATGATTCCATCTCCAAGTCCTGCATTCTTCTTGTTTGATTCTTCAAGATCTGTTTGTAGACGTTCTATGATAGACCAGATTTTTGCTCCAAGTTCTTCATTTTCATTTAGTTGTGGAGGTTCCTCACTCTTTCCCATTGTTACGGATCTCCTTCAAGCGATCAAGCTTCTGTAGAAGGACCACGCTCTGATACCAATTGTTGGGAAAAATACTGAGAGGGGGGGGGTGAATCAGTATTTTCTGCATAATCAAATCTTTTTACTTTTTCATTCCTTAAAACCCATACGCTACTTTCCTTCAGTAAACTAGCGTATATACGCGGATCCCCTTTATGAAACTAGCGTATACACAGAGATCTAGATCTGCCATTAAATCTTCACTTATATTATTCCATCATTTATTCATCAGATGTTCAATAAACAGTAAACATGTGCAGTAAGAACAGAATAAACCATCACACAAAGCATCACACATGAACACCAGGATTTTTAGGTGGAAACCCAAGTCGGGAGAAAACCACCGCTGCAGTTGCTCAGCCTTCAATATTTTATTATAGAAAAAACATGTTACAACATATGTGCTGGCGCAGACTTGACCAGCACGCAGGCACCCACCTGCGCTCGTTTACCAGCCTCTCCTGGAAGGGAGCTCCAACCCCGTGACTCGTTTACCAGCCTCTCCTGGAAGGGAGCTACGACCCCCCGATCTCGTTTACCAACCTCACCTGGAAGGGAGCTACAACCCCCTGACTGAAGGCTACAACCTTCAGCACCACCTTAGACCACGTTTCATCAATTTTCACACTGGATCCAACAACTTCAATAGAACACCACTTGCAGGCCACATTTCATCATATTTTCATACTGGACCCTTTCCATACGTCACCAACAGATACATATCAACACAGATCAGATAGCAAAAACACAGCAGAACAGATCAGATATTTCATACCCCTTGCTTCAGCAAACCCTAGTTTGCATACGCGCTTTCCCTTTACTGATGTCGCGTATATACGCGCTTCCGTCCACACAAACCGGCGTATACCTCAGTGTATATTTTATTGCGCATACGCGCTTTCTCTTCGCTGAAGTTGCGTATATACGCGCTTCCTCCACGTCAAAGTAGCGTATAGATCTTCAATTATTCCAGAGCAGCATACTTCTTCAGATCAGATATTTAGATCAGATTCAACCCTTTACATCAGACAGATGTTCGCCTCATCACGGATCTAATCACTCCATAAACAGATCTAGCAAATACAAGTACATTTCAGATCTAAAGATCCCGCTTCATCTTTTCTTCATAAGTGCTTCATAGATTCAGATCTATCATCAAACCTTTACCCTTTCCATACAGATATACTTCACAGAGAAGTATTCATTCAAGCTCAGACATCTTTCTCTCACACTTGTAATTTGCACAATGAATTTCTTCTCCTTATATAGGTTTATCCTTTTTCAATACCATGAGCCCCTTTTTCAATACCATGGACCAAAACAATACCATAAGCCCAAATCTACCTGGACGGGGTCAATTAGGCGGATCATTACCCAATACAATGGGTCAATACCATGGTGGTTACCCTTGGTTTTGCACTTTTTGAGCGCTTTTTCCCATATGCGACTTGGCACGTTATTTTCCGCGTGCATACGCGACTTCCCTTAGGCCAATCCGCGTATACAAAGAGACATACTCTTTTCATCATATTTTGAGCACATTCTGAATTCCTTTCTTCATTGCCTTCTGTACATACTGTAGATACATCATATTTTCTTCATCAAGAACATATTCTAGTAAGCACAACTTCATCAAGTAAGTTGCCATCATCTTTATCAAGTGGGTTGCCTTTCAGGGACAACACTCAACATCATAATATCAAAAAGCATCATATCACATCAGATTTACATCATTTACCAAGTCCATCAAGTCAAGAACAACTTCATCAGGTGGATTGCCATCAAGGACAACACATGTCAATAGTCAAATGTCTTCATCTTCATTCAGTGGGTTGCCATCAAGGACAACATCCTGCATCATATTTCCAACACAGTAGCCTTCAATATTTCAAAGGAAACAACAACAGAGGGTTTGATTAAGGCATTGGAGAAACTATATAAAAAACCCTCGGCCTCAAACAAGGTATTTGTTATGAAACATTTATTTAATATGAAGATGTCGGAAGATGGATTTGTTGTAGACCATTTAAATGATTTTAATACAGTTACCAATCAGTTAAGTTCTGTAGGGGTAAAATTTGATGATGAAGTTACGGATTTGTTATTTTTGTGCTCATTCCCAGAAAGTTGGAATGGTTTAGTTATGTCAATTAGTAACTCTATCTCTGGATCTAGTACTTTAAAGTTTGATGATGTTGTCGGTGTTATCCTTAGCAATGAAATGCGACAGAAAAGCTCCGGTGAAACATTGGGTAATGCTTTGAGTGCAGATTCTAGGGGAAGAAAAATGAAAGGAGGAAAGAGCTCATCATATCGCAGTAAATCAAGGAAAGGCGGATCTGAGTCCTGATCGGGGATAGTGTGCTGGAAAAGCGGAAAGAAAGGACACCTGAAGAAAGACTGTAGATCTCGGAAGGGAAAAGAAGGAGACGCACAACAAGAATACAATCATGAAGAAAATGTGACAGGTGATGTGTTACAAGATGCTTTGATTCTTTCTTTAGAAAATGTTACTAATTCCTGGGTGGTAGATTCAGGGGCCTCATTCCATGCCACAACTGATAAGAAATATTTTCATGACTATGTTCAAGGATATTTTCAAAAAGTTCGTTTGGGTGATGATAAACCCTATAAAATTGTTGGAATGGGTAAAGTTCTTGTAAAACAGAAAAATGGAAACCAATGGCTACTAAAGGAGGTAAGGCATGTTCCAGATCTGAAGAAAAATATGATTTCAACAGGGCAGTTAGGCGATGAAGTTTGTGTAACAACTTTCGCAGATAAAACTTGGAAGGTCACCAAAGGAACCCTCGTAATAGAAAAGGGAGAAAAGGTTGGTACATTGTATTTATGCAATGGTATTTCTAACTCTATTAATGATTAAACTTCCAAAGGAGAAGATGCAGAATTATGGCATCATATGCTCGAACACATGAGTGAGAAGGGGATGAATATTCTTCACTCGGGAAATTTTTTTCCGGGTTTGAAGAATATTGATTTGGATTTCTGTGAGAATTGTATTTATGGAAATAGAAGAGAGTCATATTTCTCATAGTTGGGAAAAAAAAGAGAGCGAAAAATTAGACCTTGTGCATACAGATGTATGGGGACCTGCTCAGGTATCATCTCTCGGTGGCTCTCATTATTATGTTACTTTTATTGATGATGCAACTAAAAAAACTTGGATTTATTATATTCAGAATAAATCTGATGTATTTGATACTCTCAAGAAATGGAAAGCTTTGGTTGAGATTGAGACAGGAAAGAAGTTGAAGTGTCTTAGATCAGACAATGGAGGTGAAAATTTCAACAAAGAGTTTGATAGGTACTGTTCAGAGCATGGAATTCGAAAAGAGAAGACAGTTCCAAGAACACCACAAGAAAATGGTGTGTCAGAAAGGATGAACATAACAATCATGGATCATGCAAGGTGCATGAGATTGCATGCAGGATTGCCTTTACATTTTTGGGAAGATGTTGTAGATACTATTGCTTATCTAATAAACAGAGGGCCTTCAAGTTCCTTGGATGGTGGTATTCTAGAGGAGGCATGGACAGGTAAAAATGTAAGCTACTCTTTTTTAAAGCCTTTTGGTTGTGAGGCCTTTGTCTATATTAATAAAGAATATAGAACAAAGCTTGAGGCAAAATCAAAGAAAAGTACCTTTATTGGATATGGTGTTAATGATTTTGGTTATCACTTGTATGGTTATGAAAAACACAAAATCATTAGGAGCAGAGATGTAATATTCAATGAAAAGGTCTTGTATAAGAATCAGTTGCAGGAAAAGAAAATAGGAAAAAAGAAAACAAAGAATACACAGTTCTTGATGAGACCACAGAAAAAGTAAAGGTGCCTGAAAATAATAATAATAATCAGCAACCACCACAACAGCAACAAGCACCTCAAACACCTGAAAGTAGTGTCAGAAGATATACCAGGATAAGTAGACCCCCTGAATGATACTCTCCTTCATTATATTATTTATTTTTGATTGATTCTGGTGAACCCGAATGTTATGAAGAAGCAATGTAGGTTGAAACTAGGAAGAAGTGGGAGCTAGCCATGAAAGAATAGATGGAATCCTTAATACATCACCAGACTTGGGACTTAGTCAGGTTGCCTGCAAGTAAAACAACATTGCAAAATAAGTGGGTTTATAGGTTGAAGGAAGATGATGGAGGAAAATAGAGGTACAAAGCTATACTTGTGGTGAAGGGGTTTGCACAGAATAAAGGTATTGATTTTGATGAAATATGTTCTCCTGTTGTTAACATTACTTCGATCAGAATTATTCTAAGTCTTGTAGCAGAAGAATATTTGCATCTTGAATAGTTAGATGTAAAGACAACATTTCTCCATGGAGATTTGGATGAAGAGATTACCAGAAGGATATGAGGTCAAGGGCAAGGAAAAATTAGTGTGCAGGCTAAAGAAGAGCTTGTATGGCTTAAAACAAGCTCCAAGACGGTGGTATCTAAAATTTGACAAGTTTATGCCTGAACAAGGTTATACTAGATGTCACTATGATCATTGTGTTTATCTGAAAAATAAAAAAGATGGTAGCTATATTATATTGTTATTGTATGTAGATGACATGCTTGTTGTAGGGTCTAACATGCAGGAAATAAATGTGCTCAAAAGAAAATTGGCAAATTCATTTGCAATGAAATATTTGGGAGCTGGAAAGCAAATCCTTGGTATGAGAATAACTAGAGACAGGAAAAATCGCAAATTAACATTGTCTCAGAATGAGAATATACAAAAGGTGTTGAAAATATTTAATATGTAGAATGCAAAACCAGATAATACACCTTTTTCTAGCCATTTCAAACTTAGTAAGAAGATGTGCCCCAAGACCCAAGAAGAAATGGATCATATGTCTAAAGTTCCATATTCATCAGTAGTTGGAAGCTTAATGTATGAAATGGTCTACACAAGGCCTGATATTGCACATGTAGTGGGAGTTGTAAGTAGGTACATGAACAATCCAGGAAAATAACATTGGAAGGCAGTGAAATGGATTCTCAGATATTTGAGAGGTACCACAAATAAAGCATTAAGCTTTGGTGGTTCAAACATTGCTCTACAGGGATATGTTGATGCAGATATGGCAGGTGACAGAGATAACAGGATGAGAAATACAGGGTATGTAGTTACTGTAGGTGGAACAGTTGTCATTTGGGTTTCAAAAATCCAAAGTGTTGTTGCACTTTCAAGAACAGAAGTAGAGTATGTTGTTGCTATAAAGGCTAGTAAGGAAATGATTTGGTTACAAAGGTTTATGGATGAATTGGGTAAGAAGCATGATATAAGAAGGTTTATGGCCAAAGTGTCATTCATCTTGCAAATAACTCAGCATTTCATTCCAAGACTAAATACATACAGCTCAAGTACCATTTCATATGGTCAGTGTTGGAAGATGGACAGTTGAAGCTAGAAAAGATACACACTAGCCAGAATCTTGCAGATATGCTAACAAAAGTTGTAACCAGGGAGAAACTAAGAATATGCTCAGTTTCAATTGGTCTTCAAGGATGATGATGAATATGAAAAAAATCTAGGTCCAAAGTGGATTCATTGTCCAGCAAATGAAGTAGTGGTGGAGTTTCTACAATCAGTCTCCAAGTGGGAGATTGTTGGGTGTGGAGCCTGATTATCTTGTTTATTTTGGATCACAGCGTTGGACCCTTGTACCTTAATGGGGCGGCAATGCCACCCATAATTAAACACTACCTAGGGGGTCTTTATGGTGTCCCCCCCCCCCCAGCAGGGGGTTTCAGGGGCAGTGCCCACGAAGCTAAAAAAAGATGTAAAATTTCCTTGTAAAAGTATAGTAATTTCTAGTCAAGCTGGGTCGTTCATTAGGCGGATGATCTAACGGTAGAATTTATGATTAGTTTATGGTTTTTTTCCCCAGAAGGCAAACCCTCACTTGTATGAGGGTATTTTATTACAGCTGTGTATTGTATGCGTATTCTTAGAGGGAGAAACAGAGAGGGAGACTGTGAGAGAGAACAGAGGATATTATAGCGGATCTACTATAGGTTGTGTCTCTTCATTTTGTTGGATAATAGAAAGGAAGGACTGGTTTTTCGAGGTGGACATAGCCCAAACTAGGTGAGCAACGTATATTTGTGTCTCTCTAGTTTTATTTTTTTCTTGTGTTTGTGTTTCCGCATATATTTTATTTGTTCAATTACTCTATAATATATAATTTTCTAACACTATTCATCGATGTATCACCCAAACTAAATCCATCAGACATCACGCTTAGAGCATATAATGGTCGCCCTTCAGCCCTCGTCGGTCTCTACCCAAATGTCCCAGTCTGCTTAGTTGGAAAGACGGTCCTTATAGACATCGAAGTCTTGACGCCCAATTGGATTACAATATACTCCTTGGCCAGAGTTATATGTACACGATGTCATCCATCACCTCCTCCATCTTATAAACTATGATGTTTCCCTATGAGGACCACATCATTACTATCGACCAATTGACACCTAGTGAAAAGCAGCCCCTAACAAATACTAGCTTCATTCTACCCTACATAGACACGTCTCCAGACGCGCTTTCACGGTACCAAGAATATGGCCCTGGCTAGTTCAAACCGTCATCCATCCTGTTAGGGTCCAATAATAATAGGGTTCATAATTTTTTAATTGACTTTGATAGTCTTGTAAATATGTACATACCTTGCTTTCTGCATGTTGTTTTACCATATTTTGAAAAATGAAAAAATAATAAAAAATGAAAAGAGGGTAAAATTCCTAAAAGAAATATCAAAGGACTTAAAAAAAGATAGACCCCAAAAGAAAAAAGAGATAAATAAGACATATAAGTAAGCAAGTCAAAATGCCACTACTATTTACTTTACTGCAAGAATAATGATTATGTGCAGATTGTCAATAAATGCCATAATCCATGATCAATTAAACAGTTTAATCTTAACTTTCCATGCTTTGAATTTCATGTTTTAGATAGAGAATAAAGATATGTCAAACAGTTTAAACTTGACATATCAGTAGATAGTTAGAGAATAAATGAGGAGCTCAACAGTTTAATCTGAGCCCTCGGATGAAATAAGGTTAGACTTAGATAGTTTTATGCTTTGAAAGAAAAAATTATTTAGGGTTTCAAGCTTAAATGCACCCATGAAAATGAAGTAAAAAATGTTAGAAATAATGATGGGTAGGTAGAAAGTAGTTGTGCAAAGACATGTAATAATTACTAATTTCCCCTCCCCCACAATGATCCGGTATTCTAAACATTCAATTAAAAAGGCTCAGAGCATTTCTCTGACTTCTGTTGGGACTAGACCCAAGGCTCAATAACTGATTGGTTAAAAAATACTAAATTCCCCACATAAAACCCATTTCATCAGCATATTTACCCCTTTTTCCAAAATCATACTCCCTTTTCCTAAGTAAAAACACATTTTTTCTTAGTGAAAGTAAAAACCCTACATAATTCATTTCATCTCCATTCAAAAGCACTCAAGAAACCCATAAAATGCATTTTATCCTAAGTCTATGTGTAAAAAATCAAAATGGGACAAACTATGCTTAAAGGCCTATTTTACACTTTACTTAGTTTTAAATTTTGTATTTTAAATTCATTTCCTACATTACACCTCTATTTCATATTAATTTCTAACTTATATTTATTAACTCCTTATTATATACCCTTCCCGTATATTATTAAAACCTTTATAAATAAATAACCCCAAAACCCCTTATTTAAAGTTTAAACCTATGTTGAAATATCCCATGTGAAGAAATAATCCCCACCCATTATCCCATAGCTTTAAACATATCAAAATACAAAAATAATCCCCTCCCCTATGGTTTTTAAACATTTTTCGAAAGGTTTAAATTACTATATATTAATACCCCCGCTAGCACTATTGGTTAAAACATCCAATTAAATTTTTTAATTTAATATGACTTTACCCCTCTGCATATCATATAATCCAAGGTTTTAAACATTATAAACTTATATTTATAAAGTTAAAAACATATCCCGCCGAATATGAAAACCCCGGACCCACTCCAAATCCCGAGCATCTTCTAGATTAAATCTCCACCATTCGCATGAGTCCTTCCTAATCCAACGAACCAAATCCAATATCGCAAATAAAGTTGCCCAACCTTAACTATTTCATTTCTACGTGAAATAGGTTTATTAGCCTTTTCCGCTCTCCTCTACGTGGCTTACGCTCATTGGATCACATTTGATTCATTCAAAACCACTTACCACCTTAGATGAGCGCGATAACCACTCGTGGTTTATACCCTATGAAGCCTGAAAACCACACATGGCTTGACTTGACCACCATTTATTGCAAGCTAATTCAATCCTAAAATGCCTAATAAACACTTAAATACATTTTTATTCCCTTCATTAGCACTTATCAACTGTATTGGCTATTCTGACTCAGAGAAAGAAGCTTGTATATGATTTTTATGCCCAAAATCAGTGAAAATCCTGCCTATTACCATTGAAGATTGCCAAGAAGCTCTGAATTTCTTACAAAGACCAGAAAAAGATATAGGAACGTGTTAAACTCCTCCGAGTCATTTTAAAATACCTATACCTACATAAAATAGGTATTTTTCGAGAAATCAAGCCTGTTATCAGTTTGAAAGAATCTTGATAGAAAAATAAATACAATCAGAGATTAAATTCATCCAAGAAAACCTATTAAAAAAGAACGAAAACAGGCTAAACCCTAGCAAAATTTTTACAAAAACTTGTTTTATACTGCGCTTCTTTTTAAATGGAAAATATTGAGTTTATATAGTTTTTACAGATTGTTTAAAACTCTAATTAAAGCCTAGAAATACTATGAAGGTAGCCTGAACCTCTGTGCTTGATTTCAAACGATTTTTAGTCCAATTATCCATTGAAAAAATCCCAAGAAACCCTTGTTTCTTGTTTTCTAACCAGTGAGAGTCTGAAAAACATATGAAGGTCAAAAATTGAAGGGAAAATCCAAGAAAAGAACCATATTCTGCCTGTTTTAATCCAAGAACCCCTGTCAAAGTAAAAATACTTCTGTAAACTGTCTAATCTTACAGAAGTAACCAGAAAGCTTAAAAATAGAGTTTTTATAGTCCTAAAAGCCTAAAAAATGCCTAAATATACTCCAGTTGCATCTTCTAAAACTGCCATCATTGTGAATCCTCTACAACCTCCTGTTTTAGACATTGAGCACATTCCCTTAGCAAATGTTGACTATAAAATAACAGATCATATTGTTGAATTCAATTTATTAGACCTCCACTACTGGAGCTATGAAAATTCCTTAGATCAGGTTGAAGAAGTCCATATTTGGGAATCAAACCTTCCCAAATATGTTGTTCCAGTTACTTATCCATGCCCAGAGCTGATTAGGTTGTGTCAAAGTTATTAATCACCTGAAAATAGGGCAATGATGAATGCAAACAAAGAGGTATTGTTTACTATTATTGTTGCTTCCATAAACCAGATGTTACAACTCAAACCAGATCCTAAATTAGTTCCTTTGTCAATAGAGGCACTTACTAAGTTCTATATTAGTCTTGATTTTCCCAAGAGATTCCAGATCTTCCAAGTCTTCATGCCCTTGCATGCGGAAATTCCTCAAATCAATCCTCCATATTCTACTTCAAAATTTCCAGAGTGTTCAAGACATATCATTTCCATGTTTTCATTCATCCTAGGATACTTCATAGATGAGCATACAAATGAATCCATCCTAGGTTTCATGTCCACTTTCACACTAGGACAACCTGCATCTGTTATCTTCAATTATGTTGGGTACACTGTTGAAAATATCCATTAACAGCTGGTTAAACTGCCAAATTAAGGAGTGTTTAGATACACATCTTTTCTCTTCCATATGATTTTGTATTTTCAAGCAGATAACTTTCCAATAACCCTCCAAAAGCTTAAAATTGAAGGAAACCCACTTTCAGTTATCTTTTGGATATCCTTAATCAGGAAAGAGTCCACAGAGTTTACTTATTCAGAATTTTCAAACTTCTTTGTTCATCCATTGATAAATATGTTAAAAAATATTGAACAACCAAGGATCAATGATGAAATGAAGAATATTTTACAACTATCAAAGCAAACCAAGACTGGAGATTGGTATTTGTATGAAAAACACACAGAGATCAGAGTTTTTGGCTCTAACTTGTTTCCATACAAATTACCCAAATATGTACAAATGAGGGTTTTTTCCTTAGAATACATCAAGAAAATCTTAAATTCTGATTCAATCAACTTCCTAGCAGCAAAGAAGAAAAGTTGAAGAATAAAGTGGGACCATTCATTTGTAATCATAGAGATGCAGAGACAGAAGCAGCCAAACAATTACTAGAATATAAATTTGAAGAGAGTTTCTCCTGGAACTATGATCCACAAGGAATACTATGTAAAATGACGGTTAAGTGTAAACTAACACCTTACATTCATGAGAAAAAACCAGAGATTGAGAAGTATGTCAATCAGATTGAGTGGACAGAAAACACTTTAATAGATGCAGTAAAACAAGGTGATACTAGTCACACTTTACAAACTGTAGATCAAACAGAGAAAGCCACCGAGAGATTCATAGAAGAAGGTTCTTATGTTGCTGAAACCACTACTGAGACTAGGTTCAAATTAAGATATAATAAAAATCCTATGATAGACTCAGTTGATAAATGAAAAGTGACTATTGAGGTTGAAGACACAGATGTCCGAGTAAAAAACACAGATGCTGCCACAGTCATCAGAAATAAGCCAATTACATAGAATTTCAATGAAGGGTAGAATGAAAATTCAAATGCATAGATGATAGAGAAACAGAAGAACATGGAAGCATCATCTTCACAGAAAATAGAGAAAAAGGACCTTGATATAAGAGAAAAATACAAGAAAATCAAGACAAAGAATGAAGAGATAAAAAATGATATTTACTCTCAATATTTGAAGAAAACACCAAGTGTACAAAACAGACTTTTATCTGCCTTTGATTACTCAAATAAAAAGTTGATCATGCCAGTATTACAGCCTACAGTGAAGACTCCAAACACAGTTGCAGACTACCAAAATGTTGATCTAGAAGCACAAACAAAGAAAATTCATGCACTTGATCAAATAGAATTTCATAGATAGAGTTCAGAGATGTTGTATTCTACCATTACAACCAAGGCTATGAGTGTTCAAAAACTTCAGAACATAATCATAAACATGAAAGATCAAATGAAGGTTAACAAAGCCTCATTGTATGCTAAAGAAATAAGGATTAAGTCTTTAGAAGAGTTGGTTCTCCAAATAGGATATGATCCTGAAAATGTGGAAGCAGCAGTGATCAGGAGATCAAGTCTCTTGTAGAAAAATGCTCAAAAATGAAGTTTCTTAGAATTGGTTCGAACCATATCGAATGGAAAGAGCTCGCCAAAACGATCATGTAGCCGCGAACAGCACTCAAATCCGTTACTGTATGGAGGAGATATTGCATTTTGAAATCGCTCAATAACTTTCAATTTTGAAAGAAATTTTTTTAATATATGTGTTGGGATAATTTTATTTTTTATTAAGATTTAATAAATTAATTAAATTATATAGTTTTAATATTTTATATGGTTTTTTTTATTAAATCATATATTATATTATTAATTATATATTTTAATTAATTATTAAAAAAAATTAATTAAACCTTATTAAAAACTAAATATTAAACCCATATATATTAAACAAAATATGAAATATGAAAAAAGGTGATAAACCCACATAGTCTAAAGTGTTGGAGACGTATTTAAAATAACGTGGGAAATGTTTTATTAACCGTTCAAAGGTTTCTATGGCATGTTATGTATTGTTTCCAAAGTTCACGTGGGTTCTAAAAAGCATGCAATGGAGCGGAGTTTAAAACTTTTGTATGTCGCGGTGTGGTTCGACCCCGGGTCGGGGCGGACACAACGGTGACGCCCGACCGTTAGGCCACAGGCACTTGTTGTTAAAAATTGCTGCGCAAATATGCTTTTAAAAGTTTCAAATTTCATTTGGGCGTAGGTGGCGGGGTCTTGGTCACGCGGGCCCAGTGCTTGGAGCGGTGTTTGTTATAAGTTATGGTTATCAACCTTATCCAATGCATATATAACTCAAAGTTTATGAATGATTTTCGGAGGATGTGGTCACGTGGAACTATATTTTAGCCCCCTCCCACTGGCGGTTAGACTGGTGGTTCCTCTAATTTAGCGCCGAACTCCATATTTGTTGGAGCTATCTGGCAGTTAGCCAGACTTAGTTGGAGAGAATCTAGGCAAACTTCAGTTAGCCATAACTTTGGCTAGGGAAGTCCATTTGGGACGAATTTTTTTTTTTTTTTGGGGTATTAGATCATTCTGGAGCTTTTGGGAGTGTTTATAGAGCCATCAGGGTGCTCTATATAATAATTTACCAGCATTTTTGGTCGTGGAGCCACTAGGGCCTAAGGAAAGAAGAGTTGTTTTGGACTATCCTCCTCCAATGGAGGTGATTGATTAGTCATTTTATACTGATTTCAGCCTTATGAATCTTAATTTTCAGCTTATTTTTCCCTTTGAGGCTTCTATACAGTTGTATTCACATTTTGAGCATTTAATCAAAAAGGGAAAAGCCTAATTAGAGGCTTTTGGACCTAGCGGAGGTAGCCCAAGAGAGGGGTGAACTGCTTAAACAATTATTTGTTGTCATACTGTATATTTTTGATGCATTATTTCAGATTCTGCTCCTTTAAACAGTAAATTTTTATAAGTAAACTTTTCCCAAGCAGGTTTAAACAGAGAACAAAACTTATTAGTTCATCTTCAAACCACTATACTTCATTTGCAGAATAGATAATCTTTCCTATTCACACTTTAAAGTTGGATTAATGAATACTTTGCATAAACAAATACTTTCATTGATTGGATCTCAGTGATTACATTTTATTTCTTTAGACAGAGTCTGTAAGAGGGCCAGGTAGCCTCTAGATTCATCCTTTCTTTGAAAGGTGAAATATCCAGTAAATGCCCCTACAGTCAATCTCTGTATGAGAAATACTTTGTTCTCACAATTTCAGATCAGGTTGGTATCAGAGCTCTAGGTTTTGCTTAAGAGTTTGTGAAATTTGTGCAAGAAGATTGTGTTATTCTGCAAAATTTTATGCTTACTAGGCTGAAATTGAAAAGAGGGGAAGGTCAATTGGTTAGAGAACAAGTTAATCCTCAACCAAGGAGGGCTAGAGTGCCATTACATCCACCTTCCATTTCATCCTCAATAGCCTTAGAATCAGCCACAAACATGTCTTCCAGGGAAGGAGAATTACATGGGGAAATGGATCCCAAGGAAGAATAAAGAGTCTTTAGAAAAGCTTTCTTGGACTTGACTGAGATGGTTAGGATCCTATACCAGGAGAGAAATGATAGGATTGCTGGAGAAGGGTCTAGAAACCAAAAAGAAGAAGGAAATTCTTCAGGAGGAAAGAAAGACAAAGATGAGTCTAAGAAAGGGAATGGAGGAAATGGTGATCCTTCATCTCCATCGTCATCCTCTTCCTCCACATCATCCTCTTCAACTTATGTTAATCATTCACACAAAAAAAAAACATCTTTTAAAAATCCTTTGTTAAAGCTTGATGTGAAGTTTGAGTTGCCGATGTTTAATGGTGATGTGAATGCAGAAAAATTGGATAACTGGATTAGACAGCTAGAAGTCTATCTAAGAATTCAGAATTTGCATGATGATGACACAAAAATCCATTTAGCCTCTTTGAGAATGGATGGAGCATCTTTGGTTTGGTGGGAAGCTAAAACCAAGGAGGAAATCAAAAAGCATGGTAAGATAACTCTAACTTGGAATGAGTTTATTACTGCTATTAAGAAACAATTTTATCCCCTTGCTCATATTCAGAAAGCAATCATGAATTGGAAAAATTTTAGGCAACTTAAGGGTCAAAATGTGCAAGATTATACCCAAGAGTTTAGAAGGAGAGCACTTCTACTTGGAGTAGACTTACAAAGTCAAGATACATTGTTGAAATATATAGGAGGTTTGCACAATTATCTGCAACATACTATTCTAATGTTCAATCCTACCAGCTTAGATGAAGTCTGTGTCCAGGCTACACATTTAGAAGCTAAAGGAAAGAATACTTTTGATGAGGATAGTAATTTCAAAAACAAAGGAAAGAAGAGAGTTGCAAATTCAAGAAAGGACAAAGGAAAGTTCTTTTGCAAGAACTGTTCAAAGACAAGTCATGATGAAGATCATTGTTGGAAGCTTCATCCTGAACTAAAACCAGAAAAATATAAGAACAAAAACAAGACCAAAGAAAAGGAGAAAATTGTAGCAACAGTTGAGCAAGACTTAGGGTCAGACTCAGGAGATGAGACAAAAAGCATAGCCATGGTTTTAAATAACATTAAGGGGAAAGAAGTGGTGCAAGACACAATTCCTAGTTCTAGCTCTTTGAACTGTCACAAAGATACTCATGAAGAAAAGAGAAGGATAGAGCTTTTCCATGTGAGGGTAATTTCAAAACATACCAAAATTGACACAATATTTGACAGTGGGTCACAAGCGATTCTTATATCTGAAGACTTGGTCAAGCAGCTTAAACTTGAGACCATTCCACATCCGAAGCCTTATCCACTTGGATGGATATGCAAGGATGCTAATTTTCAAGTCTCAAGGAAGTGCATATTGCGCTTTGCAATAACTGCACATTTTATTGACACAGTGGAACTTGATGTGGTGTCGCTTGATATCTCAGGAATTGTTTTGGGAAGTCCTTAATTATTTGACAGGAAGGCTATCTTTCATCGCCATGAAAACAAGTATCACTTGTTCAAAGATGGTAAAGAGTACATTGTGAGAGCTCACAAGAAGAAGCTGGAATCTTCTTTACTCCATGCATGTCAATTGAAAAGACTAGTTAATGCAAGTCAAAGTCTAACTTTGTTAATGTTGAAACGACCAGATTTTGAGCATTCGCCTTTTTATGATGTAGCTAATGATTTGTCTCAGTTTGATAACAGTTTGTCTTTGAAAGAATATAATTTTATGTTGCGCAAATTACCTTTTGGGTCAGCCAATGCAGAGAATGAAGTGTCAAAGAAAAGCAGTGCAAGCAAGAAGGACACACCATTCAGCATGGGAAAAAGTTGGTTTCAGAATGGTACAATTCGCCATGGGAATAGTTTGCAAGGTGAAAGTTATTTTAAGTCTTTCTGGAAGTTTGATCAGTGTAGAAAAAGTTTGTTTTCTGCAAATTTTAATCATTTGCATCATGACTCCGTCAATATAAGCAATGGTCAATCAGTTGATTCCAGAGACAGATTAACATTTTCTCAAAAGCTTCATTTGATGAAATCGGGTAGATTTCAGTTGTTCAAGGGTGGAAGAGTGGAGAATCAGTCTCCACATCATCAGTTTCACTAATCAGAGAGCTTTTGGGGTCCAAAAGCTTCCCATTTGGGAGGTGTGATCAGGAGATCAAGTCTCTTGTAGAAAAATGCTCAAAAATGAAGTTTCTCAGAATTGGTCTGAACCAGATCGAATGGAAAGAGCTTGCCAAAACGATCATGTAGCCATGAACGGCACTCAAATCTATTACCGTATGGAGGAGATATTGCATTTTGAAATAGCTCAATAACTTTCAATTTTGAAAGAAATTTTTTTAATATATGTGTTGGGATAATTTTATTTTTTATTAAGGTTTAATAAATTAATTAAATTATATAGTTTTAATATTTTATATGGTTTTTTGTATTAACTCATATATTATATTATTAATTATATATTTTAATTAATTATTAAAAAAAATTAATTAAACCTTATTAAAAACTAAATATTAAACCCATATATATTAAACAAAATATGAAATATGAAAAAATGTGATAAACCCACATAGACTAAAGTGTTGGAGACATATTTAAAATAACGTGGGCAATGTTTTATTAACCATTCAAAGGTTTCTATGGCACGTTATGTATTGTTTCCAAAGTTCGCGTGGGTTCTAAAAAACGTGCAATGGAGCGGAGTTTAAAACTTTTGTATGTCGCAGTGTGGTTCGACCCCGGGTCGAGGCGGACACAACGGTGAGGCCCAACCGTTAGGCCACAGGCACTTGTTATTAAAAATTTCTGCGCGAATATGCTTTTAAAAGTTTCAAATTTCGTTTGGGTGCATGTGGCGGGGTCTTGGTCACGCGGGCCCAGCGCTTGGAGCGGAGTTTGTTATAAGTTATGGTTATCAACCTTATCCAACGCATATATAACTCAAAGATTATGAATGATTTTCAGAGGATGTGGTCACGTGGACCTATATTTTAGCCCCCTCCCACAGGCGATTAGACTGGCGGTTCCTCTAATTTAGCGCCGAACTCCATATTTGTCGGAGCTATCTGGCAGTTAGCCAGACTTAGCTGGAGAGAATCTAAGCAAACTTCAGTTAGCCATAACTTTGGCTAGGGAAGTCCATTCGAGATGAATTTGTTTTTGATTTTGGGGTATTAGATCATTCTGGAGCTGTTGGGAGTGTTTGCAGAGCCATCAGGGTACTCTATCAGAGAATTTACCAGCGTTTTTGGTCATGGAACCACCAGGGCCTAAGGAAAGAAGAGTTGTTTTAGACTCTCCTCCTCTAATGGAGGTGATTGATTAGTCATTTTATATTGATTTCAGCCTTCTGAATCTTAATTTGCAGCATATTTTTCCCTTTGAGGCTTCTATATAGTTGTATTCACATTTTGAGCATTTAATCAAAAAGGGAAAAGCCTAATTAGAGGCTTTTGGACCCAGCAAAGGTAGCCCAAGAGAGGGGTGAACTGCTTAAACAATTATTTGCTGTCATACTATATATTTTTGCTGCATTATTTCAGATTCTACTCCTTTAAATAGTAAATTTTTATAAGTAAACTTTTCCCAAGCAGGTTTAAACAGAGAACAAAACTTATTAGTTCATCTTCAAACCACTATACTTCATTTGCAGAATACATACTCTTGCCTATTCACACATTAAAGTTGGATTAATGAATACTTTGCATAAACAAATACTTTCGTTGATCGGATCTCAGTGATTACATTTTATTTCTTTAAACAGAGTCTGTAAGAGGGCCAGGTAGCCTCCGGATTCATCCTTTCTTTGAAAGGTGAAATATCTGGTAAATGCCCTTACAGTCAATCTCTGTATGAGAAATAATTTGTTCTCACTATTTCATATCAAGTAGAGAAGTTAGTGAAGAGGAAAAATGAGGACATTGCAGCATTAATGAAACAACTTAAACTTCCATCAACTGAACATCCTCTAGCCAAAGAAATTATACAAAAACAGACTCAGAAGGATGACATGATGAACTTAATATTTCAGCTAACAGGACAGATCAAAGAAATGGAGACTCAAATGGAAAAACCTGTCCATGAAAGGGAAAAAATAAAAGCTCAGGAAACTCCCACAGTTATTCCTATGGTTACAACAGTTGTGCCTTCAACTCTAGAAGAAGAGTTGGCACCCAAAGAACCACTGGCTACTGCAGTGCCAGTGATATCATCTACAACTTCAGCTATAGAGGCATCTACTACAGCAACTCAGCCCATAGATGAGGCCAATAAACTAGTAAAATCCATGGAAGAAATGTCACTTCAAACAAGTGAGATTAACATATTGAAAAATATGATTGATAACCTTGAGAATACAAATAAGTTAGCTCAGATAAATGCTAAAACTCATGAGAAAAGAGCTAATAGGTTAAATGAAGAACTGAAGTTACAAAAGGAATTAACCTTAAAGGAGCCAATGTCATATTTGAAAAACTATTTATGGAATAAAATCATTGAAGCCATCAATGATGTGTGGCCCTCAATTCAGGTAATCTTTGAATAGAGAGATTTACTAAAAGCAGCACTAACAAAGATTCAGAAAACCAAAGATGAGCTAGGTAACAAACCTGAGCAAGCCATAGAATTGATCAAGTTTCTCAACAAAAACAGGCAGGAGTTGGAAGAAATACAAATCACTGATAGGAGAGAGATAATCCTTGAAGTAAGGAAATTCATCTCAAAGAAAAATCCAATGAGACTATTTGAAGAAAAATGTGAGAGTATGAACATAGCCATAACCAAGTTTATGGTTAAATTTGAAAACTTGAGGCAAGGAATTTTGCCTAATATTTTGGTCATTAATGACAAATCAATGCCTCAGGAGGATTACAATAAGAATATCAGATAATATGCAAAAGAGAAAGTTGAAAAGACAAGTGGACAAGGCACTCCAACAGGGAAGGTCTTACTCAGAAGCTTTGAAGATTTATTCTATCTGCACCATGAGATAAGACACTTGTTTGTCATAAAACCAACTTTTTCCAGATACACTAAGGCAGATGAGAATTTCAAGAAGTTAAAGAAGATACAAATTCCAAATGAGGAAGCTTGGCAATCACTTATAGATTTACTGTGAAAGTAAAAAGCAAATAAGATGAAGAAAACAGTTTGCTGATTTTCAGTCAAAACAGATTTATTACAGCAGTAAAAACAGTTTTACAGAATTAAAGAGTATCAGAGATTAAAGAGTATCAGATTAAAGGGAATCAGAATGAAATATTATAAGATATTGAATATAATATTTCAAAACAGAATTGAAATATCTTGGCCAGCAAGGAGGACACCAAGGCAGCCAGCTACACCTAATCCACAATCAGCTTCTATTTTATTTGGATAAATAGGACAACTTATTGATTTGTTTAGCAGCTCTCTCTATTTTGTTGTATATATATTTCCATTTTCCTTAGATAATCCCTATAAGCATTCTAGGATATTTTGTAAACAATTATGTATAAATACTTCACTCTTTGAAGTAATATTGTGGAAAAAATTGTTGAAGTTTTCTATAGTAATTTTGGTTGAACTTGAAGGCTTTTGTGTTGCAAATTTTGAGTAGCAGAATGGATCAGATCAACTAGCATCATATTTCAGGATTCATGTGATGAGATATTGAAGTGAATTATTTTCAACTTTTCATTATTTATCTTCTTTGTTTCATGCATCCATATATGTGTTCCAAATTTGAATGAATAAACATAAGTATTAATTCAGGATTTGTTAAAAGCACCCTGTCTTTACTGTTTATCATTTCTATGTTTTTTGTTGATTTCTAGAGTAGGGAACCCTTAATTTCTCCTTCTTTCATTTGACCTCTTCCTATTACTTCATTTTTCCAGATCAAATAGCCCTTCATTGCTCTTTATCCCGATCATACCACTTCACCAAATAGCCTTCCAAGATCTTCAAAGGCTTATCTATCTTGCCTTGAAAACATTTGACTCTTTGACCTTGATCATAGTTCTATCTACTTGAATTTTGACTCCTTAGCCCAATGGACAATCATATTTCTCACTATCCATCTCATTAAGTGATTTTTCCCACCAAACCAAACCAAATCAAAACCAAATTTCACAATCATAACTAACCTAATATCTTATAAATCAAACAAAGTTAAATATTTTAGAGGGAGCCCTCTTTGAACCCTAGGAAGGCTAGATCCTAGAGTTTAAAATTTTGTATGTGGTTACCTCTAGTGTTCTTAGACTTTAAACCAAAATCTCACAACTTTAGAATTACTAGAGTGATAAAATATCCTAGGGTCATTCCTAGGAGATTCCCCTGTCATACCTGATTCATCACCTGATGTCACAGGGGCTCCAGTATGCATGATGTCCACATCAAGCGCTGAAGCTAGTTAGGACACTAGCACGAGCAAGAATGACACCGATTCCTTGGCCACAATAGCCTCTCTAGCCTATGGCGCCTCCCAAACCCCTCTCCTCTACCCCCCAATTGGTTTCGTATCCCAGCAGGTCTTGGCCACCGTGGTTTTACCAAACATATATTTTGCAATACCAGTTTGGTACCTCATTCCCCCTAATGGGACGGGAGCCACACACATCACCGCTACAGGGTTAATGCCCGTCAGTCCCAAGGAGGTCCCACTCATTCAGGAAACTATTGAAAACATCCCTGCAAAGGAAATTCCCATTACAAAACCAATTATTATGGCTAAGAAAACCAAGAGAAGAGGAAAGAAGGTGGAGACTCCCACCACGCAATGGGAATCACCAGGTTCCACCATATGTGACGAAGCAGGACACTCTACTCACATCTTCCCAGAGCTAGATGAATTTAAACCACTCCTTAGCTCTACGACAGATATCGCGACACCACATTCCTGTAAAAAGGAACCTGCCACCAGAATTCAAGGCAAAGAATTTCATACCAATCACACATGTGCTATCTGCAACAATTATGGACACTATACCCATCATTACCCAAATATCCTGCGATATAGGGACACCTTACACGCCATCGAGCAGTCCTACCAAGAGGACCCCTCCACCCAGTCATCTGGAGATGAACCTTGCACCATCCTTTACCTACAGGAGGAACGAAAATCGCCAGAAAGACTCCCAACCATCCCCCCTCCTCCTATCGAGCGTTGTGTACTCTGTGATGAGCGTGATAATTTCATCATCGATTGCCCAGATTTGGAAATGTTCCAGTGATGGTATCCAGTTCATGTAGTATATCGCACTGACATGAACACTCAGTATTCATGTCATATATGCGGTGGAAATCACCCAGTGCGCCATTGTCACCACATCCCTACATTTCATGTAGCGTTGGCTTGTATTTGATCCACTATAGTCCGCCTCTCTTAGGAGGATGGCTCAGATTCAAAATCAATGAACAGCACAAAAACCCAAGAAGATGTAACGAGCAGATCCATCCTCTTCCTATCAACTGAAAAGTGACCAATCAGGGAACTCTTAGTTACCCCCAACCGCTCTTTGCAGGGAAGACCAACATGTGTGTTTTGTAAAACGCCCAATCATGTGGTCGCCACCTGCCCTAACTTAGAAGCGCTACGTCGTTGGTACCCCGTCAAGCCACCAACTGAGCATGATGGGCACCCCATATCTAGGCTATTTTTCCCACTATGTCAAGGAAATCACAGTGGATAGTGTTGTACCTATACCCCACATGTCCATCCTCTAATCGACATGATTCATACATTAGAGAAGAAAGAGGACGATATCCTCAAACGATATAGAAATTATATCACCCCCAAACCAATAACCACACACCCACATCGGAATGATGGGAAAACTGGGACATCACACCAACCAAGCATGACCCAGGTCCAACCTATGATAACATGTGGACTATCCAACCTGATTGGCCACTGGGTCAATCAGTGCAAAGAACTGAAGCACCTAGAAAATAGTTTTCGCACAGTCTCCTCTCTCCCACGGAAAATTATCTCTAACCAAGAGAATATCACCCATACTTATTATCAGATTTTCTCACACTTTCATCATACAATTAAGTGTTTGCATCTCCCCAAGCTAAGAGCAGCAAAAGCAGTGTTAAGTCAACACTGCCCAAAAGAGCTAGACACACCCAAGCCAACAACATAGAAATGGAAGTAGAAGACCTCGTCTTCTATCACAGATGCTTTCCAAGCATCCACATCTGGGATGAAGAGTAGTGTTGATTCCCACACAATCTACTCAGTTGGCACAGTGGTACCATGCACCATCTGCACTAGCCATAACCACGAAACAGAGGCATGCCCGCTAGTGGAAACATTCAGGCACCCCTGCACCACGCACAATTTCCACCAACATGAAAATGACCATCCTAACGGGGGACCCAACCTTGCGCTTACACAAACTCCCATCACGAAGATTCTTCCCCCACTAAACGCCGACAATACGATACACCATATACGATTCATATCATCATGTATCGGAACTATGACTCAAGTTGTTTTCTCATCTGCCATAGGTGTCGAGTCAACTACAACTATGAGAGTAGTTGTACCTATGACAGTGCAGGCCCAATCTATCTACACTCTGTCGACTAGATCTGGTTCCACCACATCGACAATGGAATCCTTCTCATGTCTATCAACTACCTCCATGTGGATTGAACCTCTTCAGCATAACCTTGCGCATGATCAATCCCCCTTAGGATCTCGATTTCATTCAGATCGGGACATCCTATAAGCCATGACAGAGCCAAATTATCCATGAGATGCAATGCATCACCGTTTTCCTTTTCTCCCCAACCAAATGTCTAGTCCTGACAAGACAAAAGAACAAGAGATCTATGCGATTGAATCAAAATATTTCCCTCCATCAGGGAAATTCGATTGGTTCAAGAATCCTATGCCGGCTCCCGATGCGTTCGAGGAAGGAAACATTTCAAACATCTCACCTACCGTCAAGGTGAACATATCCCAAAATCCTGGTAAGGTCAAAGATATCTCACTAGGGATAGCATGCTCTCCAGAAGAAATATACTCTTTTACCCAATTTCTACAATATTATAGAGATATCTTTGCATGGGACTACTCAAAAATTCGTATGCTTAGTCCCACTATCGTAGCGCACCATATTGACGCTTGGCCCGACGTACCTCCAGTACGCCAGAAACAGCGTCAACTACACCCATCAAAGGCAGAAGCAATAAAATGATAAATCTATAAGCTTCACAAAGCCGAGTTTATCTACCCCATTGCTTACACATCTTAGGTTTCCAACCCTATTCCCATCATGAAAAAATAGGGCACAATACGTTTTTGCAGCGATTTTTCGAATTTGAACAAACCATGTCCCAAGGAAAATTACCCCAACCCATTCATTGAACAGGTCATCGATGCTTGTGTGGGTCACAAGGCTCTCTCCTGTATGGATGGATTCTCGGGGTACAACCAAATTCAAATCCGCCATACATACCGGTACAAAACTGTGTTTACCACCCCCCTGTGGCACATTCGCATACAAGGTAATTCTATTTGGCATAAAAAATGATGGAGCCACCTTCCAGAAGGCCATGAAATATATATTTCATGACTTGGCACACCTTATCCTCTCCTACTTGGACAACTTGACCGTCTGCTCCAAGAAGCGCTCGGACCATCTTGAGGATCTGCGATTGGTATTCCAACGATGTCGTCAATACATCCTACACTTGAACCCCCTCACGTGTGTCTTTTATGTCATAGCAGGAAGACTCTTAGGTTTTATTGTGTCCCAGAAAGGGATTCGTGTTGACCCCCTCAAGGTCCAAGCCATCAAAGAGGTACCCCCACCTCGAACCCTCAGGCAACTACAAAGCCTACAGGGGAAGGCCAATTTTCTGAGACGCTTTGTCCCTAATTATGCCACTTGAACTCAAGGGTTCCTGCGCCTCCTTCACCAGGACATCCCATTCCAATGGGATGATCATGCCCAACAAGTGTTTGATGCGCTGAAAGAAACATTGTCTTCAACACCGCTCATCAGTCCCCCAGACTATGACAAATATTACATCCTATATCTATCAACTTCCGAGATCACCTTGGCCGGATTATTGATTCAGGAAGGCCTATATGGGAAGGAGCACGTAATCTATTACATTAGTAAAACCTTAGCGAGCCCAACATTAAGGTATGATCCTGAAGAAAAAACTGCCCTAGCATTAGTACATGCAGTCCAAAAGCTTGTCCACTACATTATCTTAAAGATCACTATGGTCATCGCGGATATTAATCCCATCAAATATTTGCTCACGTGTTGCTTAATGAACCACAAGTACGCCCGCTGGATAGTCATTCTCCAAGAATACGAATTACAGTTTCGCTCCCCTAAAAGAAAAAATGCACTTATCTTAGCTGAGTTCATTACGGACCTCCCAAGGGATACCAAGGGATCACCAGTCAAGGATTCGCTACCAGATGAACATCTCTTCTTTGTAGCAACCAACGAATCTTGGTACGGTGAAATTCTCCTCTTCCTACAAACTCAAAATTTTATACCTCATCTCACTCGAGACGACCATCGGCGCATAGGCCATCAAGCCCCCTGATATCTCCTCATGGGAGATGTCTTGTACCGATAGGGCATCAAAACCATTTTACGTCAATGCCTCACTCACGACCAAGCAGAACAAGCCCTTAATAACTGCCACAGAGGAGCTTGCAGTGGCCACCTCTATGGGACGGCCACCCCCTAAAAAGTCCTACGGGAAGGGTATTTTTGGCCCTCCCTATTTCATGATTGCATTACAGCAGTCAAGAGATGCGAGTGATACCATCACTTCACTCATAAGGCAAGAGCACCCCCTCTCCTCCGCACCCCGTCATCGTCGCCGACCCCTTTTGGAAATGGGGAATTGACTTCATGACTTGCAACCCCACATTGTCTAGCAATCATAAATACATCATAGAGGTTGTCAATTATTTCACCAAGTGGGCGAAAGTGATGCCCACATACAAAAACACTGCAGAAACCACCACTCGATTTCTATTTAATCACATGATTTCCCGGTTCGGCATTCCCAAGGTGTTAGTCTCCGACCATGGGAAACACTTAGAAAATGAATTTTTCAAGGAGCTATCTCACCACCTCAGATTCACCCATGAATTCACTTCACCATACTACCCCCAATCCAACAGATAGGTAGAAGCTGTAATCAAAGTCCTCAAAACGATCTTACAACACATGGTAAATAACCATAAAATCAACTAGCACCATATGCTCTTCTACGCCCTGTGGGCATATCGCACAACTGTGAAGATGTCCACTAGTTTCACTCACTTCCACTTGGTATACGGGGTCAAAGTCGTGATTCCCATAGAATGTGAGATCCCGAATTTACATGCCGCCATCATACTCCTCGATGATACCCAGCCTCTAGAACAATACCTATTACAACTAGAGCTCATCGACGAAAGCCGACGACAGTTGCTGCAAAACAATGAGGCCCACAAGAAAAGTTTAAAATCATCATTCAACCGCCACATCAACCCTTGCTCATTCACCAAGGGAGAAATAGTCCTCCGCTACAATGTTGCAAAAGAAGCCCTAGGGTTAGGAATGTTTGAAACCCTATGGAAAGGACCCTACATCATAAAGCATTTCCTCCTCAAGGGGGCATACATCTTGACTGAACCAGATGGGACATGCCTCAGCAACCCCATCAACGGCCTTTACCTCAAGAAATTCTATCCATAAGGGCCAAGGATGCTTTTCCCTAGAGTCAACATACACAAACCGAACCACTTTAAATTTTTTACCAAAAGACTTGTTACAAAACGTGCTCAAGTGTCACTATGGATTACCAACCCAACCCGTACTTGAGATTTGCTGATGGAGCATCGTGATACTCTCAAATTTTAGCAGCAGTCGCCTGAGTCATCTATCACCTTGATCGATCACTACTCTGCACCAATGGTGTGTGCATCGATTCAACAATAAACAATCAAGTAGAATATGACGCTTTGATCAGACTTATGTGTGATGCCCTCCATTAGAGCATACATCATATACATATCTACCTTGATTCCCAGCTATTAGTGTCGTAGTTAAACTAAAAATTTGAGACAAGAGATCCACATCTATTTAGAAAATATTTGTGTGCAAAAGATTAAGCAGACAATTTAAATTCATTACATTCACACATGTACAAAGGAGTCAAAACCAAATAGTTGATCACATAGCTAAAAATATTCTAAACTAGAATGCATCATAGAAAAACCATCGTACATAAAAATTAAAAACATGAAAAACATAGATATCCATCAGCATAACATAATCCATAAGAAAAAATAGGGGGCACACCATGTAGAGCCACAAAAAATATCTCTCGCATATATATATATATATATATATATATATATATATATATATATATATATATCAATGTATGTGTCTGAGTACAAAAATAGTGTCTCTAACCCATTGGTTAGCCCAAAAGATACACACATATAAGTCATCAAAAATAGGGGAATCATCCTCATAATGGGTGCTTTCCCCGTGTACAAAAAGACTCTAGGGTGGTGCTCCCCCAGGCGGGGCACCTGGACCCACTACCACTACTAGAGTAGTCGTCAACACCGATGTTAGCGCTCAAATCTACCTTAAGCTGAAATAAGGTAAAACTCAAGGCAACATCAAACCACGCTCGGCCCTGCGTAGCCTAGCCCTACGAGGGCCAGGGAGAAGGGCTCTCTCGGGTCTATCTCGGCAAAAGGTCTTCAAAGGGGCTGAGATGACTTAAAATGGGAACTGATTTTAGGCTAGTAAATAGATAAGAAGGTTTGGTTTTGATTTTTAGGGGTTTTTCGTTGGAAAACTGGGAAAAACAATTTTGAGCTCGGGGATGAGGCCAGATCTTTGCAGAATTCGAGTTGGGGCAAGGTAGGCAGTAGTCTTGATGCATTTTTATTATGTGTATGGATGGATCAGAATCAAAAGGAGCTGAAGAGGGCAAGGGAGAACAAGGATCCTCTCCAAACTGGCGAAAACATATAAAACTAAACAAATTTAAAGGCAGAGCACTAGAATCAATGGATTCTACCTCATTTACTCATTCATTCAGTTTCAGAAGCAAAAGAAGGGAATTGCATACATTAAAAATTAAAGAACTTACAAATAATTGAGAGAACACACCATCAAAACTGAAAGCCACAAGAATCCCAACAGGTGCTGCAAAACCTCTGATCTTTCCTTAGCCAAAATGTGGAAAATATGTACAATAGTGTGCCAAACTTTTCCCAAGAGTCCAAGCTGTCCAACCTACGAAAATGATTCGAAGAAAATACATCATATAGACCATCCTAACCCCTTCCCATGCATCTAGGGGTCGAATTCCTCCTTCTAGGAGCAGTTTCAACTAATTCTAAACAAGGAGCTAGAATCTAGGCAGCCAAACAACTTGCCTCTAAAAGGAAGGAAACTGATTCTTACACTTGATTTTTACTTTTTTTGGGAGTGAATCTTCTAGAATAGGTAAAAGTGAGTCCAAGTTACATGCAAACCACAAAATTACATCAAGATAACTCAAAAATTACGCCTACAAGCAAAACTGGTCCAACTGGCCGAAATCCTGAGCTGGAAAATGAAAAATGAACCAAAAATCTCTATGCGTAGCGCGCCTCATCTCTATGTGTCGTGTGCCTTTCAACCTGTTTTTGGGGAACTTCCCGGAGTCCAAATTGAGCTCATGATAGCTCGTTGGAAAGCCCTGGATGTTGGCTATCCTACCCAAGTGTAATTTTTCAATTTGGAGCTCATTTTCCCCTCCAAAAATTCATTCTCCTAGAAGTACTTCCTGCTGGTGCAAAAGGTGGCAGAACGGTGATTTTCATGGTGTTTTGGCCCCTTTGATCATCCAGAACTTGGTGAAATGCTTTGGTCCTACTAGATCATGCATAACTTACCATGAAAAACCCAAAAATATAATTTTTTCCTCCAGAAAGTGTCCCAATCATAAGCGAGCGCGTCGACGCGCTACGCGTTGGGCTGAAAAACCTGTTTTGAGACCAAAATTTTCCAAAATGACAAACATTTCTCCAAATTTTCTCAAATTCAGAGCGAAGACCCTCCATCATGTATCATGCCCAGCCAACGAAGCCTCAGCCAAGATATGGAGTGGATCAAGCCTCTTTTTCTGTTTTAGTGTTTTGCTCAACCTTGCCTTCAGGATCTTCATTTTAGCTTTGCAAACGTGATTACGGGCCCAATAATGATTTTTCATATGACGGAACATGTCTTTTTCTCTATCCTGAACCTTTGAATGTACCTGCGCTGATGTAGAAGGCGATACCCCTTCCACGCCATGTGGAGATAGTACTTGCGTTGTTGATGAAGTTAATGAGACCCCTTCCACCCCGGGTGGAGATAGTACTCGTTGTGATGCTGCAAACAAGGATCTGACGCCTCTATGATATGTAACGGCCACTTTTATGAGATCTCCTTGACACATTAACCTCTGCTGTGGAATCACTGTCATACCCCTGCTCATATACTGAATTCGTCTCTGACATGGCGCTGAAATCAAGATGTCTGACAAATATATGCTGATGTAGGTATGATGAAAATAAGAGTTTCAGTGTATGCTCTAATCCCAAATGTGTCACATGTGTATCAAGGTGCTATAGGAAAACCATAATGATCAAGGTAATGTCAAATGAGTTCGAATGGAAAACAGCCACTGCTTGACCACATGGGGATTTTGACAAGTGAGTAGGAAGAATGTAATGCTGGCGGAAATAGTTATTAGGAACAAAAATGAAAATTTCCCTTGGAGTGACAATGTCAATGGAGGATGTGGAAAAGTTAATATGGGACTATGTTATAACATGAATGATAAACAGTGTGACAATGACAATGGTAATAATAATGACAGCAGTGATTGAATAGGAGAGAGAGAGCGTGAGGCTATGGTAAACAATAAGCGATGACAGCAATAATAATAGAGAGCATGAGCATATATATCAACCACACAAGTTTGAAAACCCCCACACAATCACTATCATTTGCTTCAAAACCCTAAGAAATGAATTTGGAAATAAACATAGAGTTTACACATTTCTCCTTATCAAATACTTGTTTCTCCACTTTCAAAACACCATAATCATATCCAAAATTCACTAAGCAATCGTGAAAAACCTACTTGCAAGCAGTTGGAGGCAATTTGGCATGAATCTGGACGAAGGAGCGAAAATTTTTTGGCTCTGAGATTATACGCGTAGCGCGCTCACCCAGTGCGTTGCGCGCAGCATGTGCGTAGCGCGCGTGCTAATTTGCACGGGCCTGTGAAGCCCAGTGCGTCGTGCGCCTAGTGTGCGTAGTGCGCCTCCTCTGTGCGTAGCGCGCACTTCCACCTCTGGTCCATGGCTTTGAAAAACAAGTTTTCGCCCCTCAACTCACCAATTTGAACTCTGCCTTGGGAATTTGTGCAAATGAGTTGTCTTCCATGGCTTATATGTGTAGAAAAATATCTCATAAAAATCAAATTTGATTTTAATTTGCTCCATAACCCATTTTGTAATGTTTGGGAATTTGGCACTTTATCACTTAATACAATGTTGTCTTTTGGCTCTTCATTACTTTTTCTGAGTCTTAGACTGATGAAATGTCTTGATTCTTGCAAGGATTTTGGCATTTTGGCTTTGGAAAAGATTAGAGGCTGCTTTTGAACTTCTTATGGTGGAACAAATACACAATTATTACAAAAATGAAATTTGACAATTTCTAGTTCCAAAATAGAGTTTTGGACTAGAAATGTCTTCAAATGTTTTCGAGAATAAAAACGTGAAATAGGAACCTTTTGAAACCAACCTCAAGGCCTGCGGGCTTTTATTACATGTAGCAAAAGACTGAAAACCCTAGACTCTAGGACTAAAGACTCTTTTTGACAAAAATAATCATTTATGATCATGAATGAATTGACCTGAACTTCAGTGATTTTTAAGGAAATTTAATTAGCCCTGCAGGTACAAGCATGAGAAAACACAAGACGACCAGACCCTCTCATCAGTCAATGGCATGCCCCTAGCGAAATGCAACGAAGTGGAATGAGCGAGACACCTAAAAATGATATGCAAAAAGGGAAATGATCTCTGACGGAGGGCTGTAAGGACTGACTCTAACATTGGCTCCAATGGGGATGGTGGCTCCAAGGAGATGCCAAGAACGGCAGATCTCTAGGGGAGTCAGACAGTGCCTTCTTCCATTGGGCGATGGAGTCATTATTTCAACGGATAACACAAAAACTTTTGACACATTTATTGACTGACTACTTTGACTTAAAACTGACTGAAATGACTGAACTTTCAAACTGAAAAGACTGATAAAACTGACTTGACAAACTTCAAACCAAATAACCTCCATCTCCAGAATTATAGCCTTCACTTCGGGCCCCAGACTGAAGATGAGAGATCAGTACAAACTTGCAATAAAACAGAAGCAGAACGATATATACAATGATGATGAAATCAGCAGAAAATGCTTAGAAGTGGTATCGCTTGAGCAGCCGACCATTGATCGGCCCTCCAGGACAATCATCTCCGTTCATTTCCTTGAGAAGAAAGGCGTTTTGACCACGATACACTGCAATCTTAAAAGGACCCTTCCATAGGTTTTCAAATTTGTCGTGCTTTCCCTTATCTTCATTTCGAGCGTCCCACTTCAAAACCACCTCATCCAGCTGAAACTTATCTGATTTTTCCTTTCTGTCGTAGATCTTCTTTATGTGCTCCTGCAACTTGAATGTATTTTGAAAGACCTCCTCCCATGTCTGCTGTAAATGAATCATCTGATTAATCCTTCGCTGCATGGGATCTTCCTCACTACCGGCTTCCTGAAGCAATTTGACTACCGGGACAGCAAGGGAAGTGGGAAAAACTGTGTCTACCCCATACACCAACTCGAAAGGGGACATACCGATAGACTTTTTCTGACTTACCCTATCAGCCCAAAGTGCATTCACTAATTTCTTGTGCCAGCCCTTTTTATTGATTTCCAACAATTTCTTAATGATATTTACCAAAGACTTATTTGAAGATTCCGCCAAGCCATTTCCTTGAGGATGGTAGGCAGTCGAATGTCCCAAGCTAATGTTGTACTTATAGCAAAATTCAACCATCCTCTTTGACTTGAAGGCCGCTGCATTATCTGTGATTATCTTACTAGGACACCCAAAACGTGACAGAATATTGTTTTCAAGGAAAGAGATAATTACCGCATCCGTGGCTTGTCGAGTGGGAATGGCCTCGATCCACTTCGTGAAGTAATCCGTTGCTGTCAATATCCATCTATGTTGACCTGACGATGCCGGATGGATTTCCCCAATGAAATCCAATCCCCACTGCTGAAATGGTGCACTGACTTCAATTGGTTTGAGAGGCAAAGGCTGTAGCTTCTGCTTCCCTTCGAAAATTTGGCATTCGTGACAATTCTTAACAGCCTTATATACATCAGAAAACAAAGAAGGCCAATAGTAACCTGCCCTTAGAATATTATTCGTTGTGGTTTTCCAAAACATATGGCCCCCGCAGTCTCCTCTATGAAAGTCCTCCAAAACTCTTTTGGCTTCCTCCTCTACCAAACAATTCAATAACATTCCACCAGGGTCTTTCCAATATAATGCAGAATTCAATATGCAAAACTTTGCAGCCCTCAACTTCAAGGTTCTACTCTTATTTCTAGCCATCCCGGGTGGTGGAGACAAATTCTGAAGTACGTATAAAATTTCAGCATACCAAGGGGAAGAAACAAAAATATCAGATACCTGAAATGATGTACTCTCCTCATCTTCATCGGACATGGCAGCGATCAAATTTATATCTAGAGCATGCAGATTTGTTTCAGCCATGAGCTTGGCTAGTCCTTGCCCTTTGATTAGCTTGGTCGGTTTAATCTCCACATCATATTCTAATAACACAGCGATCCACTTACCCCGCCTTCCTTCTGGATCTGCCTGTACCAAAACATCTTTAACTGTTGCGTTAGGAACATAGGCTATACTGTGGGAATGCAGTATATATACACGGAAATATTTCAAGGCCTTTACAAGAACAAGTGCTTTTTTCTCAATAATGTTGTATTTCAACGCTCCGTCCCTTATAATTCGACTGAAAAAGGCAATGGGCTTCTCAACTCCATCCCTTTTCTGCATTAAAACAGCTGCCAAAGTGTGCTCAGAAGCAAACGAAAACAAAATGAAGTCATGTGTGTAGTCTGGGCTGATTAAAATAGGGGCTGAAGAAAGAGCTAACTTTACCAAATTGAATGATTTCACCGCCTCTTCTATCCACTTTACCTGACTGTCCTTTTTCAGCATGTTCGTAATTTCTCTAAGATGCTCAGCAAGATTTGGAATGAAACGACGCAGAAAATTCATTTTACCATTAAAGGACTGTATTTCTTTCTTGTTCCGGGGCTGTTCTATTTGCTGGATGGCTTCAACACGTGCAAGGTCAACACGAATGCCGTCTTTCGATATGATGTGGCCAAGGAGCTTGCCTTCATCCATGGCAAAAAGACTCTTTTTTGGATTCAGCGAAATGCCATATTTTCTGCACTTCTGGAAAACAACTTTTAAGTGATATAATGTTCTTCATCAGAATTTGAAAACACAGTCAGATCATCAAGGTAAACAACCAAAAATACATCTTTCTCGTTGGCGAAAGCCATGTCCATTGCACGTTGAAAAGTGGCACCTGCATTTTTCAAACCAAACGGCATTTTTGCATAATGAAATGTTCCCCATGGAGTGGTGAACGCAGTCTTGTCACGATCATCTTCATGCACTAAAATTTGGTTATAACCTGAATAGCCGTCGAGTAGTGACATCCTTGATGCTCCAACTACTCGCTGCAATATATGGTCAATTTTTGGCAGCGGATAATTGTCTTTTAATGACACCTTATTCAAATTTCTGAAATCGATACATAAACGGATCTCACCTGTCTTCTTTCTCACGGGCACCAAATTTGATATCCAATCTGAAAATCTGATAGGCACAATGATTCCTGACTTATACAACCTGTTTACCTCTTTTTCAATCGATGGTAGCAGCTTTGGATTGATTCTCCTCAACTTCTGACGGAAAGGCTTCTGATTTGGTTTGATGGGGATAGTATGCTGAATGATATTAGTGTCATATGTTTTTAGATCTGAGTAATCCCATGCAAAAGCATCAGCAAATGAAGACAACAATCTCACATACTCCGCTTTTACCTTTGGTGACAATGACTTGGATAACTTTACCATCTTGGGATTTTCAACTGTCCCAATATTTACCTCCTCAACACCTTTTTCAGTTGGTCTCAATGTCGGTTTGCGGGCTACATCGGCTTGATCAAAGAGTTCCTCTAAAGGAATCAATCCTTTAGGAATGATGTTATCTTTAAGTTGCAGCACTTCCATTTGATTTATTTGTATATCATCATTACCATCATCATGTTCTGTATCTATGGAGGTGTCTTTAAACTTACCCTTATTTTGCAGGAAATCACTAATCTCCTCGTCATCCTGAAAAACTTGCCAACATCGCTGATTGTCTGGAACGGTGGGGCGGTGCTTCACATGAATCTCGAACTTGTTGCTGGAATTCATTGGAATTTTTAAATCGTTTGCTGCCTTAGCAAGTCCATCAGCAACACCATTTTGTATGCGAGGCACACATGTCAAGGTATGATTAGAAAATAACTTCAAAATGTCTAAAACTACATTACGGTAAGCCCTAATGCGAGGATGCTTGGCTTGAAACTCACCCTTTACCTGCTTTATCACCAATTCTGAATCACCATAGACTGCAATTATTTTCTCTTTCAGCTTTCTTAGAATCTTAAGGCCAGCAATCAGGGCCTCATACTCCGCTTCATTGTTAGAACAGTCAAATGCTAGTTTGTAGGAACATACTCTCACATTGCTTGGAACCTTATCCGGAGCGGAAAATGGACTACGAATCCAAACACCAAATCCAGCACCATCACTACCCACTGCGCCATCAAAATCCATGGTCCAAAGACCATCTTCATCCTCCTCCAAGTGCTGAAATTGCGTCAACTCTGTTTTTCCTGTTTGCTGCCCATTGTCTTTAGCTGATTGCTCAAGAGTATCTTGCTTTTCTTGTCTTTCTTTTTGCAGAACTTCTCTAAAATTCTCAGTGATCTCTGGTATATCTTCTGCCTGAACTAACTGACTATCTATATCATTAAAACTATCAGCAAAAAAAACAAACGACTCTAAGTCGGTATGTACATAATTTACAGGATGATTGATTGGTTTCTCCTTGCTTGTTATCATGTATTTCATCTTCTGTTCTCGATATAACTTTCTCATTTGACCGAAGACTGGAATTGTAGCATAGGAAAAATCTAACTGTAGTGTACCTTTCAACTTTGCCCCCCAAGATCTAGAAAGGAGCATCCCAAATCGAGGAGGAATGTCCGCCACAACCACATCCATCAAGACATTCTTCGCAGGAATTTGATCTAAACTTACAACCAAATCTTTGATGAGTCCGATGCATCTCACGTGGCTGGAATCAAATGAATACAAATCATGGTATTTCCTTGTAATATCTAAACCCAACTTTTCCATGATCGCCTTTGGCATAAGATTGTGCGAAGCACCAGAATCAAACATGGCATTGTGCAATACATATTCATGCAACCTAAAACTGATATAAAAGGGAGGAACATCACTGTCAGGGGACTCACCATCTAAAGCAGGCCCAAATATCAATTCAGGCTGATCATCTTCTATATTTACCGTGTCAAACATTGGATCAAAATTTAGAATTTTGGAGACTTGACCTCGATAGCTGCTGTTCTTCATAATTTTTGTCAAAGGAATAGATACCTTCAATTTGGAAATTTCATTTTCTAAACTAAAGGCTGAAACTCTTTCAACTTCTTTGTGAGGAACTTCTTTCTTTTCAGCCTTATCCTTCATTATACTTGACTGATTTTCCTTTTCTGCTGATGATGATTTACTAGCTGCGGGATCAATTGTCTCTTTTCCTTTCTTCTGTGGTATAGGCGAATCCATCTTTGGTGCTGAAGCCTCTTTTCTTTTCTGAATTAGGTTTATGGGCACATCTCTGTTTCTCAATGAGTATTGCTTCTGCTGAGCGGACAAAGCATTCAAATATCCTCTTTGGTATTCATCTGATTCTTCCTCCAGATCTGCATCATTTGCTAAAATGAAATCCTCATCTTTTTGTGCAGCTAAACTTTCTCCATATTCCTCATCCTCAGTGATGTAAATAGGCAGATCATCGGGAGTAAAGAAGTGGTTTTGCTCACCTACTACATCATCATCATTGTCTGAATCTTGGCTCACAAAATTTTGCAAAATAGGTGTTTTAATCTGCTGCTGAGTTGCCGGCTCTTGTGCTCTCTGATCACGCTGTTTAATTCTGAACTGTGGCTGCTGCTAGCCACGGTAGTTGGGATTACGAATCTGCGTTTCTGGCTTGTCAAGCGTCATTATTTTGAACATTTTTTCCATCTCATGAAGCAAGTTTTGTTCTGATGCAGATGTGGAAGCTTCTTCTTTTATGGTCACTCTTTTCTCTGCTTTCAACCGGGCTCTCTTATCATTCAGATTCGCCTCAACACTAACAGCAATCTTTTGCATATCTTCCAAGGTAGGCGGATCTCTATCTCGTAGTGAATAAGCCATCTCCGGATCAAAACCATCCGGGAATTTAAGGAGAGCTAACTTTCTAGACGGTCTTAAGTCATCTGGCATTGCATTATGAACTGTATTGAATCTGATAATATAATCCTGAACAGACTCACCAGGATTACGCTTGATGCTGGTATACTCAAAAGTAATTTGCAGCGGATCTTTTTTCATCTCCCATCGATCTAAGAATTGTGTCTGAAGCTCTTGTAATGTATTGATACTTGCGAGGTGTAGAGCTCTGAACCATTTACGAACCTCACCTCCAAAATTCTGGGCGAACAACCTCATGGACACATTTTCTTCATCTATTTCATGCAGGTCCAAGAAATCTGTCATCCTGACAATATGATGCTGAGCGGATATACTCTGTGGCATGCCATCGAATATTGGAATCTTGCTCTGATAATCAGCAGGCATAGGATCCAAATTTGCAGGTAAAACAAGAGGTGCAAATCTCGCGGCCATGGCTCTTGGGGGATTTATAATCTGTTGTCTAGGAGAAACAGGTGGAATGGGAGCAGTAGGTGAATGAGGTGTATGTGGTGGAGATGAGGGATAAACTACTGCTGATTGCTGATCAGAGATCTCAGGCTGTACGGGAATGGTAGGGATAAAGGGAAGTTCAGTGGGAATCCGTGAACCAGATGCAATCTCAGATGGCCCAAGAGTTTGTGAAGAAGATTCAATGAATTCAGGAATGTTGGTTGACACAATGGAGTTTTGAAGATTCAGAATATAATTATCGATAGATCTATTTGCTTGTTCAACTTCTAGATACTTGATGAACTCAGGATTGATGACGGTAGAACCAGTGGCACTTTCGGATTTGGTTTCAAACAATGATAACTTGAACTGATCGTCAAACTCAATATCTTCAATGTATTCAAAAACAGTGGGGTATGAGTGAGATTTTACCAAAGGAATAATGGGAGCTTCTCGACGGAAAATTCTTGGGATTAGGTTGGGGTTTTCATATACTGGAGGCAGATTTGGATCAAGATTTGATCTGGTATGCCTTTTTGAAGCCAGTGTATTGATCTATCTAAGAAAAATTCAAAGGACACAATAGAAAAATTCAGCCTATCGACTTCTAGACTCAATCATCCAAAGGTCTAGAACGAATAAGTATACTGGGATAATTTGCAAATCAAGGGCCGCATTCACAAGCTAATCGGAGATCGATTGAAGCAGCGTTTATCTACTTCCGCTTATGCATGGCAAAAGCGTTTCGAAAGCTACCTAGCGTGACTTCAGACTCCGTCTAAGACTCATGAAACGAACACATCAACAAGAAAACCATTGAGATTTGTTCCCCAGTGGAGTCGCCACTATGTTAGCGCTCAAATCTACCTTAGGCTGAAATAAGGTAAAACTCAAGGCAACATCAAACCACGCTCAGCCTCGTAACTAGCCCTACGAGGACAAGAGAGGGCTCTCTCCGGGTCTATCTCGGCAAAAGGTCTTCAAAGGGGCTGAGATGACTTAAAATGGGAATTGATTTTAGGCTAGTAAAGAGATAGGAAAGTTTGATTTTGATTTTTTGGGTTTTTGTTGAAAAAATGGGAAAAACAATTTTGGGCTCGGGGATGAGGCCAGATATTTGCAGAATTCGAGTTGGGGCAAGGTAGGCAGTAGTCTTAATGCTTTTTGATTAGGTGTATGGATGGATCAGAATGACAAGGAGCTGAAGAGCGCAAGGGAGAACAGGAATCCTCTCCAAACAGGCGAAAACATGTAAAACTAAACAAATTTAAAGGTAAAGCACTGGAAACAATGGATTCAACCTCATTTACTCATTCATTTAGTTTCAGAAGAAAAAGAAGGGAATGGCATACATTAAACATTAAAGAACTTACAAATAACTGAGAGAACACACCATCAAAACTGAAAGCCACAAGAATCCCAACAAGTGCTGCAAAACCTCTGATCTTTCCTTAGCCAAAATGTAGAAAATATGTACAATAGTGTGCCAAACTTTTCCCAAGAGTCCAAACTATCCAACCTCTGAAAATGATTGAGAAAATACATCATATAGACCATCCTAACCCCTTCCCATGCCTCTAGGGGTCGAATTCCTCCTTCTAGGAGCAGTTTCAACTAATTCTAAACAAGGAGCTAGAATCTAGGCAGCCAAACAACTTGCCTCTAAAAGGAAGGAAACTGATTCTTACACTTGATTTTTACTTTTTTTGGAGTGAATCTTCTAGAATAGGTAAAAGTGAGTCCAAGTTACATGCCAACCACAAAATTACATCAAGATAACTCAAAAATTACACCTACAAGCAAAACTGGTCCAACTGGCCGAAATCCTGAGCTGGAAAATGAAAAATGAACCAAAAATCTCTATGCGTAGCGCGCCTGAGCTCTATGCGTCGCGCGCCTTTCAACCTATTTTTGGGGCACTTCCCAGAGTCCAAATTGAGCTCATGATATCTCGTTGGAAATCCCTAGATGTTGGCTATCCAACCCAAGTGGAATTTTTCAATTTGGAGCTCATTTTTCCCTCCAAAACTTCATTCTCCCAAAAGTAGTTCCTGCTGGTGCAAAAGGTGGCAGAATGGTGATTTTCATGCTGTTTTGGCCCCTTTGATCATCCAAAACTTGGTGAAATGCTTTGGCCCTACTGGAGCATGCATAAATTACCATGAAAAAGACAAAAATATAAATTTTTCCTCCAGCAAGTGTCCCAATCATAAGCGAGCGCGTCGATGCGCTACGCGTTGAGCTGAAAAACCTGTTGTGAGACCAAAATTTTCCAAAATGACAAAAATTTCTCCAAATTTGCTCAAATTCGGAGCGAAGACCCTCCATCATGTATCATGCCCAGCCAATGAAGCCTCGGCCAAGATATGGAGTGGATCAAGCCTCTTTCGCCGTTTTAGTGTTTTTCTCAACCTTGCCTTCAAGATCTTCATTTTAGCTTTGCAAACGTGATTACGGGCCCAATAATGATTTTTCATATGACGAAACATGTCTTTGTCCTTATCCTGAACTTGTGAATGTACCTGCGTTGATGTAGAAGGCGAGACCCCTTCCACGCCATGTGGAGATAGTACTTGCGTTGCTGATGAAGTTAACGAGACCCCTTCCACCCCGAGTGGAGATAGTACTCGTTGTGATGCTGCAAACAAGGCTCTGACGCCTCTCTGATATGTAACGGCCACTTTTATGAGATCTCCTTGACACATTAACCTCTGCTGTGGAATCACTGTCATACCCCTGCTCATATACTGAATCCGTCTCTGACATGGCACTGAAATCAAGATGTCTGAAAAATATATGCTGATGTAGGTATGATGAAAATAAGAGTTTCAGTGTATGCTCTAATCCCAAATGTGTCACATGTGTATCAAGGTGCTATAGGAAAACCATAATGATCAAGGTACTATCAAATGAGTTCGAATGGAAAACAGCCATTGCTTGACTACATGGAGATTTTGACAAGTGAGTAGGAAGAATGTAATGCTGGCGGAAATAGTTCTTAGGAACAAAAATGAAAATTTCCCTTGTAGTGACAATGTCAATGGAGGATGTGGAAAAGTGAATATGGGACTATGTTATAACATGAATGATAAACAGTGTGACAATGACAATGGTAATAATAATGACAGCAGTGATTGAATAGGAGAGAGAGAGCGTGAGGCTATGGTAAACAATAAGCGATGACAACAATAATAATAGAGAGCATGAGCATATATATCAACCACACAAGTTTGCAAACCCCCACACAATCACTATCATTTTCTTCAAAACCCTAAGAAATGAATTTGGAAATAAACATAGGGTTTACACATTTCTCCTCATCAAATACTTGTTTCTCCACTTTCAAAACACCATAATCATATCCAAAATTCACTAAGCAATCGTGAAAAACCTACTTTCAAGCAGTTGGAGGCAATTTGGCATGAATCTGGACGAAGGAGCGAAAATTTTTTGGCTCTGAGATTATACGCGTAGCGCGCTCACCCAGTGCGCTGCGCACAGCATGTACGTAACGCGCGTGCTAATTTGCACGGGCCTGTGAAGCCCAGTGCGTCGCGCGCCTGGTGTGCGTAGCGCACCTCCTCTATGCGTAGCGCGCACTTCCACCTCCGGTCCACGGCTTTGAAAAACAAGTTTTCGCCCCTCAACTCACCAATTCGAACTCTGCCTTGGGAATTTGTGCAAATGAGTTGTCTTCCATGGCTTATATGTGTAGAAAAATATCTCATAAAAATCAAATTTGATTTTAATTTGCTCCATAACCCACTTTGTAATGTTTGGGAATTTGGCACTTTATCACTTAATACAATGCTGTCCTTTGGCTCTTCATTACTTTTTCTGAGTCTTGGACTGATGAAATGTCTTGATTCTTGCAAGGATTTTGGAATTTTGGCTTTGGCAAAGATCAGAGGCTGCTTTTGAACTTCTTATGGTGGAACAAATACACAATTATTACAAAAATGAAATTTGACAATTTCTAGTTCCAAAACAGAGTTTTGGACTAGAAATGTCTTCAAATGTTTTCGAGAATAAAAACGTGAAATAGGAACCTTTTGAAACCAACCTCAAGGCCTACGGGCTTTTATTACATGTAGCAAAATACTGAAAACCCTAGACTCTAGGACTAAAGACTCTTTTCTACAAAAATAATCATTTATGACCATGGATGAAGTGACCTGAACTTCAGTGATTTTTTAGGAATCTTAATTAGCCCTGCAGGTACAAGCATGAGGAAATACAAGACGACCAGGCCCTCTCGTCAGTCAATAGCATGCCCCTAGAAAAATGCAACGAAGTGGAATGAGCGAGACACCTAAAAATGATATGCAAAAAGCGAAATGATCTCTGACGGAGGGCTGTAAGTACCGACTCTAAAAACCGAGAGCACCACCCAACGTAAAACTGGCCGATAGCCCCTCTCCTAGGCCATCAAGGTCTCTAGCCATGCATCCTCAAGGTCATCCAAAAAGCCTCGAGTAGGCATCCCCTAGGTCAAGAGGTCCACTCAATCCCAGGCATCCTCTAGAACTACCACCCGCTTGGTCAGCTCAGCAACACGAGCCTCTGCTGCATCAGCACGAGCTCGCTCAGCAGTAGTCTAAGCAGTAACTGAGCTGCTACCCTCCCTTGAAGGGCTAGCCTCACCACCCAGTGCTCCACCTAGAGGCTGGGAAGGAGCTCCTCCCTGCCCTTCGAGATCTCCTCGCGGTCGTCGAATCGGTTGGTGCCCAACCAACCGAGCCACAAGACGACCAGCCTATCCAACATCTGCAAGAGTAACCAAAACTATGTCAGTGTCATCATAAATACACATATAAACATAAATACTCAAATAATGTATAAAACGCAAAGATATACATGCTGGCCCCCAAACATATTAGCAGGAAGACCCATGTCAAGATCCCCCCGAAAATCCATCCCTGCATAAGGTAAGGGAAAGAACATCTGAGGGTTGTCCTCAAACCAATCCTCTGTGGTGGCATTCCAGTAATGCCCCACCCTACCCCCACCTCCTCGAGGCATCACAGGAGCCCACCTCCTCATACGAGGCTCCTGTGGTCCCCCACCAAGCACTGCCACCATCGGTCTCAGCAGCACCACTCGCTCGTACATGATGCTGCATAAAATGTTGGCGTAGGTAAACAGCTTTGATCCATCCCAGATCTTGTAAACCTGTGTCAGCATCCCGTCATAACCAAAACAGGTCAAGTCAAAAAAATGTGCGGCCCTTAGCTATTGCAAGACACCAACCTACGAACCTGATGCTTGATGCGGAGCAGATGACCCTGCCAGGCGCACAATGGTCGCCAAATCACATTGCTCGGCCAAATCTTTCATTGCAGAAATAGCTATGCACCCCTCCATAAGGGGCTCCCCACCACAATAACACGCCCAGAACTGATCAAGATCCACCCTCCCAGAAGGAAGTGGATACCGAAGCACCTCACTCTGAGGCAGTAGCCTGGTCACAAAGTAGATATCCATCTCGAGATGGATATTGAGGTCATGCCCACGTAACACCATCACCTTGCACCCCCTGTTCCAAAACTGGATTAGGTAGCGTAGAAGTCGATCTTGTGACCGAAGGAGGTCATTCTCCATGAATTTCAGGAGACCCCGTCGCGCCAACTATTGGCACGCCTGACCATCGCCAGCTAAAGCAATTCGGAGCTTAGGCCAATCTCGCTCACTCCACAACATCTTGTCATCAAAACAGGAGCACATCAGCAGCATAAAAATACCCAAAAACAAGAAAAATTCCAAAACTTCCTCGGCTCTCCACATGCCTATCCCTCTCACAGGCGTGCAAAAGGCATGCAAAAAATTCATTCAGGTGTGCCTTCTGCGCGGAAAACCTTTGTTTTGCACGCAAAAGGCACGCCAGTACCCTAATCGCACGCTCACTCAGGAAAAAAACTAGCTCAAAATTCATACAAACTAGTATTGTACAGACCCCGACACTCCCAAACTGAAAAAAATAAAATACAAGACGTCATGAAGTTTACCTGGCCAAGAAATCGCTAATCCCGGGTACTCAGGCTAACCGCAACGGCAAGAACTGCTCCGCAAAAGCCTCTAACCTCTCAAATACTCAATAGACACAAATGAACTGAATAAGAGCCTTGTTCACCTATATGTCGCCCTTTTCAGAAACTTTGGAGGACCATAACGAGAGATCAAAAGGCCCAATCATCGGACTGAAAGCAGCACTGCGATCAGTGCTCCATAACGCCCAAGGGCAGTGCCACATATTCCCACCCCCGAAAAAATAATTTTTCAGTGCCGGTAGGTATGCCCTCTCTCATCTTCTTTTTAAAGTACATGTCTTTCAATAATATTTTAATAAAGAAAATGATTTCACTTGGGGTTTTTTTTTTGCAGGTAGTGTGCAAACCATCCACAACTCCATCCATTGAAAGTTCGAGAGTAGGTATCATTCTACTCCTAGCATGATAGAGTCCCATAAAAACTCTGCATATCTCGACATAATTTCTCCATCAGAAATCATCCATAGGTTCCACACATCCAACTGTGTTTAGCATCACCTCACCTTGCACATGATAAGCATCCTCTTTGGTTGGTAGAGCCTCCCCTCCATGGCACTCGTCACCCAAAGTAGACCATACATCACAGCAAAAATGACGTCATGGCCATACCACTATAGTCCAGGAAGCACCTCATTCCCATTCACTCACCATACATCAAGGTCAAGTTTTACCATATGAAATAAAACCCCTTTCCCGCACAACCAGGTTGTACAAGCATATCAATAGCGCACTACCACGCCTCGCATTTGGCCCACTATACCTCCATCAACATAACCCATCTGCGATACTTTTTCATCCACTTCATCAATGTCACACATGAGACCAACCAATGAGGCCCCACCCTGAGCAAAAACCTTCCTCACATCATTAGTGAGTGAACATTTTCATGTTTTTAGGGCACTCGTCTCTGTGTTTTGTACAAACCAAACCCCATTATTTTATTCTTTTGGTAAGTGTACAAAGACCGCAAACGACACACTACATCCCCCACCCACCCATTCATTTTTGTAGAAATTTATTAATACTGATGTATTACCAAATTCTCCTGATCTAAAAATATTTATCTTCTTGCTAAATACAGAATAATTCCACTGTTAAACTTGCGGAATTTTAACTCAATTGCAAACACGTGAATAAATTCAATCGCACATAACAAATTTGTTTAACGGAAAAGCTTAAAACTAAAAAACCCAACTATCATATATTATGTATATCAATGGAATCATGTAATAATCTCATACAAAGCTTAGTACATCAAGCTCTCAGTGCAATCAACAGTCATTACACACTTTCATGCAGAAATTTGCATCTCTATGCACCAATTTCTTGCCTCTTGAAATCTTGCCTCCACTACGCAATCCCTATTGAAGAAGACCCCTAAATGAATTTGAATTGGCCTTTCCTTGACTGCGCAATCCTCATTGGCAACTCCATGTGTGTCAGATGCATTGAATGCATCACTATAGTCACAACGGATAGTCCATCTCACCCTTTCACCTATCTCTCCACTGGGTCTCCACTAGAACTAACATGCACTGTAGTTAACTGATGTATATTTTCAGTTGTTAGTGAGTTATTAGTTTTGAATTAATTAACTAATTAATTCACTTAACTCTCACTAGTGTATCTTTTAGTTAGACTAGATGAAACTAGCTCAACTGAGTTTAACTCCATTAACTGAGTTAAACTAAATAACAACTCCCGTAACTACTCTTCCCACTCTATCATAACTTTGCCACTTCAGTTCTAACTGAGTCCTCCATGCATGAGCCACCAATAACCCTAGGAATTGAGTAATTCGTTCAACCCACTGATTTTCCAAATATGTTCACTGAAATAAAGTGCTCCAAGAGAATAAGTTGATGTTTATTGTCGGATTATTATTAAGGGTTAATAATAATCGGCATGCACATATTTTTAGATCGATGATCTATAAATATACTTCGCCCAATATTCTAAAAATAGAATTTCATCTATTTTCCACATTTGACCAACCATCTACAAATAGCATCTTGCAACTTATAGAATATGCTCACCATGTCTAAAAATAGACATACACCTAAAACTAGCTTGCGGGCCCCACTTAATGAAGGTGCTTACTTTTCACTAAGCTCATCATCTTGTTCAATCTCAACACTCCCTTTCAACAATATAGGATTATCCTTCACCCCAATCCTGCCTTTATGGTATTCGAATTTTCTCCTGTCGAGTGCCTTCGTCATAATATCTGCATCCTGATCTTCTGTAGGAATATACTAAAGCAACATGATCTTCCACTGCACACAATCTTTGATATGATGATACCGGATATCAATATGTTTAGATCTATCATGAAACATGGGATTAATCGAGAGTTTAATGAAACTCAGATTATCACAATGTATCACTGTAGGATCTAAATGTGAACCGAACAAACCGACTAGGATCTTCCTCATCCAGATAGCCTCACATGTAGCTTGACTTGCTACCATGTATTCTTCTTCCGTTGAACTGAGTGCCACGGATCTTTGTTTCCTGTTGTAGCAAGAAACTGTTGTAGATACGATACTAAAAACCCCTCTTGATGTGCTCTTTCTTTCTGTTGGGTTTCCTACCCAATCTGGATCCGTGAAGCCATGCAACTTCACCTCTTCCATCTATCTGTACCATAAGCCATACTCAGAAGTGCCCCTAAGATACCTCAATACATGCTTGCCTGCCTTCCAAAAGATCTTGGTAGGCTTAACCATCGCTTGTGAAAGCTAGTTCACTACATAGAATATGTTCGGTCTTGTATTAAATAAATACATGAGCGAACCCACCAACTGTCGATAAACAGTGGCATCCACTACCTCTGCCAATGTAGCATCCTCTTTCCTCCAATTTCCTGGAAGAGGAGTATCCATGGGCTTGCAGTCCTCCATGTGAAACTTACCAAGTATCTCTCGAGCATACTTACCTTGAGACACAAATAGTTCACCTTCTTGCTGCCATATTTCCAATCCAAGGAAATAATGAAGGAGGCCCAAATCCTTCATCTCGAACTCCTTTGCAAGATCTACCTTGCATGAGTGTATCAACTGCTCATCACCCTTTAGTATTAAATCATCAACATAAAGAACAATGATTAAAAGCTTACCCTCCACCACAATTTGGTACAGGTTTGCATCCGCCTCACTCTTGGTGAAGCCAAGTCCAGTGAAATAGCTGTCGATCTATGTGTACCAAGCACGTAGTGCCTTCAACCCATCGGCGTACGCAGGTACGCACACATGTGACTCACTGCTGAAGATCTCAAATCCTTCAAGCTGCTCAATGTACACCTCTTCCTCAATGATCCCATTAAGGAACGCAGTCTTCACATCCATCTGATGAATGTGTCAACCCATCTGTGCTGAGAGAGAAAGGATGGTCCTTATGGAATAATACCGTGCGACAGGTGCAAAGGTTTCTTCATAATCAATTCCCTCGATCTATGAGAAGCCTTGGGCAACAAATATTTCCTTATACTTCTCGACGCTGCCATCAACAGCTTGCTTTACCTTGTAGATCCATTTCGAATCTACCACTTATTTACCCACCGGCCTTGGAACAATCTCCCAAGCACTGTTTCTGATAATGGAGTCATACTCCTCCACCATGGCATCTACCCATGTGGTCTCCTACGTTGCTTCTTCAAAGGAATATGGCTCTGTCATGACACACTTTCTCATAAGAGCCATGTATCCAGTAAATTGGTCAAGTGATTGTCTCTATCTGCGCTATGACGTAGGGACTCTTACATTCTCTGCCGCATCAAGCTTCAGTCTCTCAGCTTTTGTGGTATGCCTTCTGCCAGATCCAAATTTTGGTTCTTCATGAGTGGACTCCTCCACACCATGAATCTCCTCATGTGGCTGATCCACATCTAGAGGCTCATCTTTGGGAACAAGAAGTTCCTCCTCTACATGCAAGTGTAGCTCCCTCTCAAGCGACAACTTCATGGCTTTCACCTCATTGAATTTTATATCCCGGCTAACACCACAACCATTCGGCTTGTTTGGAAAATAAAATCGTTATGGGGTGTTTCTATGTACCCCAAATATCCCAACAAAGGTAAAACCCCAACTTCTTCCACCGGCGTCCTTTCCATGAATGTAAACAGATGAGCCAAAAATATTCAAATGAGAAATATCAGGCTTCTTACCAGTAAAAGCTTCTTCAAGTGTACTCATGCCAAGTACTCTATGAGGACAACAGTTTTTCACATAAACCGTAGTGTTGCATGCTTCCGCCCACAAGTGCATCGGTAGGCCCTGGTCATGCATCATAGCTCGTGCAACCCCCATGATCATTCTATTCTTCCTCTCCGCGACCCCATTCTAATGTGGGTTATGAGGCGCTATGAGTTCTCTTCGAATTCCTTCTTTGCTACATAAGTCTTTGAATTTGTTTGAGATACATTCACCACCATTATCGCTCCGTAGAGCCTTCACTTGCTTCCTCGACTCCTTCTCCACCAATGCTTTAAACTCACAGAACTTTAAGAATGTTTTTCTCTTCTTTTGCATGAAGAAAATCCAACATCTACGAGAATAGTCATAAACAAATATAACATAATACATGTGTTTTTTTGTTGAAGCAACCAAGAAAGGTCCACACGCGTCTATGTGAATTCTCTCCAGGATCATCGAAGCACGATTCTCCTTCTCATGAAAGGTGGTCTTCACAAACTTACCCATAGTACATCCCTTGCACTGATCTGACTACGCAAGAGTACCCTTGGGAAGTCAAGTATAAATCTGCTGCAAAATCTTCAAGGCACCATGGTGAAGATGGCCCAATCTCCTGTGCCATAATTCACCCTCATCATGGCTCACCACTTCTTCTGCTTTTCCCATCATTGCAGCGCAGCCATCTACCTCCAGCTTGTAGAGATTCTTAACTCGAATCCCTATCCTCTTGGTTTGACCTGTTGTTTTATGTCACAGGAAATCTTTTCCCTCGCTAAAAACAACGTCATAACCTATGTCTTCCAACATTTGGCGGAATGAGATTATTAAAACAGAACATACATAACATCCTTCAACAAGAATGGATGACCGGACTCCCTCTCAAAGGTAATGGTCCCAATTTCGGTCGCACTATATTGACCATCGTTGCCCATATCTATATGCATCTGGAGGTCCTTCTCCTCCAAGTCACTAAACACCTCCTTGTCTCCCGTCATATGGAAAGACGCACCACTATCAAGATACCACACCGATCCCATTGAGCTTGAAACCAAGCATGCGATCAAAGAGAAATCAAGTTCAAATTGTGAGGCTAAGGCCTCTCTAGCTGCAGCTCCAGCAACCTTCTTGTTATTCTTTTTCTGTGGGAAGTTAGTGGCGAGATGCCCATGTTCGTGACAGTGAAAACACTTCACTTTGGAAAATTCCAGCTTCTTGCCTTTAGCCCTGGATTTTGGATGGGATTTATTCCCCTTTCCTTTCCTTTATTTGGTAGCCAAAGCGCAATTCTCTTCATCTTCATTCTTCTATGAAGATTCATCTCTAGTACTTCGCCTTACCTCCTCCTGCACAAGATCCGACCAAAGTCGCTCCCAACCTGGTAGATTCTCTCGTCCATTGACAGAGACTTTATAGCTATGCCAACTCTTTGGAAGCCCAAGGAGAGCCAAGCTCACCAATTCATCATCATCAACTGTAATTCCCACACTTCCTAGTTCATCCCTAAAGTGGACAAACTTCGTGAGATATTTTGGAATATTTTCGCCCTTCTCCATTTTTATTTTTTTGAGCTTATCTTTAAGCGCCAACTTCCTCTGGTCTCTGCTGCTTTGGAAAATATCTTTCAAAGCCTTCCACATTGAAAATGGAGTGGCTTTCTTGTGAAGGCTTGACACAATATGGTCCTTCACACCTTCCAATAGAATTCTTCTCGTCTTTGCTACCTTATTTTGACATGCGTCAAGTCCTGCAGCATCGCTAGAAGTAGGCTTAGGAACATCGCTATCAATGAAATCCTTCAATACATTATCTTCAAGCACCGCCTCCATGCTATCCTTCCAGGATATGTAATTCGAGCTACCCTTAAGGGAATACTCCAATCGCAACCCATTGAAAGACATTTCAATGAATACTCAATTGTCGCACCAAGAAATTTCTACAGCAAATTCGAATTTTCCACCATCACAAAACTCAGCACTTATTCACAATTTCAATCTCCAGTGATCAATACTACTCTAATACCATGTAGAAATTTATTAATACTGATGTATTATTGGATTCTCCTGATCTAACAATATTTATATTCTTTCTAAATACAGAATCCTTCCACTGTTAAATTTGCGGAAATTTAAAACTCAATTGCAAACACATGTGAATAAATGCAATCACACATAACACAGTTGTTTAACGAGAAAGATTAAAGCTAAAAACCCAAACTATCATATATTATGTATATCAATGGAATCATGTAATAATCTCATACAAATCTTAGTACATCAAGCTCTTAATACAATCGACAATCATTACACACTATCATGTAGAAATTTGCATCTCTATGCACCAATTTCTTGCCTCCTGACAACCTGCCTCCACTGCGCAATCCCTGCTGAGGAAGACCCCTGAATGAATTCAAATTGGCCTTGCCTTGACTACACAATCCTCATTGGAAACTCCAATGTGTGTCATATGCATTGAATTCATCACTATAGTCACAACGGATAGTCCATCTCACCCTTTCACCTATCTCTCCATTGGGTCTCCACTGGAACTAACATGCACTGTAGTTAACTGTTGTATTTTTTCAATTGTTAGTGAGTTATTAGTTGTGAATTAATTAACCAATTAATTCACTTAACTCTCACTAGTGTATCTTTTAGTTAGACTAGATACAACTAGCTCAACTGAGTTTAACTCCATTAACTGAGTTAAACTAAATAACAACTCCCGTAACTACTCTTCCAACTCTGTCATAACTTTGCCACTTCAATTCTAACTGAGTCCTCCATGCATGAGCCACCAATAACCCTAGGAATTGTGTAATTCCTTCAGCCCACTGATTTTCCAAATCTTTTCACTGAAATAAAGTGCTCCAAGAGAATAAGTTGATGTTTATTGTCGGATTACTATTAAGGGTTAATAATAATTGACATGCACCTATTTTTAGATCGATGATCTATAAATATACTTCGCCCAACATTCTAAAAATATAATTTCATCTATTTTCCACATTTAACCAACCATCTACAAATAGCATCCTGCAACTTATAGAATATGCTCACCATGTCTAAAAATAGACATACACCTAAAAATATCCTGGTGGCCCCACTTAGTGAAGGTGCTTACTTTTCACTAAGCTCATCATCTTGTTCAATCTCAACACTCCCTCTCAATAAGATAGGGATTATCCTTCACCCCGATCCTGCCTCTGTGTTATTCAAATTTTCTCCTACCGAGCGCCTTCGTCAAAATATCTGCATCCTGATCTTTTGTAGGAATGTACTGAAGCAACATGATCTTCCCCTGCACACAATCTATGATATGATGATACCAGATATCAATATATTTAGATCTATCATGAAACACAGGATTAATTGAGAGTTTAATGCAACTCTGATTATCACAATGTATCATTGTAGGATCTAAATGTGATCCGAAAACCAACTAGGATCTTCCTCATCTAGATAGCCTCACATGCAGCTTGACTTGCTGCCATGTATTCTGCTTCCGCTTAACTGAGTGCCACGGATCTTTGTTTCCTACTATACCAAGAAAATGTTGTAGATCTGATACTGTAAACCCCTCCTGATGTGCTCTTTCTATCCATTGGGCTTCCTGCCCAATCTGCATCTGTGAAGCCATGCAACTTCACCTCATCCGTCTATCTGTACCATAAGCCATAATCAGATGTGCCCCTGAGATACCTCATGACATGCTTGCCTACCTTCCAAAAGAGCTTGGTAGGCTTAACCATTGCTTGTGAAAGCTTGTTCACTACATAGCATATGTATGGTCTTGTATTAACTAAATACATGAGCAAACCCACCAACTGTCGATAAACAGTGGCATCCACTACCTCTGTCGATGTAGCATCCTCTTTCCCCCAATTTCCTGGAAGAGGAGTATCCATGGGCTTGCAGTCCTCCATGTGAAACTTACCAAGTATCTCCCGATCATACTTGCGTTGAGACACAAATAGTTCACCTTCTCACTGCCATATTTCCAATCCAAGTAAATAATGAAGGAGGCCCAAATCCTTCATCTTGAACTCCTTTGCAAGATTTTCCTTGCATGAGTGTATCAAATGCTCATCACCTGTTAGTATTAAATCATCAACATAAAGAACAATGATTAAAATCTTACCCTCCACCACAATTTGGTACAGGTTTGCTTCCGCCTAGGTCTTGGTGAAGCTAAGTCTAGTGAAATAACTGTCCATTAGTGTGTACCAAGCACGTGGTTCTTGCTTCAGCCCATACAATGCTCTTTTGAGTCTGCACACATGCAACTCGCTGCTAAATATCTCAAATTCTTCAGGCTGCTCAATGTACACCTCTTCCTCAATGATCCCATTAAGGAACGCAATCTTCACATCCATCTGATGAATGTGCCAACCCATCTGCGCTGAGAGAGAAATGATGGTCTTTATGGAAGAATACTGTGTGACAGGTGCAAAGGTTTCTTCATCTGTTAGAATCCCCTCGATCTTTGAGAATCCTTAGGCAACGAATATTTCCTTATACTTCTCGACGCTCCCATCAACATATTGCTTTACCTTGTAGATCCATTTCGAATCTACCATTGATTTACCCACCGGCCTTGGAACAATCTTCCAAGCACTGTTTCTGACAATGGAGTCATACTCCTCCACCATGGCATCTACCCATGTGGGCTTTTGCGCTGCTTCTTCAAAAGAAGATGGCTCTGTCACGACACACTTTCTCATAAGAGCCATGTATCCAGTAAATCGTTCTGGTGACTGTCTCTATCTGCGTTATGATGTAGCGACTCCTACATTCTCTGCCACATCAAGCTTCAGTATCTCAACTTATGTGGTACACCTTCTGCCAGATATGATGTTTGGTTTTGCATGAGTGGACTCCTCCACTCCATGAATCTCCTCCTGTGGCTGATCCACATCTAGAGGCTCATCTTTGGGAACAAGAAGTTCCTCCTCTACATGCAAGTGTAGCTCCCTCTTGAGCGACAACTTCATGGCTTTCACCTCATTGAATTTTATATCCCGTCGCACCACAGTCATTTGACTATTTGGAAAATACACACGATAATTATGGAGTGTTTCTGTGTACCCCACAAATATCCCAACTTCTGCAATCGGCTCCAGCTTCTCCCTGGCATCCTTTGTCACATGAATGTAAACAAATGATCCAAAAATCTTCAAATGAGAAATATCAAGCTTCTTACCAATAAAATTTTCTCCACATGTACTCATGCCAAGTACACTATGAGGACAACGGTTTTGCACATAAACTGTAGTGTTGCATGCTTCCACCCACAAGTGCATCGGTTGGCCCTGGTCATGCAGCATAGCTTGTGCAACACCCATGATCATTTTGTTCTTCCTCTTCGTGACCCCATTCTGCTGTGGGTTATGAGGTGCTATGAGTTCTCTTTGAATTCCTTCTTTGCTACAGAAGTATTTGAATTCATTCGAGATATATTCACCACCATTATCGCTTCGTAGAGCCTTCACTTGCTTCCCCAAATCCTTCTCCACCAATGCTTTAAACTCATAGAACTTTGAGAATGTTTCGCTCCTATTCTACATGAATAATATCTAGCATCTATGAGAATATTCATAAACAAATATAACATAATGCCTGTGTTTCTCTATTGAAGCAACCAAGAAAGGTCCACACGTGTCTTTGTGAATTCTCTCCAGGATCATCGAAGCATGGTTCTCCTTCTCATGAAAGGTGGTCTTCACAAACTTACCCATATTACATCCCTTGCACTAATCTGACTGCGCAAGAGTACCCTTGGGAGGTCCAGTAGAAATATTCTGCAAAATATTTAAGGCGCCATGGTGAAGATGGCCCAATCTCCTATGCCATAATTCGCCCTCATCCCGCCTCACCACTTCTTCTGCTTTTACCATCATTGCAGCACAGCCATCTACCTCCAGCTTGTAAAGATTCTTAACTCGAATCCCTATCCTCTTGGTTTGACCCGTTGTTTTATGTCGCAGGAAATATTTTCCCTCGCTGAAAACAACGTCATAACCTCTGTCTTCCAACATTGCGACCGAGACCAAGTTCTTCTTCAGACCTAGAACGTGCATAACATCTTTCAACAAAAATGGTTTTTCAGACACCCTCTCAAAGGTAATGGTCCCAATTCCAGTCACACTATATCTACCATCATCGCCCATCTCTATATGCATTTGGAGATCCTTCTCCTCCAAGTCACTAAACAACTCCTTGTCTCTCGTCATATGGAAAGATGCGCCACTATCAAGATACCACACCGATCCCATTGAGCTTAAAACCAAGCATGTAATCAAATAGAAATCGAGTTCAAATTGCGAGGCTAAGGCCTCTCCAGCTGCAGCTCCAACATCCTTCTTGTTATTCTTTTTCTGTGGGCAGTTAGTGACGAGAAGCCCATGTTCGTGACAGTGAAAACACTTCACTTTGGGAAAATCCAGCTTCTTTCCTTTAGCCTCGGATTTTGGATGGGATTTCTTCCCCTTTCCTTTCCTTGCTTTGTCAGCCAAATCTTATTTCTCTTCATCATCATTCTTTGATGAAGAGCCATCCCTGGTACTTCGCCTTATCTCCTCCTGCACAAGATCCGACCAAAGTCGCTTCCAACCCAGTAGATTCTCTCGTCCATTGACAAAGTCTTCGTAGCTATGCCAACTCTTTGGAATCCCAAGGAGAGCCAATCTCACCAAGTCATCATCATCAACTGTAATCCCCACACTTCCTAGTTCATCCCTACAGTGGACAAACTTCGTGAGATATTTTGGAATATTGTCGCCCTTCTCCATTTTTATTTTTTTGAGCTTATATTTCAGCGCCAACTTCCTCTAGTCGATGTTGCTTTAGAAAATATATGTCAAATCCTTCCACATTTCAAATGGAGTGGCTTTCCTGTGAAGGCTTGACACAATATGTTGCTTCACACCTTCCAACAGAATTATTCTTGTCTTTTCTACCTTCTTTTGCCATGCGTCAAGTCTTGCAGCATCTCTAGAAGCAGGCTTAGGAAAATCGCTATCGATGAACTCCTTCAGTTTATTACCTTCAAGAATCGCTTCCATCCTATCCTTCCAGGCTATTTAATTTGAGCTACCCTCAAGGTCATACTCCAATCGCAACCCATTGAAATAAATTTCAATGAATACTCAATTGTCGCACCAAGAAATTTCTGCATTAAATTCGAATTTTCCACTAGCACAAAACTCAGCACTTATTCACAATTGTAGTCTCCAGTGATCAATACTGCTCTGATACCATGTAGAAATTTAATAATACTGATGTATTACTAGATTCTCCTGATCTACAAATATTTATCTTCTTGCTAAATACAGAATCCTTCCACTGTTAAACTTGCGGAAATTTAAAACTCAATTGCAAACACATGTGAATAAATTCAATCACACATAACACAGTTGTTTAATGGGAAAGTTTAAAGCTAAAAACCCCAAATATCATATATTATGTATATCAATGGAATCATGTAATAATCTCATACAAAGCTTAGTACATCAAGCTCTCAATACAATCAACAATCATTACACACTGTCATGCAGAAGTTTGCATCTCTATGCACCAATTTCTTGCCTCCTGACAACCTGCCTCCACTGCACAATCCCTGCTGAAGAAGACCCCTGAATGAATTCGAATTGGCCTTGCCTTGACTGCGCAATCCTCATTGGCAACTCCAACGTGTGTCAGATGCATTGAATTCATCACTATAGTCACAACGGATAGTCCATCTCACCCTTTCACCTATCTCTCCATTGGGTCTCCACTGGAACTGACATGCATTGTAGTTAACTGTTGTATTTGTTCAGTTGTTAGTGAGTTATTAGTTGTGAATTAATTAACTCATTAATTCACTTAACTCTCACTAGTGTATCTTTCAGTTAGACTAGATACAACTAGCTCAACTGAGTTAAACTAAATAACAACTCCCGTAACTACTCTTCCAACTCTGTCATAACTTTGCCACTTCAGTTCTAACTAAGTCCTCCATGCATGAGCCACCAATAACCCTAGGAATTGCATAATTCATTTAGCCCATTGTTTTTCCAAATCTGTTCACTGAAATAAAGTGCTCCAAGAGAATAAGTTGATGTTTATTGTCGGATTATTATTAAGGATTAATAATAATCGACATGCACATATTTTTATATTGACGATATACAAATAGACTTTGCCCAGTATTCTAAAAATATAATTTCATCTATTTTCCACATTTGACCAACCATCTACAAATAGAATCTTGCAACTTATAGAATATGCTCACCATGTCTAAAAATAGACATACACCTAAAAATAGCCTGTGGGCCCCACTTAGTGAAGGTGCTTACTTTTCACTAAGCTCATCATCTTGTTGAATCTCAAAAAAAATTCTCCCATGGCAGCAGTCCTTCGTCACCCTTGGTCAGAGTATCACACCCCCAAGCAAAAGCCACCATGACATTCATAACCAGTTTATACCCACCCTAGAAGTCCTTCCGACTCCAAGGATTTCCCCATCAGAAATAGTTATGACTGCCGCCAAGCCACTTATTATACTCTAACCTCGGGCCATTGAATCCCCGTCATGAGTTTTCAGTCACCCCTCACCATCATGCCTATGTTAAACCCATCACATCAAGGATCTTGATCATTTGCATCAGTTGACCCCCTCGTTCGGTTGAGGCTTCCTTTTTGTCGACTTCAATACCTCTTTTCCAAAAAGGAAGCGGTACCTTGGATTTCCCCTCTCCATAAAAGGGACATCCTCAGGTGGCACTGTGGGAGACATCATTGCCCACAGATGTCATCGATCCTCCTGAAATTCGACTACAACACAAGATTTCATGTCAAGATGGTATCGTACCTTACAACCATTGCACTTTGATCAAATTCATCGAAAACTCGTGCCTTTATAAGCATCTCTGTCATAAATGCTTACACGGGAGGTCCCAGCCAGCGCCTATGCATACAATGTGCATTTATATGCCATACCAATTTTATGCATATGGGTACCAATTTCCACCTATAGTCAAAGAAAAAACACCCCTAAGAGCATCAGCAGTCGTCGTCATCAACCAACAGATCACTACCATACTAGTGACACAGACAGAACCTGTATCTGTCAAATTTATTTGTTTAACTAGCCAAAGCATCATTATCATGGGACATGCCCGCCTTGTAGAAAATTTGTATAGATTTTATTATACCATTTCTTGCAGGGATCCCACCGGACATGGTCTCTCTTCGAACCGGTGGAGGGTGTCTCCAACTCCAAGCTACACGCAGGTCTCTCTCTCTCTCCACACAGTATACAGAAAATAAACTATACTGTATTTCGGCTATACAGTTCTTCCTATACATCGCACATTAGGGGGAAACTGTTATCACTAGAAAATCGAACAAGCAAAGGTGACATTATTTAATGTCAGGCAGAAGGATTACAGGGCTGAAAGACATTAGAGAATCTAAAATTATTTCAAAATATCTAAGTTCTGAAAGGAAAAATCAAATTGCGCACAAGAAGAACTAGCCAAATGCGCCTTTGCATGCAAAATCCTTCGATAAGTGCACCTTTACGCGCTTTTTACTCAAAAAGGCACGCAATTCGGGGAGTGGCGGAAGTCACTTTCCAAGACCACAAGGCACACTCCAAGACATTGATTCCACACTTAAAGGATTTGAATTCTCCTATAAAAGGCCACCAAGAGATGAAAAACATGAGAGCACATTCTTATGCTGGCCAGAATCGCCCCAAGCAATACTAGCAGTGTGTGATCCGGAGCAGAGATAGAGGGGACTTAGTTGTTGGCCATCCAACAACTCCAGTCCACCATAGTAGAGAGAGGGAAACTTTGCGCCAAGGCAGCTCGGAAGTAAAGACATCCTTGCATCGGAACTTGGAGCTCTATAGTTCCAAGGGACCCTTGGCAATTGGGATAAATTTTCATCCTCATTTCCTACTAGCACTCAATAAGAGGGTACGTAAGCATCGTCATTTGGATTATTGAAGATGTTTGACTCTATTTAGAGCTTTTGTTTTCTTTGTTTTAGTTTTAGTTTGTATGTTTGAATATGCATGCTATTTCTCTATCTAGTATGTTTATGTTTGAGCACGTTCCACTAACTTGATTGAATCCATCTATTTTCTACCTGTGACCAATAACTTAAGAGGGGAAAACCACCCCTCTTAAGCAAGTGTGATTTGGTACATTCGTGCACCAAACACACAAACACAAGGTTGAAGGTGGCTGAGGTGGTCACGAAGAGGCAACAATAGTGGCCTTGACATATGGCTTTTCTTTTTGGGTCACTGTCACTGAATTATTAAATATGATGTGATGCTGGCTTTTCAAATCGATCAGTGTCTATGTTGACATGTATGTCGTTCCTTTTCAGTCCTGGTACATTCACAATTTTCCCCATTCCTTCTTATTTGGAATATCGTACCTATGACCTGTCTATACACTTCATCCACCTCTGTATATTTGCTGAAGGTAGGTATTGTGGGAAAAACGTGATTTAGCTCATGTTGAATGGAAATACCATTGCTTAGGAGATCCAAACAACCTTCTCAGTTACATTTCCTTTAATTTTGGAAAATTTAGTGGTTTCCTTCACTACTTCCTTGAGCTTGGTCATGTAATCTCCTTTTTGGATCATCTTGTTGTTGATTACATACAGTGAGGGCAATCCCTTTTCCCTCAGAGGCTTAATCTTGTGTAAGAATCTGCCAATGGCCATGTCCAATTCATGACACTTCTCCTCCAGTTGCCTCATTAAATTCCTCTTAGTGAGGACCCTTCTTACCTCCAGTATGGTTGTTTTTCTATCCTACACATCCAGCTCTTCTAGCTCAAAACTAGTCTTGGAATTCAAGAATTGTATGATTTTGGGGGCTTTTATTAGCATATTCCCCAACTCCTGAGTTGCTTTCTCGATAGCCACCTTGCATTTTTCAATTAGGTCCTTCTATTCAAAAATAATGTGGATGGAATGCCACATTCCATCCACTGTCTCTATAATATTTCCCCAAACTATCAACTTCATGTGTCCCAATATGATGCTGGAAGACAAATCCTTTTCTACCTTCTCCAACCTTTCTATCTGCTTCTTGGCTATCTCATGGGAAGTTTCTGATCTATCCTTTTTATCCCTCAGGATACCAATTTGTGCCTCCAACTCCATGATCTCCTGTGATTGTAGGGTCATTCTCTCCATAGATTTGGATAGCTAATCGGTCCCACTGGATGCTCCAGCAATTGCTAGAACAACTGATGGAATTGATGAGATAGGGACAACTTCTAATGGGATGAGTGTCCCTCGAGCTGCTTCTTCTCTTTCCTTTAGTAGATTCTCCATATCGGTCTCCATATTTTTTATTTGGGCAGAATGTTCAATAACTAGCTTCATCAATTCTACCTTCTGTGTCTTCTCTTCCTCAATGTCCTTAGCTAAGGGGTCTTTTTTCACTGGCATCTTGAGTTGTTTCTTGAGAGTTGCAATGTTAGCATCATTTTTCTTCAATGGCTCCTCCACAACTTGAACATTGTTTGGATCATGCCCAAACTTCACTATTATATCTTCTAAAGTCTTGATCATTGAGTCTCTGGACATGCAAAATATTCTCTCCATCTTGAGCTGTGATTGGGTACTGGATAAAGATACTTGCAATTTTGACAAGCTCATAGCAGTACTTTTCAAGGTTGAAGCTACCATCTTCCCGGTATTCTTATCTAATTCCATCTGGTCAATAGGATGGATTTCCTTGGCACTAAACTCGAATGATGCTTTCTTATAATCTCCTTCTCCTTGAGGCTGTGGGACCAAGGCTTCTAGGAATGTCATCTGCATCCTCCTTTTTTCAGTGTCAAAAGCAGATAGGAGCCTACTATGTGAACTTGAGGTCTACTTCTAGAACTAGTTGTATGTATTGGTCTTCAGCACCTCATTCCTCAACTTTATCTCTTTGAATACCTCAAAGGAAGACTTCTCTTAGACTTCTATGGCAAGTCTGGAAGTATATGCTTGCAGACCTTGTTGCTGAGAAGATATTATGGCTAATGATGTAGGTGAGGCCATGGTCTCTCCACCTACTGATGATGACTTAGGGGTATCCATGATGTGAATCACTTTCTAATGCTCTGATTCACCTCCTTGGTTGATCTCCATATGAATTTGGGCCCTTTTCCTATATTTTAGCTTGAAATATTTGCTAGAGGTATCAGTCACTGAAGGTGACTGATCCTCTCTTGGCCTCTTTCTCCCTATCTCTTTCTCTGGTTCTTTCCCCTTATCTTATTTTTCTTCTACATTCCTCCTTTCCTGTGGTGTTGGGGTCTGAATACCTGAAGTGGAGATCATTTGTTCTTCATCTTCTTTGAGGGTGTTGACCACCCATTCTGTTTGGTTGGCATACTACTCAATTGTAGGTATATGTGTATGAGCATAGGGTGTGGATCTATTTTCCACCCTTTTCTTGGAGATAATCCTTGCAGCGTCATAAGACCAAGTGAAATTGTGACTGAAACCCATCCCCTTCAGTATCTTATCTGCCTCCTCCCCTGCTGCTCTATTGTTGTAGATGAAAGGCCCAACTTGTGTCTTGATATTGAACTGAGCCTTCTTCTTTGCGGAAATAAAGTGGAGCTCATATGCATCTATCATTTGCCTTATGTACTACAATGCAAAGACCCTCATGGAGAGGAACTTTGGAAATTTATAAGGGGCTAGCTCACTTCCATAAACTCAAATCTCTGTGTAATTTTGGTACAAGTACCAATATGTTGTCTTCACCTGCTCTGGTAGCTGCATGGTTTTTCTGATCTCTTCACTTATCCTGGGCTTTGTTGTAATGTTGAGTGTGTTGATGGTTCGATGCACAAAAAAATCCAAAAAATCCTTCTATGTGTAGTTATTTTGTTCCTTAAACAGCAGGGTGGTCCAGAAGATGATAGTTTGAGGCTCATCATCTTCATTAACCTTGGCCATCTAAAATTTAAATATGTTGGACTAGAAATACAGAAAAATATACACTAACATAGAGGTGTATTTGAAAACCTCCTCTATGTGACACCTTAAAAAAATTCATGAACGACATCTGTTGGGAACTGGGCATAATTAAACATGATGGTGGGTTTAGCTTCTGAGGAGAGAATGGAAAAAAATCATATCACAACTTCATCGATCCACTAATCAAAGTGATAGCTTAATAAATAAGATAGGGCAGTGAAAATCTGCTTGGTCCTTTCAGGAAAAGTAGATGCACGGTAGGGTGGGTTTTTTATAGGCATTGGTGCAACAGTTGCCATGAAAAGTTGTAGAGTTTTGGCTTTGTTGGAAAAATAAATTCTCTGATAAATTTCCCTAAGGGCTTCATAAGAAAAGGGGACTGATTTTTCAGGTGTGGGGGCCTACATCATTTTCTGAATGGACTGGGCATTAATGGTGAACATGATTTCTCCTGTTGGGGTGACTATGGTCCTCTGATTGATGTCATAGCAGGCTTGGCATTTCTTGATGAATTTGGGGCAACTGTGGGTCTTGGGAAAAATGTACAGAGGCAACTGGGTATCCCACAATCCAAAATCATCGAATTCATCAAGAAATTTGTCCTCGATCCAGCAGTAGACATCGAACACGTCTAATTCTGACTTTGTCTCGTGAATTTTGTAATCTCGGACTACCCGAGCTATATGATCTAAGTCCAATTGTGGGTACATCATGGGGTTGAAATGTTCTTGGTCCTTCTTAGGAGGCATGGTTAATATTCTATAACTTATCCTCAATCTGCAATGGAGAAAGGGATATAAGAAGAGGGAGCATAGAGGGGGAAAATCGTTATTGGGGAAGGGAGATAATAGAAGGGACCACGATCAGAATGCTTTGACGGTGAAACTATGACCCGGTTGGCCGAGAGTTGTTGATACCTTTGGTGGACATGGGCTCCCTTGCAACAATTCTGTTAACCTGTGATCTTTCTTGTAATCCTTGGAAAATTCGATCTCTGCAATTTTTAATCAAAATAGTCTAAAAATTTGAACTCTGTAGCAGGTATGAATTTTTCTTTTAACTCGTGATTGGTGTGACATTGGGGTGGCACGGGTCCGTTGGAAAACGGCTCGACCATTCATGGTGCAATGGGCATCTTGGCTGGAATGAATGTGATTGGATGGGGGGCAGGTCAACAAGGACGTGGTAAGGTGGGATCAGGCACCAGATAGTTCAACGGTCTGATGGGGGGATGGTTTTATGTGGAGGCAGAAACTGTTTTTGGAGGGGGGTGGAGGCAGTAATTTGTATTGGTGGGGAGGGGGGCGGTGCGAATAGCCCCGAGGTGCGACACATAGTGGGCTGGGCAGTATTGGGTACTAACCATTTTGGAACCCCACCCCCCCCCTTCCGTTGTTAACGTTCGGAGGGTGAGGGGGGGCCGGAATGAGATGTGGGCCAACGGTTGTGTTGCGGGTGTGAGGATATGTGGGGAGTTGTGGGGGTTTTTAACGCAGGTGGGGAAGGGTGGCGTGGGCTATGATGGGACAACTATGTTACAGTGGGGTCGGGATGTGAGGGTCAAAAGGTAAGGTAAAACTTTGAGTTAAGGAAAAATATGAATGAGGCAAGGAATAGACAGACATGAATGGGGTCGGGACTTAGGATTAAAATTATATCCTAAGGTCCCTTACCTATATACAATCTCCCCTTTCTAGGCCTTTAGAGCATAATGCTTCCTTTCATCTTGATTTTTCTTCTTGCTCTCATTTTGATTTTTCTTCTGTTATCATAGGGAAACAACGAGCCATCATTTAGGTTGCTTATTTATAGGGTGAACCTTACATTTTCTCCCTTTCTCTTTTCCAACAAATCTACCTACCCAAACTACAACTCTAACCATTTCTTTTCCTTTTAGGGTGTTAGGGTCCCGTGATTTAGCTGATTGGCAAGCCAAATGACAGTGTTACATCAAACCAATCTTTGGAGCCCAAGGACCTAGCCTTCCTAAACTCAGAGAGGGCTCTCTCTATATGTGTAAGGGATATTTGTGTGTGTGCTTATTGTGTTTTTGATTTTAGGCTAGTTATGAAGTAGGTTTTTTGGTTTTGGTTTTTAGGTTGTGAGGGATGAAACTGATCAAAGATATAAGATAGGTAAAAAGGATGTTAGATCAACTGGGCTATGGGGTTGAAAAGGTCTAGAAAGCTATCAGACGGAGAGACAAGGCTGTTGAAGGATCGATTTGATTCGAGGTAGAAAGGATCTTTGGGTAAAATGGAACAAAATGGACATCAATTTTGGGAACAACAAAGGATTTCAAGCATAACTAGTTTAAAAGCTGACATAAACATGGTAGGGAAAACCATTAATCATGCAAAATGTAACTATGAGCTAGTCAATACCTAGAAATAAACATTCAAGCCATGCATAGAAGTATATGACCCTCTAACTTTGGGAAATGGCTATCAGACTTTGGGGAAAACACTTAAGGAAGACAAACAACTTAACTTACTACGCCGGAATTCCTAAACACAGTACTTCAAATTATTGGGAATTTTGAACAACAAGATTTGCATAGTTTTAGGCAAAGGGCTAGATCGAAACTAGGCCTCCTTGGTTCAACAAAATGATAATCTAATCAGTCAAAGAGAAATTTCATGGATGGAACTATAGCTAGCCATAGGTAAGCAGGGCGTGCCGTAAGTCATACTTAGCATGTATAAAACCATGAATGAAACAAGCAACAATATCCTCAAGTTATTAAAGATCAATTAAGAATTCTTTAATGTAACTAAGGAAGAGGAAAACATGAAAGCTATGAAGAAACAGGAAATTTGAGGTGCCTCCAAGTGCATATCTCAATTTTTTTCTCTACTGATCTATAGCAAGCAAGAAACATGTATTCATGAATGAAAACTAGAAGACAACAACAAAGCAAGAGACACTATACCATTCTACCAAGTCATGGAATCCAACAACAATCCTTCTTCATTCATCCAAGAGCATCCAAGAGGCAATCCAAAAGCATAAGACAAGTATCTCTTCCAAAGCTTATATGACCATATATTGCTTCTCTTCTCAAGTTCATCCTTGTTTTACAATGAAAGTCTTTGGAATATATAGGCTCAAGTGAGGAAAACCTCATGGTTCAACTTACTATCCTATTGGCCTAATCAAAATATCTAAACTTGTCCTTGAGGCTTTGCAAAGCCCAAGGCACAAAATATCTCATAAAATATCTAAAAAATGCTAAAAAAGGAAAAATAATTGACTTTTCCTTACTTCTCATGTGCAAAAATAGCTAAACGCACATGAGGAAATATCAGTTTTTAAAAGTTCAAAAATTACAAAAATATTCAAAATTTACATCAGCAAAAGGTCCCCTGACTTTCTGGCAACATTTGGCAGCCTTCCCGATGTCGAAATGAGGCTCATGATAGCTTGTTGGAAAGATCTGAGTGTCTAATTTATGGAAAAACTTGAATTTTCCCAATCTGATGCTTGGAAGTCCTCCAAAACTGAACCTGTGCGTAAAAAACAAAAAATTACAGTCTGCTGATAGACCGGGCAGAGTGTGCAAAAAGCGAGCATTTTTCGCCATTTCGGGGAAGCAAATGATCTCCAAATGTCCTAAAAATCGCTAAGAGTATGCTCCTCAAATTATGGCATCCAATGATACCATTCTCCTCCTTTGACGATCCCCCAAACTGAAATGGCGAATTTCATGAGTTTTGACCAAAAACTCAAAAATGCCAAAAAACCAAAATATGTCAAAATGTGCCCAAAATCGATGTGTATGACCCTCAAGGGTTCTTAGCAATATGTTCTAAAGAAGAAGCCAAAATATGGAGTCCTGATGTGTCTTTCTTCACTTTTCGTGTCGGGCGCTTCCCTTTAGCCTCCTTTATTTTTTCTTCTTGAGGTTGCTGTGTATCTTGAGGAGGCTGTTGTGCATCATGAGGAAATAGTTGTGTGTCTTCTTTAGGCTGCCCCTGCTCCTCAATATCTTGCTGCTGTTCTGCCTCACTTTCTTGCTGCCCGTGGTCATCAATATCATGCTACTGTTCAAACTCAATTTCCTGCTCATCCTATCTGGAAGGCATCTTGTTCTAGATGCGCTCCTGCAACACCAAAATGCTTCAAAGTTTTTGAAATGCCTTCTTCAAACCAAACTCTGTCTCAGCCTGTCAACTCACTGTTTGATAAGGCAACAATGGTTTTGAGTGTTGTGGAAAATGCCTCCTTTGGTATAAGACTCATGTCCCTTCAAAACAATACCTTTCCACTTGGTATGCAACTCAACAAGTAAACTTCAAGAACAAAATCACAGTCAATAAAGATACGCAGTCAAAGTGATGTTTTCTGTGTTTTGTGGTAAGGTCACCTTGCCTTTTGGTGTTTTGAGGGCAACAGTATAACCTTGTATTTCAGACAAAGGCAAAAACCACAATCTTCTTAGTTCAAGACACGGCTATCTTCTTTATAGGCTACTTCACCAGTAGATTCAACAACATGAAGACAGTCAATCAAAAAGGCAATACACAGTCCAAGGTTACTGTGTAATAGGTGACAGAGTTTATTTTGTTTTTGATGTGGTCATAAAGAATCATGTAGCATTTAAACAGCAATAAACCCCTCCTCAAACAGAACACTGCCCTCTTTAAACTCTATTGTCCCTTACACACAGTTTGACAAAAAACACCTCCAACTGATTACACTGCTTTCTCACTAAGGTCTGTTTATGGTCAAAGGGCAACCATGACCTTATTCTTCATCACACAGAGGTAGACTTTGAATAATGGCTAAGTAATACATGTATGATCACAGTGGTTGAAATTAGGATCAATGTTTTATTTTTCAAATGCTAAGCTTCCACCTTGAAAACAGGGACTTCATCTCTCAACATTCTTTGAGGGAAATTTAGTGGGCCTTTCTATATCAATAAAACTCACAGTCTTTATTGCTCCACCCCTAGCCAAAATTACCACTGCAAACCTCGTTCTTTAAATAAAAAAACTAAACACAAAACTGTGATTTCCCACCGTAATTTTTATCCCCTTTCACTCAACTTAACAGTTTTGCAAAGGTCATGGAGGCACATAAATACCTTTGAAATCAATGATGACCTCGTAGACAAGTTTGAGCAACCTCCAGAGTTGTTTTGAGGGCGTTTGGACCACTTCAGTGTGCGCGGCACGTTTGTAATGGAGAGCACCGCGGAGAGTTTGGCTGCCGGGTCACTGTCGGACCGACAGGACCAAGAACTACAGGCGCGCCACGTGGTAGTTCAAACCTATGCAATTTGTGTGCTTGAGCATGCCGCGCGTTTGTACAGGCGCGCCGCGCAGTTACTGAGCCTAAAAACTCTGTGAATTTTTCCAAGGACTTCTTTCTTCGGTCTCGAGGGTAGGTAAGAGGAGTTTTTCTCGTGGTTTTGAGAGTGTTGAAGGAATTTGCAACGGTCCTCTAGCTCATGTATTTGAAAAAGTGAAAAACCCTTTGGTGTACTTAATAAGGGTGTTTTTGAAAACGTTCAAAAAGGCCTTTGTTTCAAAATTAGAAATTGAACTCATATCTTCGTTGAAAAGTAACTTGGACTTGTTTTTTGTCCAAACCAAAACAAAGTGGCAATGCTTACTTCTTATAAGCCAAACCTCCCTTTTTGAAACGGAACCACTTTGTGGAGAAATTTTAACACTCTGACTGTTTTCTTCATAGGGAGAAAAGATCTTCCCTTTGATATCTTTGACATATTTTTCATAGGGAAGGGGCCTTCCCTTTTTGACAGTGGCACGCTCACATTGCTTTGACTGGGTTCCAAGACCTGAAAACATGTCATGATATTTTTGCACATTTATGAATTTGTAAACCGATTTGCAATTCCCTTTTTACTGAGGGAGAAGCTGAAATGTCACTTCAATATCCCTTTTACACCTCTGGTCTTTGTATGGCATATTTGTCTTTGTCATTTGAAAAGAGGACACTTTCTTCCTTTTGCAACATAAACTAACATTTTTGCTCTGGATGTTATGAGTATAGTCTTGTCTACAGTGTAAATCTAATTAGATGGCAGGTGCTGCTTGAGTTTCCTTTTTGACTGTAGATGCAAAAATGAAGTTGCATTGATCCTAGGTTTTATCTTCCTCTCTCTAAGAGGGCACTTTTTCTAAAACATTTCCTCTGCTTAAAATATACCAGCAAGGTATCTTTGATCTTCTGTTATAGGAGCAGACTTTATTTTGAAAACTAAATATACTTTTCCTTCTTATCCACTGTGATGATTTGTTTGAAAGCATTCTCTTATGAGTAGGGAGATCCATGTCCTTTGAAACATAATCTTTATCATGTCTTTTTCCTGTGCACTGACCCATCTTATCAACCACTCTTCAAGTTTGTTTTTTTTGGGCTGCAAACTGCCTTTTGAAAGAAACTTTGTTAAGAGATCAGCTAAACCCTTTGGATTACAGTGGTACCCCTACTTTCCTTCTTGGTATTTTACATTTTTTCTCTGTTTCAACTATCTCTTACTGTTCTTACCACTTATCTTTTGATCAGTCAACCTTGAAATCAGTCAATGCCCTGGCCTTTTGCTTATGAATGAAGGAGGCCCATTACTTGGCGAAATGTAAGATATTCTTTTAACCTCTGTCTTAATCTGCTGAAGAATGTTTGATGAGCATGCTTGACAAGGGTTTCTCTCATACATGATGGCAGGCAAACAAACTTTGAAAAACACTACTGCTTTTACCTCTGCCTTCAATCATCACTTTTCTTCAGAAAACCCTAATCACTGTCTCATTGTTTATTAAAAACAAATATATCTTACAGTCAATTGCAACTCTTCAAGTCAAACTTTGACCATCGCCCTCTGCTTATAGATGAAGGAGGCGCTTTCGAAAACCCTCTGCTTATAGATGAAGGAGGTTCTTTGGTCTTCAAACCCTCTACTTATAAATGAAGAAGGTTATTATTCATGTCACAACAACAGCCTCTTGACAGTGTTGCTTTTCCTTTTACTGTCCTTTCAGGATTTGAGTGTGGTTGCAAGAGCTTGATGAAGAACTCTTTGCTCTGTAGCTGTATCTCAGGCTCAAGATCACATTGAGAAGCAGTTGTCTTCTCATGTGGAGCCAAAAATTGTCTTCTGAGATGTTGGTATGTTTCTGTCTTTGAAAGATCCATCAAACATTGTAAAAACACCTACAATCAGCTTGACTTATGGTCTATGTATTGCTAAGACTTAAGGGTGTATTAGTGGTGCGACCTAGGGCTGTAACCAACTTTATTTGCAGAATGGGAAGGTCTGTTATGACTAGTCAATAGTAGATGGAGGTTTTTGGCTCTTGGATAGTTTGCCAAGGGATAAATGTCTTAAAGCACCACTTCCTAACTTAAGGGAGAATTTTTTGGACAGATTTGGATTGTCTCTATTAGAGCTGATGGGTAGACTAGTATGGCTGACGCTGGATAGGGTTTGATAATGGGGTTTCATCTCGTCATGGGCGGACTGAAAAGGGTAAGAAGGAAAAAAAAATTTATGGGGGTTTTCTAGATGACAAATTGACATATGGAGATCAGCTTCTAGAAAACTCAGGTAGGAATTTAGTCATCAACAACAGGGGAAAAATATTGATGACTAACAGTGGCTCCATTTGGGGAGGGCAGCTCCTTTTTAGGAGGTGTCCAGAATTTCAGATCTTTGGCTTATGAAGACCAGTGCCTTACCCATTGGCGCAAAATTCACCCTTCTTTGATGCTACTTCTGAAAAGTGACAGCATGATTAGCATCAATGATATTTCTACCTACCCCACTATCTTTCCTAACATTTTTTCTTCTTTTTGGCGCATTTGAACTAGCAGCCTTTTGACAATATATATTTTTCTTTTTGCAAAATGAACCTATCTAATTCTACACTTATATCTGCCGGGATTTCAGATTAAACTGATGAACTCTTTCATTACTCTACCTACGCTAGATCAACTTATCAAGATTAAGCTATTTGACAGGATTTTGTTCTCTAATCTAAAACACGAAATTTAAAAGATGATCAAATCAAGATTATACAGTCTGATTTTTCATGCATTTGCGGCATAAAAGACAAGCTACACACAAATATTATTTTTCATAAAATGGAAACTAGGAAAAACAGGGCTAAGATGCACAATTTGTTTTTCATCCCCGCTTCCCTCTTTGGTTCTGTTTTGGGCGTGTGGAACCAGTATCTTTTCCTAATATATTCTCTTTCATAAGTCAATCTTACACAATGTTGACCATCTTTTTCACTCACTAACTTATCAGCAATCAAATTTAAACATGTTCAGTTATGGTTAGGCTAGATAACTGAACAAGACATTTGAGTACTAGTAGCGGCATTTAGACTTGCTCGCCTTCAGCATGACTAATTTTTGGAACATGGGGCATTTTTCTATTTTTCAACTGCCCTCTTTTCTATTCTTCTATTGTTTTTGACTTTTCTGCTTTTTCACTTTTTCTTCAAACAAACTAAAACTGAAAAAATGGTCAGCTGAGCTTATTTTTCACAGCTATCTATCTATCCTAGCTTAAACTATACACAACATACATTCATTTGGTGAACTCTTCTTTCCAATATAGCCAGTCAAGTAGATGATTGCATGGTTGATTCTGGTTTAGTTCTTTCATGATGCTGAAGTAATGAAAAGGCCACCTCCATTTGGCTTGTTTTCGGACAGTAGTGTTTAAGTTTTTTCTCATTCTTGGTAGTAACTTGTTTATGATAGAACCCACTACTCCTTCAGATTTCTCAAGGAAAAAAATAAATGGATCTTGGAATAATACCTTATCTATAGGATTTGATATATAGGTTTCATTCAGGACTACTCTTTCTTCCACTTGGCTATATTTGGGACTCTCCTGGTAAAGCAACTCTTCCTCTTGCTCATGATCACTTGAACTGTCAGGCTCATCATATATCGCAGTGTAGTTTTCTTTCCAAGTTGATGTGTTCTGATTAAGTGGACTGAAAACTGTGTGAAGGTCAGCAGGTTGATGAGCAGGGATACACTTTGACAGTAAATTATCTTGAAAGGATAGTGTGACAACTCTCATGTGTTTATCAACCTCTTTTTCTTCATCTTCAATTTGTAACTCAATGGAACTTGGTGGCTGTAAATCTGGAGTTAAGGAAGATTCCATGTCCAAAATTGTTTCCTCAACCATTTCAGGAAAAGGCTTCTCATTTACAACATGCTCGAGAATTTCATCATCCTCCTCAACCTCATCATCAAAGCTGAAAAACTGTTGATTTCCAATTATGTGAATGTTATCTCTGATGGACTAAAGTGAAGTAGAGCAAAGAGTCCGAGACTCTTCACTTACTTCTGAATTCTCAAGGATATCCTCATCAGTGTCATAGATGACCTGTATTGACTTCTCACTTTTCTCAAGTTTATGAAACTGAGCTTCCTCCCGAAAATCAAAAACTGAGTCTTCTGCAAAGTTAGCTTCTGTTTGGAAATCATAATCACCAACATATTGATCAAACATTGGAGAATCATTAACATAAAAAATGTCACCAGCCATGTACATTGGACTATCAGATTGCTTTTCTTCAACTTGATTTACAAATTTATTTTCTAACTTATGACATGCAGGATTAACAGGAGAAAGATCAGAGAAGTTTTGGTTATATGAAGTTTCAGAGGTTGTCTGCATGTTTATAATTTGATCTATTTCTTCTTCAGTTAAAGGAGAAGGTATTTTCTATTTTCTTTGAAGTGGGCAACAATTTCTTTCCATTTTTTGTGGAAGTTGATCTTGTGGCTGAATGTCCTCTTGTATTTTACAGGGAAGGGTAGATGGATTATTATCTGTTTTAACCTTTTCAAAGAGTTCTTGTGGATCCTCTCTTACTTTTTGATGGTTTTAATCTAGGATCCACTCTTCTTGGTCATCTTGATTGTTAGCTTGGGTAAGAAAATTATGGACCTCCTCTAAAAACTTCTCAGGATGCCAAATTCCAAAGAGTTCTTCAATGCTTACAAGGTGTTGTATGAGGTTTTCAGAGTGATCACAACAATTTTCAGCCAATGATAGAGATGGACAATGCCCTCTATAGTGTTTACAAAATACTTTTTGGAAATCCTTCAAAGAAAACAAGATGCCAGGTTCTAGGCCTTCATACCATTCTCTTGCCTCTTCTTCTAATGTATCCATGAACATTTTCATGAGGCAATCCTCATGCCATTCAACCTTTAACTTCCATACATGTATATGAAATTTGATGAGGTGTAAAAATGGATCATCAATATTTTCATTTCGAAAGAGAGGTAGGTTTTCGAACCAATTTACGTTCGTAGGCATTTTGTGTGGGAATCCAGGGATATGTTCACTGCTCATCGGAGCATATCTCCTTTGTGTCCTTAGATCCATTTTTGTTAATCAGAAAGGATCACTATGTCTTTTCAACCAGACTAAAGTTCTCTACCAGTGGAGTCTTTTGGTCTAATGAAGGTTGTGGAGTCGCCAGGTGGAGGATTTGAACTGAGTTGTCCACCATCAGCATGATTGGGATTTCTTAATGCATTCCCAGAAGATTTTGTATAAGGACTAGTGGAGTCGCCAGGTGGAACTTGGTTGTTTTTGCAAAGATGTAGCTATGGTCCACCACTAGTAGCTAGGGAAAAACCAATCTGGGAATATTTTGGGGTTTTTTTGAGTTTTATGTGCAGTCTATGGTTTATAAAAGTATTCTAAACCTGTTTCATCACTTTTCTAGGGCAGCGATAACAAAAAGAGTTTACTCTAAATGATCTTATGGACTGCTTGCTTGTGTAAGTATCTAAAGGACTAAAGAGTCTATATGAGTTTGCTAAAATGTCATGTACTCAGTGTCCCACCATCTCCCGCTATGTTAGTGAGCGATGAGATAGGTCGATCGGATAATAACCTAGAGTTCGGTAAAATAGTAAGGCCTACTAGAGGCTAGTGGATTCGCCAGGTGGAACTTGGTTTTTTTGAGGTATATGTGTATGGTCCACCACCAGTACTGACAAAAACCAATCTAAGGGAGTTTTTTGGGGTTTTCTGAGTTTTATGTAGTCCTGAGGTTTGGAAGAGTTTCCTATAACTGACTCATCATTTTGCTAAGATGGTGAAGGGCTATTTTCTACTCTTCGGACAACACTTAAGTTTTCTAAGTTTGAATGAGACTTCAAGAGTTGATAAGGAGTACTTAGATTGTCACTAACTCGGAAGGTCCCACCATGATCGTCATTATGTTAGTGAGAGGTGGGATAAGTCAATCAGATAGTATTCTTAAGGCTGTTGGGATGTTTAGGGAATCTAAGTTTTTTATCACTCAGAGTCCCACCGTGATCACCATTATGTTAGGGTCCCGTGATTTGGCTGATTGGCAAGCCAAATTACAGTATAACATCAAACCAATATTTGGAGCCCAAGGACCTAGCCTCCCTGAACTCAGAGAGGGCTCTCTCTATATGTGTAAGGGATATCTGTGTGTGTGCATATAATTTTTCTGATTTTAGGCTAGTTATGAAGTAGGTTTTTTGGTTTTGGTTTTTAGGTTGTGAGGGATGAAACTGATCAAAGATATAAGATAGGTAAAAAGGATGTTAGATCAACTGGGCTATGGGGTCGAAAAGGTCTAGAAAGCTATCAGACGGTGATACAAGGCTATTGAAGGGACGATTTGATTCGACGTAGAAAGGATATTTGGGTAAAATGGAACAAAATGGACATCAAGTTTGGGAACAACAAAGGATTTCAAGCATAACTAGTTTAAAAGCTGACATAAACATGGTAGGGCAAACCATTAATCATGCAAAATGTAACTATGAGCTAATCAATACCTAGAAATAAACATTCAAGCCATGCATAGAAGTATATGACCCTCTAACTTTGGGAAATGGCTATCAGACTTTGGGGAAAACACTTAAGGAAGAAAAACAACTTAAATTACTATGCCAGAACGCCTAAACACAGTACTTCAAATTATTGGGCATTTTGAACAACAATATTTTTATAGTTTTAGGCAAAGGGCTAGATCGAAACTAGGCCTCCTTGGTTCAACAAAATGATAATCTAATCAATCAAAGAGAAATTTCATTGATGGAACTATAGCTAGCCATAGGTAAGTAGGGCGTGTTGTAAGTCATACTTAGCATGTATAAAACCATGAATGAAACAAGCAACAATATCCTCAAGTTATTAAAGACCAATTAAGAATTCTTTAATGTAACTAAGGAAGAGGAAAACATGAAAGCTATGACGAAACAGGAAATTTGAGGTGTCTCCAAGGGCATATCTCAAATTTTTTCTCTACTGATCTATAGCAAGCAAGAAACATGTATTCATGAATGAAAACTAGAAGACAAAAACAAAGCAAGAGACACTATACCATTCTACCAAGTCATGGAATCCAACAACAATCCTTCTTCATTCATCCAAGAGCATCCAAGAGGCAATCCAAAAGCATAAGACAAGTATTTCTTCCAAAGCTTATATGACCATATATTGCTTCTCTTCTCAATTTCAGCCTTGTTTTACAATGAAAGCCTTTGGAATATATAGGATCAAGTGAGAAAAACCTCATGGTTCAACTTGCTATCCTATTGGCCCAATCAAAATATCTAAACTTGTCCTTGAGGCTTTGCAAAGCCCAAGGCACAAAATATCTCATAAATATCTAAAAAATGTTAAAAAAGGGAAAATAATTGACTTTTCCTTACTTCTCATGTGCAAAAATAGCTAAACGCACACGAGGAAATATCAGTTTTTAAAGGTTCAAAAATTACAAAAATATTCAAAATTTACATCAACAAAAGGTCCCCTGACTTTCTGGCAACATTTGGCAGCCTTCCCGATGTCGAAACGAGGCTCATGATAGCTTGTTGGAAACCTATGAGTGTCTAATTTCTGGAAAAACTTGAATTTTCCAAATCTGATGCCTATAAGTTCTCCAAAACTGAACCTGTGTGTAAAAAACCAAAAATTATAGTTTGCTGATAGACCGGGCAGAGTGTGCAAAAAGCGAGCATTTTTCGCCATTTCGGGGAAGAAAATGATCTCCAAATGTCCTGAAAATCACTAAGAGTATGATCCTAAAATTATGGCATCCAATGATACCATTCTCCTCCTTCGACGATCCCCCAAACTGAAATGGCGAATTTCATGAGTTTTGACCAAAAACTCAAAAATGCCAAAAAACCAAAATATGTCAAAATGTGCCCAAAATCGGTGTGTATGACCCTCAAGGGTTCTTAGCAATATGTTCTGAAGCAGAAGCCAAAATATGAAGTCCTGATGTGTCTTTCTTCACTTTCCGTGCCGGGCGCTTCCCTTTAGCCTCCTTTAGTTTTTCTTCTTGAGGCTGTTGTGTATCTTGAGGAGGCTGATGTGCATCATGAGGAAATAGCTGTGTGTCTTCTTTAGGCTTCCCCTGCTTCTCAATATCTTTCTGTCGTTCTGCCTCACTTTCCTACTACCCTTGGTCATCAATATCATGCTGTTGTTCAAACTCAATTTCCTGCTCATCCTGTCTGGGAGGCATCTTGTTCTAGATGCGCTCCTGCAACACCAAAATGCTTCAAATTTTTTGAAATGCCTTCTTCAAACCAAACTCTGTCTCAGCCTGTCAACTCACTGTTTGATAAGACAACAATGGTTTTGAGTGTTGTGGAAAATGCCTCCTTTGGTATAAGACTCCTGTCCCTTCAAAACAATACCTTTCCACTTGGTATGCAACTCAACAAGTAAACTTCAAGAACAAAATCACAATCAATAAAGATACACAGTCAAAGTCATGTTTTCTGTGTTTTGTGGTAAGGTCACCTTGCCTTTTGGTGTTTTGAGGGAAACAGTATAACCTTGTATTTCAGACAAAGGCAAAAACCACAATCTTCTTAGTTCAAGACATTGCTTTCTTCTTTGTAGGCTACTTCACCAGTATATTCAACAACATGAAGACAGTCAATCAAAAAGGCAATACATAGTCCAAGGTTACTGTGTAATAGGTGACAGAGTTTATTTTGTTTTTGATGTGGTCATAAAGAATCTTGTAGCATTTAAACAGCAATAAACCCCTCCTCAAACAGAACACTGCCCTCTTTAAACTCTATTGTCCCTTACACAAAGTTTGACAAAAAACACCTCCAACTGATTACACTGCTTTCTCACTAAGGTCTGTTTATGGTCAAAGGGAAACCATGACCTTATTCTTCATCACACCGAGGCAGACTTTGAATAATGGCTAAGTAATACATGTATGATCACAGTGGTTGAAATTAGGATCAATGTTTTATTTTTCAAATGCTAAGCTTCCACCTTGAAAATAGGGACTTCATCTCTCATCATTCTTTGAGGGCAATTTAGTGAGCCTTTCTATATCAATAAAACTAACAGTCTTTACTGCCTCACCCCTAGCCAAAATGACCACTGCAAACCTCGTTCTTTAAATAAAAACACTAAACACAAAACTGTGATTTCCCACCGTAATTTTTATCCCCTTTCACTCAACTTAACAGTTTTGCAAAGGTCATGGAGGCACATAAATACCTTTGAAATCGATGATGACCTCGTAGACAAATTTGAGCAACCTCCAGAGCTATTTTGAGGGCGTTTGGACCACTTCAGTGTGTGCGGCACGTTTGTAATGGAGAGCGCCGCACAGAGTTTGGCCGTCGGGTCACTGTCGGGCCGACAGGACCAAGAACTACAGGCGCGTCGCGCGCACCTATAGGCGCGCCGCACGGTAGTTCAAACCTGTGCAATTTGTGTGCCTGAGCGCACCGACTATTTGTACAGGCGCGCCGCGCAGTTACTGAGCCTAAAAACTCTGTGAATTTTTCCAAGGACTTCTTTCTTCGGTCTCGAGGGCAGGTAAGAGGAGTTTTGCTCGTGGTTTTGAGAGTGTTGAAGGAATTTGCAATGGTCCTCTAGCTCATGTATTTAAAAAAGTGAAAAACCCTTTGGTGTACTTAATAAGGGTGTTTTTGAAAACGTTCAAAAAGGCCTTTGTTTCAAAATTAGAAATGGAACTCATATATTCTTTGAAACGTAACTTGGACTTGTTTTTTGTCCAAACCAAAACAAAGTGGCAATGCTTACTTCTTATAAGCCAGACCTCCCTTTTTGAAACGGAACCACTTTGTGGAGAAATTTTAACACTTTGATTGTTTTCTTCATAGGGAGAAAAGATCTGCCCTTTGATATCTTTGACATATTTTTCATAGGGAAGGGGCCTTCCCTTTTTAACAGTGACACGCTCACATTGCTTTGACTGGGTTCCAAGACCTGAAAACATGTCATGATATTTTGGCACATTTATAAATTTTTAAACCTATTTGCAATTCCCTTTTTACTGAGGGAGAAGCTAAAATGTCACTTCAATATCCCTTTTACACCTCTGGTCTTTGTATGGCATATTTGTCTTTGTCATTTGAAAAGAGTACACTTTCTTCCTTTTGCAACATAAACTAACATTTTTGCTCTGGATGTTATGAGTATAGTCTTGTCTACATTGTAAATCTAATTAGATGGAAGTTGCCTCTTGAGTTTCCTTTTTTACTGTAGATGCAAAAATGCAGTTGCATTGATCCTAGGTTTTATCATCCTCTGTCTAAGAGGGCGCTTTTTCTAAAACCTTTCCTCTGCTTAAAATATACCAGCAAGGTATCTTTGGTCTTTTGTTATAGGAGCAAACTTTCTTTGGAAAACTAAATATACTTTGCCTTCTTATCCACTGTGATGAGTTGTTTGAAAGCACTCTCTTATGAGTAGGGAGATCCATGTCCTTTGAAACATAATCTTTATCATGTCTTTTTCATGTGCAATGACCCATCTTAACAACCACTCTTCAAGTTTGTTTTGTTTGGGCTGCAAACTATCTTTTGAAAGAAACTTTGTTAAGAGATAAGCTAAACCCTTTGGATTAGAGTGGTACCCCTGCTTTCCTTCTTGGTCTTTTACATTGTTTCTCTGTTTCAACTATCTCTTACTGTTCTTACCACTTATCTTTTGATCAGTCAACCTTGAAATCAGTCAATGCCCTGGCCTTCTGCTTATGAATGAAGGAGGCCCTTTACTTGGCGAAATGTAAGATATTCTTTTAACCTCTGTCTTAATCTGCTGAAGAATGTTTGATGAGCATGCTTGACAAGGGTTTCTCTCATACATGATGGCAGGCAAACAAACTTTGAAAAACACTACTGCTTTTACCTCTGCCTTCAATCATCACTTTTCTTCAGAAAATCCTAATCACTGTCTCACTGTTTATTAAAAACAAATATGTCTTACAGTCAGTTGCAACTCTTCATGTCAAACTTTGACCATCGCCCTCTGCTTATAGATGAAGGAGGCGCTTTCGAAAACCCTCTGCTTATAGATGAAGGAGGTTCTTTGGTCTTCAAACCCTCTGCTTATAAATGAAGGAGGTTCTTATTCATGTCACAACAACAGCCTCTTGACAATGTTGTTTTTCCTTTTACTGTCCTTTCAGGCTTTGAGTGTGGTCGCAAGAGATTGATAAAGAACTCTTTGCTTTGTAGCTGTATCTCAGGCTCAAGATCACATTGAGAAGCAGTTGTCTTCTCATGTGGAGCCAAAAATTGTCTTCTGAGATGTTGGTATTTTTCTGTCTTTGAAAGATCCATAAAACACTGTAAAAACACCTACAATCAGCTTGACTTATGGTCTATGTATTGCTGAGACTTAAGGGTGTATTAGTGGTGTGACCTAGGGCTGTAACCAACTTTATTTGCATAATGGGAAGGTTTGTTATGACTGGTCAATAGCAGATGGAGGTTTTTGGCTCTTGGATAGTTTGCCAAGGGAGAAATGTCTTAAAGCACCACTTCCTAACTTAAGGGAGACTTTTTTGGATAGATTTGGATTGTCTCTATTAGAGCTGATGGGCAAACTAGTATGGTTGACGCTAGATAGGGTTTGATAATGGGGTTTCATCTCGTCATGGGCAGACTGAAAAGGGTAAGAAGGCAAAAAAAGTTTATGGGGTTTTTCTAGATGACAAATTGACATATGGAGATCAGCTTCTAGAAAACTCAGCTAGGAATTTAGTCATCAACAACAGGTGAAAAATACTGATGACTAACATAGGGTGCATTTAGACTTGCATACCCTGAAACCATTTTTCTTTGAATTTCTAACCTATCACATATCCCTTATTTCTCCTATTGGTTCAGATTAAGATTTTGAACCAATGCAATTTTCTACCTATCTACTAATAAGCCAAGATTAAATAGTTTGGAAAATATTCATTTCTAATCTATCAGCAGAAAATTTAAAAATTGTACAATCATGCTTAAATTGTATGATTGCACAAAATTTTCTAAATAGTAGTGGCATTTTGATTTGGAGCACTTTCATAAATATTCATTTTTTCTTTTCTGTGGGGCTTTGTTTTTCCTTTTTAACACCCTCTTTTCTTTTTCTTTGTGTTTCTTCCTTTTTTTATATTTTGGGAAATGCTTTTGAATATTGAAATATATGTTCAATATGAAAATTTGTGAATAAGAAATACACAGTCACCTTGTGATACTGTAATTTACATGACTCTAACAGCTAAATGGATAATTAATTGACATGTCTCATAAGATGGTGATCCTCTTGGTAGCCTTCAAGAGAAAATTTGGACCTTTCAACGAGTTTGGTAGCACTAACTAAGAAGATAGCTCTAAAAAAAATATAGAGACAAAAAAGAACTAGAAAATAAACTAGAAAGGGAACCAAAGAAAGTCAAGAGACCAAGTTTTAGCATCATCTTTTCTTGATTTCTATTCAGAATAGAAGTGAAAGTAGACATCAAAATCTATCAAGGTGAGATAATTTTAAATGATTTGAATCAATGGTTTCAATATTTAAAAGTATATTTTAGTGTTCATAACATAGATGAAGAGAAGATCATACTTTTTTGACTGGAACGAAGACCTAGCCGCCGGCGTTGTCGCTGCTCTCCTGTGTTCGGGGCCGCTAGCTGCCTCAGCCAGCGCTGTAGAAGGCTTGGTTGTGCATCCCATTGGTGAGAGGGGTCTCCGGAGCTCCGCGGTGTTCGGGGCCGCGTTGTTTCGATCCAGCTCCTGGCTACGAGCGTGGTGCTCTGTGGAGTTTCTGAGCCTCGGTCTTTTCGTGGTATTATCCTTCCTCCTGTTTTTGGTTTTCGAAGGGGTCCTCCATTCTACATGCTGCTGACTACTCAAATGGTTTGCTACGAGGGAGGACTCTGAGCTCGTTGATTCAGTGCTTGGCCTCGTGGCAGCTATGGAGTCTCTGGGTGATGCTCAGGTCCCCCCCACTCCACCTCCCCCTCCTGATGCAGAAGCCTTCATTAAGCTTCTCGCCTCCCTGCCGAAGAAGAAAGCCTCTGAGGCTTCAAAGTTTGTTAAAATATTGGAAGATATCCCTGAAATCTCGCTCCCGCCTGAGGGACCAATCAAGGTCGCCCTCTCGTTAGCTGATTGTGCCTTGGTTGGCCAGTTCACAGGTCTCTGGCCCTCTCCTAAAGCCACGGAAAATTGGGTTGCTCGAAACTGGGCGCCTCTAATAAAAAACAGAGTCACCTCGTATTTTTTAGGAAGGGGTTTCTTCCTGTTTGAATTCTCTGATAAGGAGGATAAGGACTTGATTTTCCGGAATGGTCCCTATTTCATGGGACCTCAGGGACTGTATCTAAACAGATGGACGCCCGACTTCGACCCTGCAGTCGACGTCCCTACTGCTGTTCCTGTTTGGGTAAGGCTGCCTAATCTGCCTGTGCACTGTTGGAACTGGGAGTCCCTCAAGCACATTGGGAACACTTTAGGCAAATTTATCGACCGCGCAAACAGTAAAGACCAATATGACTATGCTAGAATTTGTGTCGAAGTGGATCTGGAGGTCGGTCTTCTTGAGGCAATAAAAATCATGGTCGGTAGCTGGACTCACGTCCAAAAATTGGACTATGAGCAACTCCCGTTTAAATGTTGGAAATGCCATGTCTATGGTCATTTTGCTAGAGGCTGCCCGTCAAATAGTGAAGCAGAAAAAGGCAGTGAAGAAAGATGGAACCAGGTTAAAAGAACCAAAACTACTCACAAAGGTCCAAGATCAGGAAACTCTAATGGCAAGGGTCCTCAATCAAACCACGTGATCCAAACTCCCCACATGGAAGAGCATAGCAATAAGTTTGCTAATTTAAGCTCAGAAAATGAAGATATCCTTGAGGTCGAAAAGCAGAAGGAGGATTCGCCACACAAAGAGACCCCCTCGGGCTCAAAGCAAGCTGAAAGTAACGAAGGCAGATCGAAAGAGATTCTCAATGAAGAGACCGAGGAAGTGCAAGTCTCGGAGGAATCTGAAGAAGAAGGTGAAATAGGAGACTCGCAAACCTCGGCCAGAAGATCAATGAGAGGCCGAAAATCTGCACGAGAAAAAAGAGAGCAGGAAACCTATAAGGACAAACTCCAAGGAAGTCAACCAACCTTAGAGAAACTCCTGGCAAGATCTCCGAAGGTGACTAGAAATCAGGCTCAGAGCACTAGAGGTGCTCATCATTCCAAAAGCAAATAATGAAGTTAGTCTCCTAGAATTGTAGGGGTTTGGGGAGCAGAATAAAAGAGGAAGCAGTTAGAAGCCTTATAAGATCAGAATCCCCTAACTTTCTCCTCATCCAGGAGACCAAAATGGAGGATAAATATTTTCTCCATATTAGCAAGAAACTGTGGAAAAATAGTGAAAGTCAAGTTGTCTCAGCAAGAGGCGCTTCCAGAGGCCTGGGCACTGTTTGGAATGGCAGCAAATATTCTAAGTTAAAAGAGATCTGCAACACCCATTGGCTCTTTTTAAAGCTGCAGCATGTTGACTCTCAGGACTCTCTTTGTCTCATTAATTTTTACGCCCCTGTCAGCGCAGGGGAGAAAAGAGCCTGCTGGGACTCCATCAGAGGACTGGCGGACTCGGAAAATCTATCCAATAACATAATCGCTGGAGATCTAAATCTAACTCTGTCCTTATCTGAAAATCGAGGCGGGTGCACTGTCAGAGATCCGGCGAGGGAATGGGTGGAGGATTTGCTTCAGGATTGGGATATGATCGACATCAAGCCAGTCACCGGTAAGTTCACTTGGTCCAATAAAAGACTCGGCCCGGGGCATATAGCTGCAAGATTAGATAGGTTTCTTGTTCATAGCTCATTTCTGCTCTATGGTCTTGAATCTAGAATGCATATATTGCCTACCTCCGTTTCCGATCATAGACCTATTAAGCTCGAGCTTCGGGCCAATGTGGATCAAGGTCCCATCCCCTTTAAGTTCAATTCTCAATGGATCAAAGAGCCGTCCTTCATGAAACTTGTGGAAGATAGCTGGAAACATCTAGTGAAGGGGTCGGATTTTTATGTTTGGGAAGAAAAATTAAGAAAAGTCAAAGCTGCCATTAAATATTGGGTAAAGTCCCTTCCTCACCCTGCTGTGGAAAGGAAAAGGATTCAAGCCTGTTTAGAAAATCATCATTCGAGAGTGGAAAATGAAGAGATTACCAAAGATATCCTAGACAAGGAGGCTGATCTTCAGCAAAAATTTCATAAGGCAAGCTTGGCTGAGGAAGAATATTGGAGGCTCAAATCTCGGTGTCTTTGGATCAAGGCCGGAGATAGGAACTCCTCTTTCTTTCATAAACAAGCCCAGGCTCGGAAGAGCTTTAACTCCATCACAGAAATCAAAGATGAGACCAGCAAGCATTCAGACATTCAAAGCATAAAAAGAGTTGTGTTTCTCCATTTTAAGAATCTGTATAGCAAAGAGGAGGGGCTGGGGTATAATCCAACCCTGGTGAATGAGGTACCCACTTTGATCTCCCCCAGAAAAAATAAGTATCTGGAAGCAGAGGTAACTAACTCTGAAATAAAAAATGCTCTTTTTGCAATGGAGCCAGATAAGGCACCTGGCCCTGATGGGTTTACTGTCAGGTTCCTGCAGGCTTGCTGGCTGATCATTGAAAAAGACTTATGTAGGATGCTTCGGAAATCTCAAGACTGCCATAAAATCGGGGGAAGCACTAATTCGGCATTCCTAGCCCTCGTCCCTAAGGAAAATGGAGCCAACTCATTCAGCAGATTTAGGCCTATATCTCTTTGCAATATAGGATATAAGCTGATAACTAAAGTTATTGAAAACAGATTAAAAACCATCCTACCTGACATCATTCCTGAGAATCAGGGAGGCTTTATCAAAGGTAGGCAGATCGTAGACAATTACATCCTGGTTCAGGAGGCAATTCACTCTAGTCAGCTCTAGAAAGAGAAAGGAATGGTTATAAAACTTGACTTAGAAAGTGCCTTTGACAGGGTGAGACACAGATTTATGTTGGATACCCTGCACAAGTTTGGCTTTGGGTCTAAATTTATCAAATGGATTCAGGCTTGTATTAGTGAACCATGGATTGCTCCCTTGGTGAATGGGAGGGCAACTAATTTTTTCAGAGCTTCCCGAGGTCTGAGGCAAGGGTATCCTCTCTCGCCACTGCTCTTTGTACTCCAAGCTTCTGTCCTCAGCTTCCTCTTGAATAAGAAGCAACATGATCAAGAGATTTTGGGCCTGTGCATTGCAAGGGGGGTTAAAAGTATAAATCATGCTTTATTTGCTGATGACTCCATCTTACTGGGTGCAGCCTCTGTCCCCTCGGCCAATAATTTTAAAGAGGTGGTGGATGGGTATTGTGAGGTCTCTGGAAGCAAGCTTAATAAAGGAAAATGTCATATCTATTGCTGGAACACTTCGGCCACTACCCTTCAAGCAATCTCCTCCTGTTTTGGCATCGCTGCCTCCTCTTCATGGACTTCCTTTAAGTATTTGGGGCTCCCCATATTCCAAAAAGGCTCCCTAAGCAGAGACTGGCTTCCTCTACTGGAAAAATTCAAAGTCAAGATTCAGGCCTGGGGCTACAATTGGCTAAATCTGGCTGGTAAGTATGTGCTCATCAAAGCTGTCTTAAACAGTCTCCCAATTTATCAATTTGCAGTCGTGCTGGCATTAATTGGCATTATGAAAAAGATGGAGGAGCATATCAGAAAATTCTTCTGGAAAGGAGGGAAATCGAATGACAAAAAAATCCCTTTAATCAGCTGGGATAAAATCTCCTTGCCAAGAATGGAAGGAGGCCTATACTTCAAGAGTATAAGCATTCAAAATGTAGCGTTGGGGGCAAAGCTGTTATGGCGAATTATTGCACCAAATCCGGGATGGGCGCAGCTGGCGCTGTGGAAAAAATACTTTCGTGGAAAGAGGAAAAGATGTCTGGATAACCCCATTGCTAAATCTGGCTCGATGATCCATAAGCTCTGCGCTAAAGCTCACTCTTTAATCAGTCAACACGCTCATTGGATCCCGGGCAATGGCAAACACATAAAAATTTGGGAGGATCGTATCATGGCCTGTGATCCTATTGCTGATGACAATTCCCTTAGCATGTTGAAAGATTGGATGACTAGATCCGGTTTCATTACTCTGTGGGACATTTCCCAGTGGGTGGGCGACGTCTGGAAAAACTGGATTGAGCTTGAGGTCCCTCCTAACCTGTTCAAGGAGCGTGAAAGTCTTCTTGGCCGTTTGTTAGGTCTCTGTAACAAGCAAGATTGGCAAAGTCCGATCACAGAGTTAACATCATTTCAACCAACTTTGGGATTCTAGAATCTAGCCCTCCTGAATCCGGAGAGGGATCTCTCCAATATGTACAAAGATGGATATTGTCTTTGAAGTTTAGGGTGATGGTATTAGGCTAGTTATGAAGGCCAAGGGTTTTGTTTGGTTTTCTCAGATGGTCGAACATAGTTGCTATCTGAGACGGAAAGATCTATATGCAAATAGGTTCAAAGGTGAGAAGTTGCAAGTGAACAAAATAAGCTTTGATTCTAAAGAAAGATGATGGCAAGTTTTCAATCCATTGGGCTATGGAGTCATAAGAGAATTTAATTGAAACAACCAGGTTCAAGAGTAATCTATGGGGCAAGTCATCTAAACCTAAGGATCTCTTTGAAGTATGATTTATGGAATGGGGTGATTACAAAAAGAAAGGGAATTAACAGATGCAGAACAAAGAGCAGCCCAGGATCTGGTAAGTACTTTGAAACTAGCCAGCCTTTGACCAGGCACTTAAGAAAAACATAGAAGCAAACTAGGATCTGGTAAGTGCTTTGAAACTATCCAGCCTTTGATACACTTCCAAAAGAAAACAGATTAAAAACAAAGGGAAACTTGAAAGGCAACCTTTGGAGCAGAAACTAGTGGGCAGGGCTCACCTTTCTCCTCATCTTAATTTCTCCTTTACTTAGTTACTTTCCAAGACAATCACCAAGATAACACAGAATGGCCCAAGATCTGATAAGTACTTTGAAACTAGTCAGCTTTTGACACATCCTAAGGGAAACAGACAAATAGTTGAGCAAACAAGAAAGGGACTCAGGGCTAACCTTTGATTTCCTCAATTCATTCCTCACACAACATATATGAAAGTAACATTTAAAAATGACATTCAACAGTGACGAAAAGATGAGGGAACGCCAGCATCTCTGTGCTTAGACTGAATTAAATCATTTCTAAATAACACAATAAGAAGAAAACATTGGGATAAAGATTTTTCAGCCAGAGAAGGTCACTGGTATACAGCAAACTCTAACACTGTTTAAACTGTTCTTTATAGTGGAAAATGAAACAAATTGAAAACAGAAATAAAATGACAAGTTATAGTGAGAATAACATCACCATCAGAATAGACCAGGATCCCATAAATCAGCTTGTATTGATTGCTTCAAGCCGGTTACAATCTTCAAATCCAATGTTTTAATTCACCTCTCTTCACAACCTAACCTATCTGTTACAAGCAGAGATCCAAGGGCCCATGAAACCACTATTTACAGTCAAGATTTTTCCACTCAGAAACAGCTACAGCGCTTCAGCAATTACATTGACAACCAACTAATCCAACCCCTCACTCATCTTCTTCTGGAGTATTTATAGAAGGATGAGGAGGTGAGATCTGACAAAAAGATCTCAAATACAATCAATGCAGAATTAATGTCTTCCTGACCCCGTGAGGCTCGATGAAGAAATTCTACAGGTGTTACATTGCATTAATGTGTTTACACTGATGAAGTAAGCTCGAAGGGAGCTTGTGTTGACCTTTGAGGCTCTGCGTACTGTTAGGGTTATTCTGCAAACATTCTGTCATTAAATCTGGTGCAGTAATAACTTCTTTGGTTGTTCCGAGGCATAATATCTGATCTTGCTCAATAAATTCATCCTCTGATTGAGCTTTCTGAGGCAATAGGTGGCACTGTGGTGGTTGAGGAATCAATTTGCCTCAAAGTATGGCGGTGGAGGCAATTGTCTGATGAACACTTTTAGGTTTTGCTTTAATCCGTGTTCTGAGCCGGGGATTAGGCTTTTGATAATCGTCTTAGCCATAATCCCCGTCAATTCATTCATAAAACTGCTGCTCTGGTTCATTCTATCTTCAAAATCTGATACTCTTTCTCTGCTCTGATATCGATGGCATTCTTCGAGCTTTACAGGGATGTGCGGCAACCAAAGCTCATGAAACTTTGTTGATATCATTATTCTTCTCCGTATGATCGATTCCCTGGATTAATCGGAAGGACTGGAGTCATCACCCCCATCCTTTAGATTTTCATAGAATACGAAGAAAAACCTTAAAAAACCTGCAAAATACAAGAAAAATGAGGAAATCCTGCGTTATATGGATAGATTGCATCGGAAGTCGTGCGAGAAAATGGAGAGATCGGAACCGTTGATCGTATCGCGATCAACGGTTGGGAGCAAATTGAACAGTCAACGGGGAAAAAGGTGGACTGTACAATGGAATCGGGAGAACATATGAGAGCCGTCGATCTGCGGAGATCGACGGTGGGGATCGGCTCTTGAATGCGCCAGGGAAGATTTAACGGGTGGGCGAGTTCGTTAAAGGGTGAGCGGAAAAGGCGATCAGGGACCGTCGGATGGGAGGGCCCAGATCCGACGGTGGGGATGAATCCCGCTGCGGGGCCATAGGACGAGGTTTAACGCATGGGCAATAGACATGGCACGGCGGTTTTGGGGTGAGGTGGAGAACACGTGTCGGCCAGCGGGCGGAATCGCTGGCCGATGGGAGAAAATTGTTTAACGCGGAAAGCAGTGCGGGATACTTACCACGGTTTTGAAAGCGAGCGTGGGGGGAAAAAAGGGGGGGGTCCACCAGGGTATGGGGGTACACTCTGCACCGTTGATCTGTGGGACAGATCGACGGCTGAGTTTTAATATGATTTTCTTTGGTGGAAAAATAAAATAAACCCGACTTTGCATTTTACAAAGGTTTTCGATGTTTTCGGGTAATAAATAAATTCCAAGTGTTAAGCGCCCGTAGGACTTAGCACACGGTTCTGGCGTCGGGGCATATGGAGGAAGAAACAGAAAGGGGCTTAGCCTGAGGGGCTAAAACCTAACGCATAGAAACGCATGTTTTTCTATGGTTTTTAACTGTTTTTTGCAAAAGGAGAAAGGTTCCGATAGGGTCAAAAGTGGGTTTTTAACCTTTAGGAAATGATATTAATGGAGGAATAAGGGGTAATACATGATTTAGTGGGATTTTTTATGAAGAAAAAGGCAATTGGAGGATGAAGGTAAAAATGGAGGAAAGGGAGGGGAAAAAGGAGGAGGATGCAGCAATACTTGACTTGGATTTTCTCGGGGAATCAAAGGCTGGGGAGAAGGAAAAGTATGAAGAACCAACCAGTAGATTAGGATCTTACCGACAGACTTCAAGTACCAACAACTTTAGGCCTGAATTTGTTTCTTGAAGGCTGCAAAGAAAATTTAGCCACCAGATGATATAACTGAAAAAATATAGGTGGCTAACACCGTTTACAAGGCAAAGCCCCTTTAAACAGAAGAAAGCCAGATATCCGTGGATGGGGTTCGATTCCAGGGGGTTATGCAGTCTCAAAGGGCTACAATCAATTGATATCTCGCCCCCATGTTCCTCCCGATCCTGAGCCTTGGAAAGGCATTTGGTCTCACTCTTCGATTCCAAAAATTGATATATTCTGCTGGCTCCTCTGTCATAAGAGGATCTTGACCGATGATAGACTTCAGAAATGGGGTTTCCAGGGGCCATCGAGATGCTCGCTCTGTGGTTTTAACGAAGAGTCTGCCTCCCATTTGATGCTCCACTGTAGCTTTGGGGCAGAGATTTGGCATGAGTTCTTAAGACCATGGAGTTCTGACTTTGCCTTACCCGCAAATATCGCTGATTTGTTCTCGAACTGGAGAGCTAAGTTTCCTGGAACCTCTTCCAAGAACAATCACATTACTACTACCTGGCTCGCGCTCCCTAAAATTATTTGCTGGCAAGTTTGGCTGGAACGAAACCAGCGGATCTTCAGAGGCAACAAGACTGATATCAAAATCGTGATGGTTAAAATCAAATGCCAGTTAAAGGACTGTCTTGGTGATCATCTGGATGGAGCAGATCTGTGCGAGCAAGATTCAATATGGGTCGATATGCTCGGCCTGCACTTTAATGCCTCTGTTCGGTCTCCCATCCTCCTCAAAGACTGGAAAATTCGGATGAGCGCAGATGAATTTTCTGAGTATTGCGCTAAGTTAGATTGCTCGGTCCTATTCTTCGACAGAGCTGCTAAGGGGAATCCAGGATCTTCTGGTGCTGGTGGTATTTTCAGAAGTGCTGATGGTAGAAGTGTGATCAGATATGCCTGGGGGATGGGCTACAACACCAGCTTCCAAGCCGAAGCGCTGGCCCTCCTCCAAGGTCTTAAACAACTTATCTCTCTTGGTATCTCTGATGCTACAGTCTTTGGAGACTCCCAATCCATTATTCAAATCATGGTTGACAGATCTTCTCCCTCAGATCTAAGACTTTCAAGATTGATGACCAGAATTAATACTTTAGCGAATTGTTTTCAGAGACTGAATTTTTTGCATGTCAAGAGAGATCTCAATAAAGAAGCCGATGCAGAGGCCAACAAAGCAGTCCTCCTCTCCCTTGGAGTCCTCCAAAGAGATGGAGTCATTTTTTGGGATCCCATTCCTTAAATCTCTAGCTTTATGTTTTATTGTCTTTTATTGGATCAGTTCGTTGTATTTTCAAATTTGGTAAGGCAGCGGAAATCGGTTATATCCTGGATTGTAAAAAAAGCTGGCCTTCAAGTGAAAGGGCCCTTTTGTTCCCTGCTGGAGAGATTTTGGGCACTGCCCTTACATACTGTAAACTGAATTGAGGCTTTAAGGCCAGAAATCAATATACTTCACTAACCGTTTCTGTAAAAAAAAAAACATAGATGAAGAGAAGAAAATTTCATTTTCCTAACTAAAATTAGAAGGCCATGCACAAACTTGGTGGGAAATTAAAATGAATATGCTTTATGTTAGATGGTTATCCCTTGGTAACTAAGTAGGAGGTGTTAAATACTTTAATTAAGTCTTCATTTAACCCTTTGAGTAAAAAGAGGACCAATGGATTTTCTTACATTACTTTTAACATAAAATTAAATAATGTACATGACTACACCAATGAGTTCAAAAAACAAGCCAGTATGTTGGGAATATATCCCATGAACCCAGTTATAGTTCTAAAATATCTTAGTGGTCCCCATAGTGATTTAAGAAGCAGATGGTGCTCTTTTAATCTAGGACCATTGACTAAGCCTATGTGAAACACAATGTCTAGAGATGGATAAGAATAAAGGAAAACCAAATGGTTACAAGTAGAATGATGACCAAAGCACTTCCAAGGAGGGAAAGAAAAAGTGAAAAGGAATGGATAAAAAGATAAAAATGACTACAAATCAATGAAAGGATCAAAACATCTATTGTAACCATTACTAAATATAAGTGTTTGAAGCTACATCTAAAGATAAATCCAAAGAACCATAATGAGAAGGCCTAGGAGAAAAATATGTTATATATGAATTAAAGCAACCAAGGAGAGAGAAAGATGGATGAAAACAAAATATTTATTTTTGCTACAATGGAAAAATACATGAACTTGAGTAGCCTCCATCCCAAGGAAAAGGAGGAGATGACTAAACTCTTTCATATCAAGTTCTAGATGAAAAGGAAAAGGTGGATGTTCCATTTTATCCTAATTCATAGGCCAACCTCATAGTAAATGATTTGGTATGTAAGCTTAGATTGGAGTTCAAGACCATTTCCACCCATACCCATTGTGACAATAAATAAGAATCTAGAGTAGGGGAAAACTATATTGATAAAATGGAGGTAGATGTATAACTTCTTAATATTTGTGGTGTAGTGTTTGGAAGCCCCTACACATACACGAGGATGTGGTGTTCATGAGGAAATCAAAACAATACATAATCAGGGATGGGAAGCTCTTCATCATGAATACACACAAGGGTAAATCCAAGTTTTGTCTCTCTCTTAAGTGTTAGCCAAGCCAAGACACAAATTAGCTCAAGTAGATAACAACTACAACTTTCCTTTCACAAGAAAATGGGTAGATGGAAATAAAGAAAAAAATATGGGTACAAATATTGAGGAGTTACATAAGAAGCATCCAAGGACCTTGGATGAACATCTAAATTATATTGAAAATTATTATAACAAAGTAGTGCATACTTCCATTGTTGGGCATAATATTTTTTATTCAATGGTATTGTCATTGATGCCAGTGTCAGTATTTGAACACTTTTAATATACAACATTGGATTACACTAATTGGAAGCTTCAATGGACAACAAGCCGTGGAAATTTTGGAAGCCCATGGCATAGCCATAAAGCCCCACTTTCCCCACTCTTGTTATGGAACATGAACGAGAATTTTCATGCTAGACCTTTACCATCATGTATTTATTACCATGTTGTTTCCAACGATATGTTACACACCATGTGGTTACTCTTGGTTGTGGAGATGTGTTTATTTGAATTCAAATTCAGTATGCCCCAAATGCATGAAAAAATTAACCCTAAGCCAACACTCAAAAATTAATTATAATTAATTATAATATATCACTCTCTCAAAAGAAAATTTTCTGGTCGACTCCATGAAAAATTGGAATTATTTCAAATTAGGGTACGTCGGATCTCCTCTTGTCCCCCTCTTGAAAATGTATAAATAAGTCACACATGAACTCTCTAAAGGCATCGATCTTTCATCAAGCAATTCAACATGAATTACTAACATCGTGAACTGTAAAACAACACAAGATTTGTGATTTGATTCAAGGGCTACAAATATTTTCTTCTTTGCATAATTGATTCTTGTCAAATTGTTTGATGTGTGACTATTCATAAGAATGAGAAGGATTGGTTCTGTGGCAAACATTGATATGAGTAAATATGTTAAGAGATATTTGTGAAACAATTTGCAAGGAGAATAATTTTCCTAAATCTATAGAAACCTAACGTGGGGTTTATGTGAATCATTTTTGAAACCATAACTATAATTTGTAAAAGGGATGTGTGCACCAGGAGAAATCTGTGGGGTTTAGGTAGAGTGGTGCTCTATTAATAAGAAGCCATGTGATACATACTTATGTTGATAGAGCTTGAGAGGGAGTTGAGGTTTCATTCAGATGCAAATGGGATCATATTTTTTTTATATATGTTCTGGCATAGGTGGTCACTAGTGATGAAGTAATTGACATCTTGATCTAAGTTAATTTTCTCTGATGTCACATCTAATCCAATGCACAAAGATTCTACTTTTAGATGTGTGAATTGGTTGCCACAATGAAATGAATAGTTGTATATTATGATAATACATAGTTGAATAAAGCACAACTGTGTTTCTTGGTTATGTGAAAAGTTTTATCTGATGTCTATGGGATCAATCCAATGAATGCATGAATACATCTCATTTCTATGTAAAGATTTGATTCATTGTAAGAGTTTGTACATGGATTTTTCCTTCTTGGTTGAATAGCAATGGGCCCAATTGTTAGTAATCTGAATGCATGAGGCCTAGTGGGTAGTTGATCTGAAACGAAATCAAAAAGTGATGTCTCAAACCCATAGTGAGATTATTGAATATTTGACATGTGCACTGCTCCTTCTTGGTATAAAGACACATTGTGATTTCATGGTTTGTTGTAGCATAACTCTGTTAATTCTAACCTAGTGAAAAAAGGGTATCAAAAAGTGATGTGTAAAACCCATAGCCATAGTATTAAATGTTTGTCATGTGTGTTGCTCCTTCCTAGTATAAATACATGTTGTGATTGCATAGTTTGTTTTTGTGTAACTTTGTTAATTCTAACCTAGTGCAAAAAGGGTTATTTATGATGTGGTTATGATTGAAGTAGGGTTTTAAGTAATAGACAAATCATACCATCTCACAGAAATCCAGAATCACTACCAACAGTTACGATGCGGTTGATTATGCCCTTTCCAAGTACTTTGTGTCGCTTTTGAAAAACCAAAAATAAAGAAGCAAAATAAGAATGTTTTTGGTGTTGAAATTGCAGTGATTATTTAGATGGTCTTAGCATATATGTTAGCGATGTTGTTGTATTACATTGAATCAAATTCTTATTTGAAGGAGTGAAGAATTTTGACGAGTGTATAATTGTGTATCTTGTTTCTGAATAAAATTGGATGGTTTCAGGCCCTTGGCTATATTTTAGTTGACTTTGAAGCAAGGTCCTGAGGTAGGTTTGGCCCTCTTTCATCAAGTTCCACAATAGAGTTCTTGGTTGTAGTGGAGATGGTATTTTCGATTGATTTCTTGTTATAGCATCATTTCTCACCTTCATATGATTCATGATTTCTTTTATGGCTTTGGGCACCCATTCCTACAGACTTGGACAAAATTCACTAAAAAACAGTGTAAAAATCCCCATACGCGGTTATGCCCAGACTTTTCCGCGTGTATACGCGAGTCCACATGCACTTTTCCGCATATGCCATTAAAATCATTAAAAAATATATAAAAATTCCCTATTTTCGGGCTGGGTTGATGGTTACTCTGGTAGTTCAACCACCCCAGCATGTGGCCAACTGTTTCCAACTGTTGAAACTACTTTGAGGGAGTATAAAAGCCCCTCATGTGCATGGCCTAAGGGGGAGAGAGAAATTATTGATATTATACTCTGTTGGTATTCCCTATCCAAGTTTGAATTCTCGTGCCTCCTGCACTTCCCAGTTCATTACAGGAAACCTTTGTTTCCTGGAGATGCTCATCTCCCTATATGTCATCTCGTATGCACCAGTTCGGAAGGAATCTTAGCGAGGCAAGGGTGGGATGGATCCGGACGACGGTCTGCTCGAAGATCGTGGAAGGATTCAGGTGATCTCTCCACTCATTATTTCTATACATTTTATTTATAATACAGAAGAACCATCTTGTTCCCGAAATATATGTGTTAGTGTCCGCTTGCATATATGAGAATATTGTTATTTAAGCATTTATTATGGTTTATCTAATGTTTCATATGGATTTCACTAACATTTAGAGTAGATATATGCTGTGCAACCAGTTCTTCGTGCTTGTTTCTTCTTGTCTTTTAGGTTAAGAAGGAATAAGGGTTGCTGGGGGTTTGGACCCCGCGGGATCTGCTTCAACCGTAGGACCTACGGGTAAGTTCCTCGATCTGCTCTATTTATTTTTTCATGAACATGTATGGTTGTGTGAGTCCTTCTTGAGTAGCATGCCCTGCTCTGTGGAGGTTGTAACCCAACGAACCTCTAGGGTGATTTTCCCCGAAATAGAATTGGCGACTCCACTGGGGATCACATTCTTGTGATTCCCCTGTTGGGTGGTTTCAGCTATTTGATAGGTTTCCAACAGTTTTAACCTTTATTTCCAGTCCAGTTTACTCTTTCTCAGTCAGACTGAAGTCCTGGTTTCTTATCCAGGCTTGATCTTCTTCTTTTTTCATTATTTACCTTTATATACGCGATTTTTTCTGCACACAGTCGCGTATACACGTAGTTTTTGTTAAAGGGAGTCGCGTATACGTGAGTTTCCTTTAGCACAGTCGTGTATGCACGCTTGTTGCTAAACTGTGAAGTTGTGTATGCCTAGGCAAATTTTGAAATTTTGGATTTCTTGACTTTTTAGTCATTTCTGTCTGTGGAGACCTGTTCCTGCAGTGTCTTTGTATCCTCTGGATTGTGAAGAAAGTGCTTTTTGGTCTTTTCTCTCTCTTGTTTGATAGAAAACTAGTCTTTTTGGCAAAGTGTTGTTCCTGGTGCTGGCACTCCTGGTTCGAGTACCAAGATCTCTTTCTGGGGATTCTTGGTTGTTCTGCTTCATCAGAACAGAGAGCTCCTGCTCATTTACTCTTTCCTATCTTTTTGTTTTTCTTTGCACTACAATTTTTTCCTGTTTCTTGGTTGGTTTTCTTGAGTTCAGTCGGCTAGGTCTTGTTGCAACTTTTGAAGAGTCTTGCTTGGTTCTTTGAAGTTTTTGTTTGCGGCAAGGTTGTACTATTCTTCTAGGCTGAGTGGCTGAGTTTTCTTGTCTTCTGTTGCTCATATTGATCTTGCTACTAGTTAGCCCTATAATATTTGGAGCATTTTTGAAGTTTTTGCTTGAAAACCAGTGTTGTTTGGCTTGGGATTTTATAGTTTTACTTGGTCTTTTCGAACTCTTCCCTTATAAAATTCAAAAGCTCAAAAAACATTTCGCTTTGTTGTTTGCTTTTGTTTTTGCATTTTTGTTTTCATTTCTTTGTATCTTTTGAAGCTTTGTTGAGGTTTCTTGCCTTTGGATTTTGGCTTGATTTTGGAAGGGAGTTGTCATTGATTTCTTCCTCTTGTTTTTAAGCGTTTTTGGTGTCTTCATATTAAGAGTTCTTGATTTTGGGAACTGACTTTCTGGACAACCAAAAAGAGTTAAAACTGAAGTACTTTTGGGAAATTTCACTCTGCTTTAGGAGATTTTGCATCTTAGGATTTGCATGCTTGTAGTGATTTGCATCAGGTGCACTTAAGCATTTAGTCATTTTCATAGTTTTTGTGAGTGTGAGTTTGTTATATGAAAAGGAAAATACAATTTTTAATCTCGTAGAACCTTTGTAGAAGTTGCTTTTCATCGAAAGACAATAACTGCATTTGCATGTAGTTTGGTTTTTATTAATTTCTTTCTGCGTCAAAACACCATAAGTTTCATCTCCATATCCTTTTGACTTAACATAACAGCCCATTAAAATAAGCGATTTAATTTAAAATCAACTAGCAAGTTTTCTAAGTGTCATACACCAACTAGCTAGGTTGTAGGGCCTTGGATTGGGTGAGTGGAGAGTTAACTCTCCAAGGCCGATCAAACAAAACATAGAAGTTGATTAATTGAGCGAAATCCAACTCCGTTAGGTGGACCGGGAAAGCTCTCCTCCAGAGAGTCAAGCGTGAGGGGAAGTGAAGGCTGAGAAGAGGGATACCCCCTCTCTGATTAGCTGAATCTGACCTCAAGACCGTTCCGCCCGACTTCTGACATGGATTGGTTCCCATAGTTGCCACTCCTAGGTTCCACATAGGTGACTGCGGGGGGGAATACCCGTGGTACCTGAGGCAGATGTCGCATCACTTTCAGCAGTACTTCTGGGGGGTGCCCTTGCGAAGCTTGGGTGCTTGAGCCGGAAAAGGCTGTCGTTAGGAGGTCGACGTAATTGTTTCTGATACCTTCGCTAGTATGCCTGGGCCGTAATTATCCCAGACTGCTTTCGGGAGGTCCTATATTTCGCTTTCCTGTATTTTGGTGTCCGGTCCTCATCACCCGGAGCAGAAATACTTGAAGGTTGTTTGCTTGATTGTATCTCAGGGATTTTTATTATAATGAGTGCTCTTTGCTCCTAGCTTGCTTAGCTTTATATTTTTTGAGTCTAATTAAAATTTGTTAAAGTGGCTGATCAAGCGCCTCGTCGATCGAGGAGAATCCGGGGGTTATCTCCCGAGAGTCCAGAGCCTTCTTCGAGAAGGCATAGGAGTGATTTAGCAGGTGGTTACCACCCGGTGATGTCTGACGCAGTGGAGAGAGATCCTCCACAGGGGTCTGAAGGTTTCATAGCTGATTCTGGTGTCGATTCCGAGAGGAGCGTTCCGCTCACCTCGCGAGTTTTATTTCCTCAGGAAGAAGATTTTCAAATTGAAGAAGTACCTGAACCTCCTGTGTCAGGTCCATCTCCTCTTCCTCCTAATTATCCGTTCGTTGTTCAATACATCGGACCTGAGTCAAAGAGACCGGAAGATCTTCCGTATCATTCATACCTTTCGATGGCCACGACTAGGAACGCGGATTCTGCTGTGAGTGCTGCAGGCATTCAAACTCCTGCTTCTGTTGAAGGAGGAGGCACTATTGCTTTATCTTCGATTGCTTCTAGTGCTGTTGTGTTTGGCTCTGGTTTCACCCAAGCACAAGCTTCTCATTTTGGTCCCTTCTGCTTCGAAATGCCCACTAGTGGGATTCCTTCTTTTTCCTTTTCCGCTGCTACAGCTGGATCTACACCCATGTCTTCCATGGCTAGTGGATCAACTTCTTGGGTTCCCCTTTGGAACTGGGCACATTCCTAGGTCCAATCCTTCTTTAGGGTCCTTTCCGTTTACTTCTCAGACCCAGAGTTTCAATCCTTTGTCTGGAGGTCATAATTCGACCACTTTTACAGGATGGAACCCTATATTCACTACAGTGGGGGCAGGGAATCAGTTTTACGCTGGTCACCAAGGGAATACTTCTTTCCCTTCGTCGAGTGCTTATCAGACCTTTTCTCCTCTTTCTAATGCCTGGAACCCCTATCAGGGGCTGTCCTCTTCATTTCATACTTCAGCGGGGGGAACTGGTCTGGGCTTTGGTAACTCTGCGTTGGGAGGAGGTTCTTCTCCTTTTTCTATGAGTCCTTTTTGGCAACCTGGTGCCTCATCAAATCCAGGGTATTCTTTTCACAATGTTGGGAATCCATCCCATCAAGGATGGAATCCTCAGGCTCCGCCTCACTTACCTTTTCTGGCAACGTTGAAGTTGACTAACGATCCGATTCGTTATGGTCCGGGGTGGCCTCCGGTTCCCACCAAACTTCCTTCAGACATTTCAAAGTTTGAAGGCAAGAATGGAGAAGATCCGGCTGACCACATCACTACCTTCCATTTATGGTGTTCTTCGAACTCCCTGATCGATGATTCGATTAGGTTGAGATTATTTCAACGCACCCTAACTGGAAACGCTGCCAAATGGTATATTGAGCTAACTGGGGGCAGTTTTGCTACATTTGGAGAACTGGCTATTACATTTCTGAACCATTTCCAGTTGCCTGTCCGATATGATGCTGGGACTGAACTCCTAGCTAATTTTAAATAGGACGATGCAACCCACATTTCTGATCACATTCAGGAATGGAGGAGAAGGAAGAGGCTGATTAAAGCTCATATTCCAGGTGAATTCCTTTTGGAATGGTTTCTCAAATCCCTGCAGTCAGATATTTCGAAAGATGTATCCCTCTCCGGGGTATTTTCCGAGGAGCAGGCCATTTTTAGGGCCCAACAGCTTGAGTTGATCTATTCTCAGTCTGGGGTCCTTCACAAGTATTTGCCCAATGCTCCTCGCTCCAAATTAGATTTATCTAAAACTAAGCCCGGTCCTCATGGTGACGGACTGATTGGATCAATCAATAGTGGTGCAGCCAGCCTGCTTACTCAATTGCAGCAGTTGTCTTTACAATCTGCTCCTTCTGGTCAGGCTGTGCCTGCTGAGTCATCGCCTTCCCAGTCTTTGTCCATAAATGTTGTCCAAGCTTCTGATCCCAAAGGAAATCAACAATCCGAAAAGAAGAATAAGGGCAAGAACGAGAAGGGTAATGCGAATAAAACCAACGAGCATGTTGGTGAGGGTAAAAAGGAGAAAATGAAAGTGAAGTTTCCATGCAAGCTGTGTGCTGGAGACCATCTTACGCACCTTTGCACTAAAATTCAGGATGCGCAGCGCTTGTTAGCCCAGCAGGGTTCTTCTAGTTCCCAGGCTGTGTTAACAAACCCTTTTCCCCAAGGGCAACAATTAGTTTTTGGCGCAAATCAAAATCCTGGGGCTTCCTCTGGGGGCACCTAGGAAGGGGAAATTCCATCGAACATTTTCATGATGAGTGCTCACGTGGATATCGCTACGAGATCCCGTGATTATGGCAGAGAAGAGTCTTCGAAAGCTAAGGATATTCCTGATGCTACTGAGCCGCTTCACATTACCAAGCCTACTGTTGAGTCTATGCCTCAGATGCCCAAAGCATCTTCTAAGCGATCGACGATTAATCCAAATGCTAGGGCTGCCCAGAACTACTCGATTGTGGAAGATCTGGCGCAGAGTCCTTGTGCTATGTCGACTTTAGAGGTACTCCAGTCTTGTTTGGCTCAGCGCAGTGCTTTGCTCACTGCCATTGGGGCTATTGATCCAAAAAATTCTCTTCTGATTACTTTTGATATGACTAATTTTAAGAAGAGACTCCCCCGTCACATGGCTTTTCATATTAAATCATTGTATCGGAAGTGTAATATCTTTCGAACGGTTGTTGATGAGGGTGCTTCCACATGCGTGATGTCTCTCACATGTTGGAAGACAATTGGATCTCCCAAAGTTGTTCCATCTACCACTCTTCTGAATGCGTTCGATGGTCATTCTCACAGACCCCATGGTATTGTCCCAGCTTTGCCCATATGTGTTGGGGGCAAAACTGTCAATATAGAGGTTGAGGTAGTTGACGCAAGCTTGGACTACAACCTTCTGTTGGGGAGAAACTGGATTTATGAGATGGATGCCATTGCATCCTCATTATTTCGGATTATATGTTTCCCCCACGAAGGGAGGATTGTTACAGTGGATCAACTGGACTGTCCTCCTATAGACCCGAATGCGTCTTCTGACTCATCTGTTCCTAAGTTGGATAAGACTAAGGCGCCTGTTGGGAATTTAGGAGTTGGAATGTATTCTTCCTTGATGGGTACTTTCGATATTCCTCCTCCTACGGTTCATATTAATGAAATTTCATCCTCCAAGGCTCCTCTTTGAAGAGAGTTCTTCAGAACTCATTATTTTTCGGACCCTTGGACCTTACCTTCCCCTACAGCCACAATAGCGGAAGGTCAAGTGGGTGGAATGGAATTTCCGATGCCTGCAGCTAAGATTGCTTACCAGTCTATTGTTGACTCTGCAGAATCCATCCCAGCTTCTCTTTCACCGGAAGAGTTGGATGGAGATGTGGCTCCGGTTTGGACACTTAGTTCTTCTTCGGCCCAGGATTGCCTTGATACCACTCTTCCATCTGAAGAGGCCATCCTGGAATCCATGACTGGTATAGATAGACCGTGGGATGATTTGCATCATCGGTCTTACTTTTTACCTGACTTGAGCGAAGTTGAAACGAGTTTTCCAAGTCCTCCGTCTCCTGGTCCTGTTCACCCAGTCTTGAACCCTTTAGCACCAACACAGGTTTATGCTGAAGGGAACATGGCTGTGATTTCTCCTACTATCCCGGTGAACATTTCCGGGGATCCCAATATTATTAAGAATGTCTTCATCGGAGCTGAATGTTCCCGTGAAGAGGTTCAAATTTACACCGAGCTCTTTAAAGAGTATAGGGATGTATTCGCTTGGTCTTATGAGGAAATGCCTGGAATAGATCCATCTATTGTCCAGCATGAGATCAAGACTTATGAAAACACTAAGCCAGTGAGGCAAAAACTTCGTCCGGTCAATTCTAGGAAGGCAGCAGGTATCAAAGCTGAGGTTGAGAAGCTGCTTAAGGCAGGATTCATTTTCCCTATTCCTTTGACTGAATGGGTTTCAAATCCCGTTCTCGTAGATAAAAAGCAAGGAACGATTCGAGTTTGCATCGATTTCAGAGACCTAAATAAAGCATGTCCTAAAGATAATTACCCCACACCATTTATCAATCAGATCATTGACGAGTGTGCCGGTAATGAGATTTTCTCCTTCATGGACGGTTTCTCCGGATATAATCAAATTACTATCCGTCCTGAAGCTCAGCATAAGACTGCTTTTATTTGTCCCTGGGGTACATTTGCATACAAGAAGATGCCTTTTGGTCTTAAAAATGCTGGGGCTACCTTTCAGCGGGCCATGTCATATGCCTTCCACGACATCAAAAAGATTATCGAGGCGTACTTGGATGATTTAGCTGCTCATTCTCGAAAGAGGATGGATCATCCTGCTCACCTCCGGCAAATATTTGAAAGATGTCGGTTCTATAAGATTAGATTGAATCCGAACAAGTGTGTTTTCGCAATTAAATCCGGTCGGTTATTGGGATTCATTGTGTCTAGGGAAGGGATTAGGGTAGATCCCTTCAAGGTTGAGGCAATACTTCGTTTGCCTCCCCCGTCCTCTATCTGTCAGCTTCAAAGTCTACAAGGAAAGTCTAATTTTCTTCGGAGATTTATCGTAAATTATGCTGAAGTTACCAAGGGATTTATGAGATTGTTGAAGAAGGGAGTTCCTTTTCTTTGGGACAACTACGCTCAACGTTCATTCGATTCTTTGAAGAAAGCATTGACCTCTGCTCCTTTATTGAGTCCACCTGATTATAGCAGGGATTTCCTTTTGTATCTGGCAGCAGCAGAATCTAATATTGGTATGGTTCTGGTTTAGGAGGATGATGCTCTTGAAAAGCATGTTATATACTACCTTAGTCGACGTTTGGTAGGACCTGAACTCTGGTACACTCCGATAGAAAAGTTAGCTTTAGCAGCAGTTCATGATGTGCAGCGACTCCGGCATTACATTATTCTTCGAAAAACCTATGTTTTGGCAGCAGCCAATCCATTTCAGTTTGTTCTCAGTAGGCGAGTGATTGGGGGAAAATACAATAGATGGATTGTGATTTTACAGGAATTTGATCTTGAGTTTATGTCTGCCAAGTCCAAAAAATCATTGGTTTTCGCGGAATTGATTTCTGAGTTGCCCTGTGGAGCAGAGATGATCTATGATGAATCCTTCCCGGATGAACATTTGTTTCTTATCTCTTCACAGGATCCTTGGTAAGGAGATACAATTGTGTATCTCCAGACTGCGAAGTTTCCCTCTACTTTTTCAAAAGATGAGCATCGTAAGTTGCGTCACTTGGCCAAGAATTATTTGATTATTGGTGATGCTTTATATCGTCGAGGGGTTGATTCAATCCTGAGACGCTGCTTAACTCTCGAAGAAGCTGAGGCTGTGCTAAATGATTCTCACAGTGGAGCTTGTGGGGGTCATTTATCTAGGCTTGCTATAGCCCAAAAAATCTTGCGTGCTAGGTACTTTTGGCCTTCGATTTTCAAGGATTGTATTGAATCGGTCAAAAAGTGTCATCCGTGTCAAGTCTATACTATAAAAATGCCCTTGCACTGACCGCTTTTCCAGAGTCATATCGCGGTCCCTTTACAAAGTGGGGTATTGATTATACTACTTGTAACCGTCCTTCGCTAAAGGTCACAAGTACATTATTGCTGTGATAGACTTACTTTCTGAAGTGGGTCGAGGCTATACCTACTTTTGAACGATGGTGAGGCTGCCGGCTCTTTTCTTTTCAACCGGTTATCGCCCGTTTTGGTATTCCTAGAAGAGATTGTCACTGATCATGAGTCATTTTTTGAGGAATAGTATGATGGGCGGTTGGCTCTCGGAGTGGGTTTCGTAGAGCATTCATCTCAGTATTATCCTCAAGCCAATGGGCAAGTGGAGGCGAAGTGAATAAATCCTTGAAGACAATTCTTCAAAGGACAATTGATAAAGCTAGATCCAACTGGCATATTATGCTATATCCTGCACTTTGGGCATACAGGACGTCAGTGAAAACTGTAACTGGCTTTACTCCGTTTCAGCTAGTGCACGGGTTGGAATTCGTATTTCCCATTGAATGTGAGATTCCTTCTCTTAAGTTAGCTGTTGAACTTCTTCCTGACACTTCTAGTCTTGAAGAACGGCTCCTTCATCTGGAACATCTCGATGAGCAGCGTCGGGATGTTGCCACGATGAATGAAGCACATAAAAACCGAGTTAAAGTTCAGTACGATAAGGCGGTCAAACCCAGGGTTTTTTCGGAAGGTGACCTTGTCTTGGTCTATGCCCAAGAAAAATATGCCCTGGGGGCAGGAAAGTTTAAGTCTATGTGGTATGGCCCCTTCATCATTAAAAAAGTCCTTAAGAAAGGAGCGTATACCTTGGTTGATTTTGAAGGGAACGAGTTGCCGGAGCCCCGAAATGGGCTCTATTTGAAGAAGTATTATGCCTAGGCTTCGGCCTGGCATGTTGCTTTTCTATATAGTAGTTTTTGCTTTGTACCTATCTGGTTGATTTTCGATCTTTGATGAGTTGGTGATGTTTTTGATCTGCTTTGGCAGGTTGTGTCAGATGTCATGAGTCATTTTGGTTTTGCCGATGGTGCTAGTAGACACACCCGGAACTTAGCTTCCGCAGCTTGGGTGCTTCATTATCCTTCTGGTCAGCTGTTAGTATCAAGAGGAGTCTGCATTGGTCCTGCTTCCAATAATATAGCAGAATACACTACAGTTGTTTATCTACTCTCGGAGGCAATATCTTTGGGTGTTGATTCGTTGGTAGTCTTCTTGGACTCTCAGCTAGTGGTGTCACAATTGAACAATACTTATCGGGTTCGAGATCCATTTTTATTACGATTGTTCTTGAGGGTACGTTTGTTACAAAGATCATTTCATTTGATGTTATTGATAAATAAATCATGAGTCTCCCCCACCTGTTGCTATAATTCCAATAGGTATTGAAATCAACCTAGTAAGGGTCTTGTCTTGGGGAGGAGAGTTTAGTGTGGTAGAGAGAATAGGTGGCTTATGCATGAACATGTAGCTAGTATGAGGCTTGATCACTAGAAAGTAACAATAACTGGAAAATATCCAAAAAAATCCATAACCCTGATATCTCCACTTTGAAATTGGATGTGATGCAAAGGTTGCTCCAAAAATTCTTATGATAACAAAAGGAAGTCTATACATACATTAATTAGAATGTTGAGGAGAGTTGCTAGGGTTTTCATGTATAATGCTTGTATATGCTAATGTATGTGTGAGAGTATGTGTGAGAGCATTAGTATGAATAAAGGTTATGTTTTTTAGGACAATATTGTTGGTCAGAGTGATGATGTTTTCGGTAGAGTTTAATCTTATTGATGAACAAAAAGAGTGATTGGCATGTCACTGAGCATGTTGAGTTAGTAGAGACTTTTTTATATTTTGTATGACAACAAGTGACTATTGAACAGAGTAGAGACATTGTAGTGATTGTATGGAATAGACATTGATGACTTCAGGTTGATGCAATGACAAAGACAATGAAAAATATTATTCAATTATCTTCTAAATTTAGAGTGTCAGGGTGGTGCAAGGCCGAGATTGGAGTCTCCTTCAAGTTGGAGCCTGAGAACACTTCAAGGTGGTAGGGTGGTGCAAGGGAAAGTTGGAAATTGCATGGTGTTGAAGCATCCTTTCAATTGGAATTGATAAAACTAGGGTGTTCGAGCATCCTTCTAGTTGGAGTTGGTAAAACCAGGGTTTCAACACATCCTTTCATTTGGAGATGATAAATCAAGTGATTGGAGCATCCATCTAGTTGTTTCTAGAGAATATTGGAAGTTGGAGTTTCCTGTTGATGTAATATTTAAGACATATTAAAAGTGTTCGGTGGTTTTTCTCCCAAAAGGGTTTCCACCTAAAAATATCTTGTGTAATGTCTTTGATTTTGTGCATTTTTTAATGGTGTTGTTAATTGTTTATTTTTTACATTATATAATTAAATTTGTTAAAAAGTGTCAATACTAATTGACCCCCTCTCTCAGTATTGGTGAATATGTTAACATTTTCATTGATGACTACCAATGTCATTGATATCAAATGGTATGTCAAAGGAGGGAGATTGTTGATTATAGTGTTATTAATGTCAAAAGTATGATGTCCTGAGAGATCACATCGGTGATGTCAAAGATGTTTTGAATATTATTGAGATTTTTTGCAGATATGTTAATCAAATAAAAATATAGATGGTATTGTTGGATAGTCCTATTTGAGACCTTTCTAAAGGTATATTATGCTTGATCAAACTCATTCAAGATAAGAATATAAGTCCATTTGAAAGTGAAAATGGAAAAAGGATCAAAAACTCAAAATTTATTAAAGTTCGTGAATGGTTAGGGTGGATCCACACATTGGTGAGTGATAAATCGAAATAGGTGCAAGAACATATACACTATTTAATGAGATTAAAAATCATGCACCTCATAAAATATCTAACACGTGTCAACTTCATGTATGGTGGATTACGTGCATACTTACACGTCATTTAATGAAGTAAATTCCTCCCTATGACCTCCATGTGGATTTTCTTTTGCCGGTAAATAGTGACACATGGAAAGTGTTAGGTGGCCCTTGTATTTGGATGCCAAGTGGACCCCCTCAATGTAGATGATTGATGGCATAACCCTCTGATGTGGATACACAGGTGGTAGCACCGAACTGGACAAGTGTCAACACATTGAAATGTGACAACATGAGATTAGATCAAGGGTGGTGATGTGGATGTACACACTACTAATGATGTGGTAGCACGAAAAGATGTCACATGGCATGCTCGATCAACATTTTTGGATGGAAAATAGAACCAAATCTAGGTGAAATGTGGCATCACTTAGAGAGTTCCATGTGGAATTGATGATGTCATACTGACATCAAAATCAAATGGACCATGGAACCTAAGAACCAAGTCACATGGGATCATCATATAGAAGATTTGGCAATCCCTAAGGGCTACTATGGTCATGTTATGGGGATTAAACAAGGTCATATGGAAGGTTATACAAAAACACCAAATTAGATTTAGGTTGGCCCAAGTTTTAAACTTACGTCAACCCCAACCTAGTTTTCAAGGCACCCACACACATACACACACACATGTGTGTGTGTGTTGGTGTGGTTCCAAGAAGAATTAATCAAGTGATTGATCTATCCAGTCATAAATATACACTATGCATTCTACACATTAATTCTATTTATATTGTGGCTCTTAGCTTATGCTCTAAGGCATATTCGTGTTTATACATGATAAGCACTTGTGGCATGGTTGTTTGATGCAAATATTTTTAGCTATATGGTTGGTAGGTTGAGTTCTACATGTGGTTTGTTTGGAGTATGGTTTTGTTTTAGTTTCATTGGCATAGGATTGCACTGGTGGTTGGATTGTCATATTTATGATGGAGTTCGATTGGAATATGACTACGCTGGTGGTTTGATTCGCATATGGTTCAATTGGTGGTTTGATTGGCATATGATTCCACTGTTGATTTGACTGGAATTGGTTTCATTTAAGTTTGATTAGCATATGGTTCCATTGGTGGTTTGAATGGCATATGATTCCACTAGTGGTTTGATTCGCACGTATTTTTGTTGGTGGTTTGGTAGTATATGGTTTCATTGGTGGTTTGATTTGCGGGAGGTCTCGATTTCGAGTCTGAACCCCATGGTTTTTTGTTGTAACTATGAAAACATGTTGGAACCAAAATCCAAATAATGCGGGGCTTTAAACAAGAAACATGTTATAGCGTAGTGGCACCAGCATTGTTTAGTTTGTGGGTTTTCTTTAGTTCAAGTCCAGTGGCATATTTTTGATGTGAATTGAAACTAAAACACACTCCAAAATGTAGTGGCAGTCATAAAATGTTGAGTAATATTGTGTAGCATAAATGGTGGCAATGATGTTTAATCCACCAATGATGTTTAACAAGTTGGCAGTCTCGTTTTGGAATCTGATCCTCTAACCAGATTTTCTTTTTGCATCCAAAAGTGTTTTTCCCTTAGGAATGCATTATGTTGAACCTTTTGACAAATTGAAGAAGTGCATTTTGTCGAACGCTCGCCAAAAAGGTGCATTTTATAGATAGCAGATCGAAAATGTGTAGTTGGAGGAAAATTATTTTTTTAAATGTTTTATGGTTTAATATGAGGACCAATTTGATTTTGGAAAAATGGGAAATAGCTAGGATTTTCTTGTAATTTGGAAAGGGGACAAGAAAATTCATGAAGACAAGTTTTTTAGGACAATAATTTGTATTTATTTTATTATTGTCAAAATTTTCTGGGTCATATGAATAGATTTAGTGTTGATACAAGAAATGAAGGATGATATACTATTGATGTTTTGAAGAATTGGTTGAACTTGTGTTGATATGATCAAATTTGGAAGAGATGTATTGTGTTGAGCTTGTGGATCTAGTTTTAAAGATTGTGAAAAGTGGTCCACTATGTCCTTGTGAAGGAGGTGGGTGCCTCCATTGAAGTTGGTGCCTCAATCAGTTTGGAGCCTACAACAATTCGACACTTGCATATTTCCAAGGTTGGCACCTCAATCAGGTTGAAGCCTACAATAAGTGGGTGCTTTCTCATATTTGGGGGTCAGTGCCTCCAACAGGTTTGTTCCTACAAATTTATTTTGGGGGCCAGTGCCTCCAATAGGTTGGTGCCTGCAAATTTATCTTGGGGGTTGGTGCCTAATGTAATAAAAGATTAAAGAATATAAAAACATATGTGATTCTCTCCCATAAGGGTTTCCATGTACATATGGTGTTTTCATGTTGATGTGATGATGATGTTTATTGATGCTATGGCATGTTTTAAATTATGATCAAATTTTAAAATTGTTTAATTTGGTATAATTGATTGCTACACTAATTCACCCACCTCTCGGTGTGATCATTATTCTAATAATTGGAATCAGGTCAAGTTCCTTTAGGAACAATTAATCACTAGAAGGTTGATCTCATGGAATATGACCAAGCTCAGATCTTCAGGCAAGCCCCCTCATTTTGATGGAACAAACTATGTTTTATGGAAAATAAGAATGGAAACCTTCATCATATCTTTGGGTATAGTGTATGGGCGACTATGGAAAATTGTTTCCAAGTACTTACTACTCCTCCCACTGATGCAACTGATAAATTTCTCTATACATATAATGTAATGGCAAAAAATGGCATCTTAAGTGGCTTATCAGATCCTAAATTTGTCAAAGTAATTCATTGTGATTGCAAGTTAGCCAAATAACTATAGAACCAGCTCAAAAGTTGTTATGAAGGGGATGAAAAGTAAATAAAGTGTTAGCTTTTGTAGCATCAAATGTTTTCTAGCCACGAAACTTGTTGGGGAGGCTATAATACATGAGATCTCCAAAAACCAGAAATCATTTCTGGAAATTTCACCTAGAGATGGCTTAATTAGATTATTAACCTATTTTTTAATGTTTATTAAGTCTAAAATTAGGAAAATTGGTTAATTAATCAGAATTAATTAATTCAAGGTGAGAATAATCTAGAAACTCACACATATCAACTTCAAGATGATCCTAGCCCTTGATTAAGATTTAATATTATTCGTTGGATTCCCAACAGAGGATTATAAGAGGAGGTCGATGGGCACTTGGAGAAAACACACCAGAAGTTGGATTTCCTTGGAAAATCGATTTCCAGAGAGAAACAACAATTTTCAGAGAGCTAGAGATCGATGTAGATACAGTGAGGGGTAGGAACAGTGATCCTGAGGAAGTTTTCTAGTTATGAAGGGGCATCAACAGGTGACATAAGTGATCCACACAGAAGCATTGCAAGGACTACGCAGTAATTGAAGCAAATCAGTTTGATTTAGTTGAGGAGGAAATTGATTCAGTTTCCAGAGGCTGTATAGTCTTCTAGAGGGCCAAAGAGTCACTTCTAGTAGTAGAGGCAGGCTAGACGGCTTTCTTAGAGGAAAATTTGAGCCACACGTGCAAGAGGCAGCGTAGAGGGGCCTATGTTGGGGTTTGAACAACCAATTTTTCTATTGAAGCCAGTGTCGAGATTTCTTGTGGGGTGAAAGAATTTTCTCTCTAATTATTTCTATCAGATACTTGCTAATTGGATTGACAGTTGGGCATCCATATATTGTACTCAAAATTTCATTGCTGCTTAGTAATAAAAACCCTCGGTTGTTGCACCACTTTTCCCAAGTTGGGTTTTTTCGGGGACATTAGTCCAAAAATAACAGTGTCATTTTTATGTGTGTGTGCTAGTATTTTCTTAGTTTCCAGCTCTATTATTTCCACAGTTTTATTTGTGAATAATGCAATGTGATTTATTTGATATTTGTTTTCGCATATAAATTGTTAAAATAATTAACAATAAGAAAAATAAATTTCAATTGCTTGAATAGGATTTTAGTTTTGAAATTTTCATAAAAAGGCAAACAACAAACTTACAAAGTTTAGTTTGAAAGTTTGAGAAAGGAAAAATATGAAAATAGTGCTTCATATTTCCTTCAAGTAGAAAATATTGTCAACTCTATAATATGTCTCGGCCAAGAAGTCAAGGAAGCTAATAATTTTCAAAAAATATTGAGATCACTTCCTTCAAGGTTCAATCCTAAAGTATCATCCCTTGAAGATTTATCTCGCATGAAAAATTTAAGCATGGATATCTTTCATGGAACTCTTACTGCATATGAACTAAGGAAAAAAAGGACAAGAAAATATCGAGAGAAGTTTCATTCAATGCAACCAAGGAATGAAGAAATAATGGGACTCAAGAAGATTCCAATCTTGAATCAAATGAAGAAGAAGCCAGATTTGTTAGGAAGCTAAAGAAGGGAACTAGGAAGTTCAAAGGTAAGCTTCCATTTAAATGTTTTGAATCTGGAAGAATATGAAACTATGCTTCTAAATTTTCTTATGCAAAAATGAATGATAGTGATGATGAAGTAAAATTAAAATCTAACGATTATAAAAGAAGATGAAATGTCAAAAAGAGAAGCTTGTACTCCAAAGAAGACAATGATTATGAAACAAATGGAAGGATGTATGATGATGAAAGAGGAGAAATGTTGTTCATAGTTGAAGAAGAAATTGAAGAAAAAGTAGATTATGAAGGATAACTCATTAGTGCACTAGAAGAACTAAAATATGTAAGAAATATGGTAGATCAAATAGAACAACAATTACAAGAATATGAAGATAAATATTGTTATGTAGATTCTATCATCTCTCTCAAAATTGAACTAGAAGAAACTAAGAGGATAAATGATATTTTATGAAAGAAGCTAATGGAAAAGGAAGAACATTGTGAAAATTTGGAATAAGTTGTTCTTTCGAGAGAGAAATTAGAAAACAACTCAGATAAGCTCAAACAAAACTTGAAATTCCTCAAAAATTTTGAGTCGTTAAATCACGTCCTTAGCCCATAAATATATCCCCTCATCAAAACATGTCTCAATTATTAGGAAGATTGCGATATATCCAAATATGAAGCACCCTCAAGGACACCATATGGAGAACCACCTAAGAATACTTTCTTAAAATCCAACAACAATAAAATTGAAGAGATCAGTAAAGTAAAGCACCATCCTAAGCATGTTCATTTATTAGATGACACTCAAAAGGGAATCAAGGATCAACAAGTTACAACTAGTTCAGGTAAAGAAAAAATCCAAGATGTAGGTATAAGGACCACTATGATAGAAATTTTTCTCAAGGGATCTACAAGTAGTAACGAAATAGCAGTCAAAGATCAACAAAGAGATGAATCTCTTCCTAGGATCAACTTCAGAAGAAATGCTTCATCAAGACAACTCCACTCAACCAAATATCAAAATATGTTTTTTGGTCACTATTTTTTATGCATTATATTTGGATATAAAGCAAGGGATTGTAGAACCTATTCCATGAATGAATATATCAAAGATAGAAGATATTATCAAACTTCCAAGAACAAATATATGGGAAATCAAATGAAAATTTATAGCACATGTCATATGGGTTGTGTTAGACTCCTATACCAATAGGTGTCATTTTTCATGATTGTCTTGATTGAACTATGGAATATGTTCAAACCTTTTTCTTGTGCAAAGGTGTTCCATATTCTTGAAAAATAAAAAAAATAAAAAAAAATTTAAAAAATGTAAAGAGGGTATACCCTAAAAGAAAAATCAAAGGGTAAGAAAAATAAATTGGTCAAGAAAATGAAAGAAATGAACCCCAAGCAAAAAATAGACCAAGGAAAGTGTGCAAATCCAAATGCCACTACTATTTCATTTTTGTAATAAAGCAATTGTGTGCAACTTGTCAAACTTTTGCCACAATTTATGAAGAGTCAAACTGTTTAAACTTGACTCATTCATGTTTCAATTTCATGTTGTAGAATAGAGAATAAATATCTGACCAAACAGTTTAATCTTGGCAGATAAGTAGTTAGGTAGAGTTAATAAAAGGTGCTCAACGGTTTAATCTGAGCCCTTGGATGTAATAAGTTGAGAATTAGATAGAATTTCCATGTAAAAGAAAAGAAAATTGATAAGGGTTTGCCAGTCTAAGTGCACCCTAATAAAGAAGAGAAAATGGTAGTGTAAAGTAGATAGGGTAGGTAGATGGTGTTGCAAAGTTTCATATGATGAATGATGGTGTTAAATGTGTTTGATCTTTAACTTTCATCACAAGTACTGAAGCAGAATATACATTGGAAAATTTACAGAAAGCAAAGTCAAAATCATTAACTTCCCATCTCACTTTTTCCCTAACATTTACTAATTTCCCTTAAGTACTAAGGAGTTTGAAGATTAAAGGGGCTCAAGGCATTTCCTTGACTTTTGGAGGGACCGGACCCTCGGCCCAATAATTGAAAAGCCCTAGTACTTGAAGTTATCCATCATGCCACTCATTCACTTTTAATCTTTTCCTAAGTAAAGTCCCATTTTACTTAGGAAAATCATGCAAATTTCCATAATAACCCCTCAAAATCACTTGATATTCTATGTTTAAGTGTTAAAATTGAGATGATGTAATTTACTTCAGAAATCTCCACTTTCCTAGTTAAGTAAAGGATTTTGATGTTTCCCTCACCCCTTTGTCATATTAACATCTGATTTATCTATTAAATCCCTAGTGAAAAGACCTTATCCTATAGTACATAACTCCTTTTACGTAAATATCCCAAAAACCCCTCTTATTATAAGTTTTGGCCAAAGTTTATTTAATCCCCTTTATTAAATAAAAACCCCCAATAAAAACCCTTTGGCTAAAATATACCCATATAAATTGTTCCCTACCCCTATGGTTGATAAATGACATTTATTTATTACCATATAATAAAACATCGAAAAAGGTTTTTTAACATATAGTTTTATATGTTTAAAATGGAAAAATAAATAAACCTGAAGTTTTAATTTAAACTAAAGCTTCGAAAATCCCCCGAGCCTCCGTGACCCATCCCCTTGGTATTTCATTTCCACCCGACACCCTAACCATAGTTAAAATTCCTTAACCCCACCGCAACCATGATTAAACAATGAGATTAATTAATCATCAGGATTAATTAATAACCAGTTTTCCGCCAATCAAATGCCTCCCGGGATATTTAATTAAAGTTAATCATTTTTAAACCCCGTCGGGCCCGCACATTAAAACCCTCGCCAACTCCACGTCCCGTCCACCGTCAGATCGCCCCCCCGAAGATCAACGGCCCACGATCATTCCGCTGGCTGTCTCACGACTGAAAGTTAACGCGTGGGATGGCAGTGGTTTTGGAATAGTGCTCTGACCACGTGTCAATCGCCCAATGGAATCGCTGCCTCCCCGTCCAAAACCACCTGCCCCCAAAAGCGGTGCAGAATTTACCGCTTACCGCCCATTCCCCGTGACATGTCCACTGTACCATGCTGACGTCATCCAATAAAATAATAAAAAATTCCGCCACCCATTGACTTGGTGAATGAAACAAAATAAGCCCGCGTTTTTCATTTTTCTCATTCATAGTGAACGACCACACTCCCATGCAGTAAAACCCTTTGTAACCCTGTTGTGCCACCTGAAGCCTCTGTTAACCAATTCGATCATGGTTTATCTCCCAAAAATAATTCTAGATTCACTCCACAGATCTCTCAAAATCAAATGAAACATTTTCGACCTCCCCTGCAAACAAATGCTTTCTTAACAATTTGTTTTGTTTTACAGGTGATCAGAAGACTACATCCTTGGATAAACAGTCTTAATACTAGTCATAAGATTTTTTTACTCTAAGATTGTTATCAAATCTATTCAAACAGAGGTTAGAAAGCATAACAGCTAAAGAGTATCAGTGGTTAAAGTGTATCAGGTAAAAGTCAGTGAAAGTTAAAATGAAGTTACAGAGCAGTCAAAGGTAAATAGTAAAAGTAAATACAGAAGGCAGTAAAATGGTAAAAGGGAAATGAAAATACTTTCACCAACATTGAAGTTTGTCTAAAGTGAAAGTAAAATAGTCAAAAGAACAAAAAAGTGAAAAGATGAAAAACACAACAAGAAGGAATATTTTTGCAGAAATTGCATGTTTAAGTCATAGTTTTGCAGAAACTATTGTGATCAATATAAGATGAATTTTACAAAATTGAAGGAGGTTTATGTTCTTAAGAGGTCCATCTACAAAAACCTCTCTCACTTTTCTAACAACCATTATGGTTTTGGAAATATTAAACAATGTTGGAAAGCACTTTTTGCAGAAAATTCCTATTAAGTCATCATTTTGCAGAGAATATTGTGGCCAATCAGAAATACATATTAGAAAACTAAAGGAGGTTTTTGTTCCTAAGAGACCCATATACAAAAACCTATCTCATGTTTTGGACATTGATTTCATACTGAGAGATACATGCACATCTTTAGAGGTTATTTTTCAGACTCTGTAAAACTCTGTTTTACACATCTTTTTGCAGAGCCTATTGTGCACAGCTGGAGAGGAATTTTAGGAAAGTGAATGAGGTTTATCTCACCAACTTATTTATCTACAATAACCTCTTTCACTTTTTACATATCTATTACGGATTGAGAAATAAAAATATATCATTGGACCCCAAGTTTGCAGAATTGTTGGAGCAGATTGCACAAAGAAAGGAAGCAGTTAGTGACTTGGATGCCTCATCATCAACTAAGAGTTGGATCAAATTCGAATTCTCCTCTTTGTCATCACCTATCCATACAAAATAGTGCCAAATAGATGAATTAGTTTGAGTGTCATTTACTTAAGTTCTATTTATGTAAAATAGTTGGAGAGATTTGTGAACTAATCTTGATATTTTTTCAAGATATTTTAGTTTAGAATTTGTATAAATACTTCACTCTTGGAAGTATTTTGGGTGGATTCTATTACTTGGCTATGACATTGAAGTTTTTTGGAATAAAAAGTGTTTTGGAGAAATTTATTTGTGGCTTACTGGATGACAATTTGAAGCTCAGGACTTTTTGCAGGATTCAAGTGTCGGACTGCAGTTAATAAGTCTTTCTACCCTATGTCTTAAGTTTTATATCCGTTTATAATATCATTATGTCCATTTCTGAATAATTTACATAAAGGATTGAATCAGAATTTACTTAATTGTACTATGATTTCAGATGTGATTATTCTTAATGTTTTCCTCTAAATTGGTTATAAGCACGAATTTTTAAATGCTCTTGCTTTGCTAATTTAAACATTCTTGATTACTATAATAAAGAATTCTTCATTGCTCTTTGTTTTTAGTCATTTCATTTCTTTCTTTTGAATATGGTGAAAGATTCTTAGCTTCCTTTCATCCCTTCAAAATCATCCCATCCACTTTAAATTTTAAGGATTGTTCTCTGTCTGGCTATCTTGCCCTGCAAAGCCATCTTGTGTGTAAAATAGAAATCCAGTAAAGCCATCCTTTGACTCCATAGCCTAATGGACTGAAAATCTTCAACCTTGCCCCTAGTTTGCGGATTCCACCATTTTCAAATAAATTCTTGGATTTATAACTAGCCTAAAACTTTCTAAGAACAAAGATAAATTATAAAGAGAGAGCCATCTCTGGATGCAGATTGGCTAGATTCTGCATCTGAAGGTTGGTTTGTGGTTACCTCGGGTATACTTTCCTTTTCCACAACTTCAAGGAAAACCTGAGTGATAACAGGTTGTTTCCGCCAATATTCAAGCCCAATACAGAATGCTACAAATACCACAATGAAGGACATATAGCTCGTGATTGTAGAATCAATTTGAGATGATTCAAGAAATAAGTTTTCTCTACTAACCCAAGAATAAACACGAAGGCATCGAGAATGAAACATGAGGAACCAAGGATAGATCTGATCACTTAGATCTAATCCATTGGTGAAAAATTCTTCAAGAATATAGATGCTTAGAATGAAACTTGAAGAAGAGAGAAAATGCAGGATAAATGTTGATTTGAGAAGGGAGACCTGGCATAGGGGGAGCATCTATCTGAAAGAGGAATTGAGCAAGTTATGTTGTATCGAGATTTTTTTAGGAGGTATCACAAATATAAACTTTTGTAAGGAAAATATAGCCACCGGGACAAAAATCATTCACTTCAGAGAAATTATTATCAATGGGAGAATCTATCAGAAAGAAAAAAATGAGCATTCTAGGTGGAATATGACTACAACAGGGAGATTTCATAGGAGGAGATCCCATTCACAAGAGGAGCGGGTCCATAGGAAGATATTTGAATAGTTGTGTAACATTGGCCTAATAATAATCAATCACCAGATAAGTAGTCATCTTCAGTAGTTCACTTTTCATTGATGTCAAAGGAGGAGAGAAAGTAGACATTGAAAGAGAAATAATATTTTTGACTAATATCTTGACAAGGGGAGTTCAATTCAATGAAAAAAGAAAGTAGAAAGTAGACTTTGGACTAGAAACTTGATAGGGGGAGTTCAATTAATTTAGAAGAGAAAACTAAAAGTAGACTTTGGACTAACAACTTGACAAGGGTAGTTACATCTATTACCATCAATAACCATAAATGTTTGGAAATGTTTCCATCAATGACAAAGGGGGGGGGGGGGGATTGTTGGACATAGTGTTGTAATTGATGACAACCAATTTCATTGACGTCAAATTTTATGTCAAAGGAAGGAGATTGTTAATTATAGTGTTATCAATGTCATATAATTAATGCTAAAGGTATGATTCCTTGAAATATCACATTGGTAATGTCAAATATAGTTTGAATATTAATGATTTTTTGTTGAAGTTATGATGATCAAATAAAAAAATTGATAGTGTGGTTGGATAGTCCTCTCCGAGACCTTTCCAATGGTATATTATGCTTGTTTAAACTTCTAAGAGATGAGAAAATAAGTAAGTTTGAAAGTGAAATTGGAAAAAGGATCAAAAACACAAAATTTTCTAAAGTACATGCATGTTCAGGGCATATCCATGCAGTGGTGAACGATCAATAATAATAGGTGCACGAACATGTGCAATGTTTAATGAGATTAAACATCATGCTCCTCGAGACATATTTGAAGATTGTTGCGGACATCATGTATGGTGGATTGCATGCAGACTTGCATGTCATTTAAAAAAGGCAACGCCCCTCCCCCCATGACCTCCACATGGATTTTCTTTGGCTAGTAAAACAATGACACATGGCAAGTGTCAGGTGGTCCCTGTATCTAGATGCCAAGTGGACCCTCTCAATGCAGGTGATCAATGACATGGCCCTCTAATGTGGATGCATAGGTGGTGACACCGGATTGGACAAGTGGTAGCACAGTGACACATGGTAGCATGAGATTGGCAAAAGGGCGATGATGTGGAAACATGAAAAGGTGCCATTTGGCACACTCAATCAACACTTTTGGATGGACAATAGGGCCAAATACTTGTGACACGTGGAATTTATGACATCATGTTGACATTAGCATTGGATGGACCATGGACCCCTAATGGCCAGGTCACATGGAATGATCATATGGAAGATTGGGCAAGCCTTAGGGGCTACTATGGTAATGGTTTTTTGCTAAACAAGGTCATATGGAAGGTTCTAAACAAACACCAAATTTATATTTATGACTGTTGCGTAGGTAAATCCTCTCTGCGGACAGAGACGATCCCTCTAGCCCTAGGGTGGGTCTAGAAAAAAAATAACACGCTAAAGTTTTGCTTCCTAGTTAATGAATGAACGAAAGACACGGTAGATCGACCTACCTAGAATCCAATGTTGTCGTCGTTGCAAAAAGAGTAGTAGCCTCTCGCTCCTGTCTTGGAAAATCATAATCTGTTCGCTGTTATGCCCGGATACCTGCACATGTAACAAGAACAAGAACAACATACGACATCATAGCTTCACTCACAACTATTAACCAGTCAAAGAGGGCTAAAGCTATCACATTACACAAACATCATAACACAATAGTGGAACCAAACAGTAGTCATGTATATATAAGTAGAAGGAAGAGGTACAACTGATGCTTTGACGTTGCACTCTCCTCCAACGGGGTTCAGTCGAAGCGTGTCTCAGTACCTGTTGAGGGATTCAGACGGAATGAGGACATGGATTCAACCTCTCCTCAACGTGATTCCTTCTCTCTATCTTCTCTAGTCATTCAACTATCAGCTCTCCAAGTTCAGTTATTCATCCATTCACCTAGTTTCTAATAAGAGAGATAGCTTCTTTTATAGAGGAAAAGGAGGAGGTTGGGATCCCTACAAAGGTGGGAGGGAGTCCTATCCTTTAGGAGAGTTCAAAGGGAGGTGGAAACTACTAACTAAAGGAGGGATTCCATGGTTGTTTCAGTTCAACCACTCCCAATGACTCATCCTCGAGGTGGTTGGAATAGAACCTCTGCCTCTATTTTTTAAAAACATTCCATAAACAGCTTGGCGCGGGTGCTTAACTGGGACAGAGCGCCAACTGGTGCGGGCTCAGTGTTAATTTTCCAGCTCAGTGCGGGAGTGTAACCGGCTACTCGCGCCAAGGCAAAAACAAGGGTTTTTACAGTTCTGCTCAAGGAATTGTCAACAAGAGGAATGTTACTCTCATGCAAAGGAATGCAGTGATGGTTTTTTCCAGGCATCACACTGCTTATTGGTCACAAAAATGACCCTCCAATGGGCGAGATGGGGATTGCAGGGATAGTGACAAAATGTTGTGTAACAATGACAAACCGAGTTTGAAATTTATGTTGACCCCAACCTAGATCATGGGGCACCCCCCACACACACACATATGTGTGTGTGTCTGTGTACTGATGCTATGCCAAGAAGCAATTCATCAAGTGATTGATCTACTAGGTCTGAAATATACATTGTGTATTCAGCATATTAATTTTGTTTATATGACGACTCTTGGCTTAGGCCTAAAGGCATATTCAACGTCGATACATGATAAGCACTCATGGCATGGTGGTTTGATTTGAATTTTTTCAGCTCTGTCATAGGGAGGTGGAGTATGCGAGTGGTTTGATTGGAATATGTTTTCGTTTTGGTTTTATTGGGATATGGTTCTACTGGTGGTTTGATTAACATATGATTTCGTTGGTGATTTGACTTGAATTTGGTTTCATTTTATTTTAATTGTCATTTTGTTCTGCTAGAGATTTGGTTGACATGTGGTTTTGTTGGTGGTCTTATTGGCATATGATTCCATTTGTGGTTTTATTGGCATATGGTTCCACTAGTGATTTGATTGGAATATGAGTTCGTTGGTGGTTTGATTAGCATATGGTTCTACTAGTGGTTTGATTTGCATTTTATTGGCACATGGTTTCGTTGGTGGTTTGGTGGCATAAGGTTTTGTTGGTGGTTTGATTCATGGGAGGTCTTAGTTTCAAGTATTGGCCCCATGAACTTTTGTTGTAACTTCGTGAACAAGTTGGATCCAAAAGCCAAATATTCTAGAGGTTTGAACAAGCAACATGTCATAGCGCAGTGGCACCACCATGGTTTAGTCTGTGGGTAGCGTATGGTTTGAGTCCAACATCATATTTTTGATATGAAATGAAACTAAAAAAAACTCCAATATGTAGTCATAATATGTTGAGCAGCAATGTGTAGCATAGATGATGGCAATGGTGTGTGTGATCCAGTGGATCAATTTAATTCTCAAAATTAAAAGTGCTAGGTTTGGCTCGAAACTAGCGCCAAAGCATAGATCTTGTCGCCTTGAATCCAACTCAACTCGTTTCACTCAAATCCGACATCGGATGCTCTTGATATCACGTTCTAATCAATTTGGGGAATACAATTTTTTTTGGAATTGGGTGCAAATACACCGGGTCAGTAGTCTGTATGCTGACTCAACATTTGACTAGTTTGATAGTGTTTTTGAGGGCTATTCATTGGATGATAAGTGTCACACGTTGATTGGCTTAAATTTGGTTTGATTTTATTGGTTGATGGAATTGGCGTAGGGCCCTATGAGGGAGAGCCGAGTGGGAAAATCCGTGACTCCCACGTGGCCTCCTCTCGGCCATGCAAAATTTTGTTATAAGGCCAAGATGCCTCTATGGGAATCAAACACAAGACCTCATGCAAACTAACCAAGACTTCCATCAATCACGCTATGTTGTTACTTTTTATATATGGTATGAATTCTTTATTTAAACTTTGTTTATTGGCAAGGTCGGAGGTGGAGACCGGGATTAACCCTAGACCCTGGTCCACCAACTAGGGTCAAGGGTTAACCCCAGCCCCAAAATTTATGTATGCGCCAAACCATTGATATATCCATTATCCAAAATTTAAACCATGTATATCAGCGGAGGGTATATATCAAACCCCAACCTTATTGTTATACGAACCTTATGACAAGGTTTGATATCATCGGTGATATATATATATATGTTGAACCATATATCATATCGTATAACCCAAAGTTTGAAACAGTACATCAAACTTACGGGTATGTATCATACACCATCCAAAAACCTTATATTAAACTTTCTGCAAAGTCTAGGTAGACGGGTTAACCTCCGGTGGTCACGAAGCTTGGTTACATACCATGGTCAAAGCGCAGTGAATGTTACAATTGGCAGAGTTCGGAATTGCCAGTGGAATTGGCAGTCACAACACTAAACACATGTGATGGTTTGTAAACATTGTATGCCACTTTCAAGGTCTGGGAGAGGAGGTTTGGAAAACATCAACAGTCAGATTGTATATTGGTCACATGGCATAATCCAAGTTACATTAGTGTTTTATGTTATGGGTCTGGAGCGAGATTTTGGAACGTTGACGGTTAAGTGCAAAGTGGGCACATGATACGGGTTCACAAAGCTTTAAATGCCATGGTGTGGGTTAACGCGACGAGGAACAAAACCTGTGTTGGCAGGGTGCCCGCAACCCAACCCACAGTGGAGAACCACGGGTTATAACCCAGATTAAAGTGCAGTTTAAACATGCGGGAAAATTTGTTCAACCACCTCTGAAATCAACGGTCAGGAGAGTCCCAATTGGTGACATTTTAATGGATTTAAGGCTGATCGAGGAAAATTAAGAGAGCTACAATTTGCACCTAGTGCAACGGGAATCTCACCGGTGCGAGGTGAATTTGTCGCTCCATGTGTTAGCTAAAGGCGAAAAATGTAGGACAGATAGCAGGGAAGTGTGAATTGTATGATGGTTAGCAGAAAACTTCATTGGAGTATAATTCAGTCAGTTTTTGACCTTTTTGAGTGCAGGAAGAGCCCATCTAGGGGTTTTTGACTGTTTCAGAGCCATTGGAGACATTTTTTTAGCATTAGGAGTATTGTAACTTGATGTAAACACACATTTTTGAGCATAATGAAAGAGCCCCAATATTGGAAGTTGGACTAGGAAATGTATCCCAGGAGGGGTGAACTCCTTCATCATTTGTTGTCTTGTTTGTACTGTTATGGTATTGATGTCTTATTTATTTTTTGAAAAAATAAGTTTTAAATCATGTTAATGTGTTAAAGAAATTGACATAAGTGTTTTAAAAAAACCTCAATAATTTTACTTGCAAATTTCAACATAAACTCTCAAGCTTTCAAATACATATTAGTTTGGTATCAGAGCTTTGGTTCTTTTTTTCTTTGAGGGTTTAATTTTATTGCAATTTTTTCTGATGTTTACAAGGTTGAAGCTCAAAAGAGGAGAAGGAAAGCTTGTGGTTTCAAGTCCTTAAGTTAGGTCAAGGACAAGGAGAGCACAATTGTCACAATCTCCACCACAAATTTCACCTCAAGTTTCACTTGAAGCTTCAACAGTCATGGCACATGAAGGATATATTGACAATATGTCTGAGGATGAAAAGGATTTCGGAAAATAATTCTTTGATATGACACAAATAGCGAAATTTCTCTATGAAGAGAGAAACACAAGGTAGTAAGGTGAGAGCTCCAATCCTCCAAAGGGAGGTAAGCCTTCAAGAATAGATGGAGGAGATGGGGACAAGACTCCAAAAGGGAATGAAGGGAATAGTGACAAACCACCTTTTCCACCACCATTCTCTTCACCTCCATCCTCACCTCCATTCTCACCACCATCTTCACCTTCTCATCTTCTACATCAACCCCTTCACAAACACCTCCACATTCTCCAAAGAGACATGGTAAGACTCCATTTTTAAAACTTGACATAAAGTTTGATTTGCCTATGTATGATGGAGAGGTAAATTTTGAGAGATTAGATAATTGGGTTCGTCAACTTGAAGTGTATTTCAGGATACAAAGGATCATGGATGATGAGGCCAAGATTCAACTTGCTTCATTAAGGTTGGAAGGTGCAACACTTATTTGGTGGGAAGCCAAAACTCAATAGGACATGAAGAAAAATGGTAAGGTCTTATCCTCCTGGAATGATTTTGTTGCTGCATTGAGAATACAAGTTTTTCCATTAGCAAAGATGCAAAAATCTATCATGGATTGCCAAAAATTTAGGCAAGGAAAGGGACAATGTGTGCAAAGGTATACTCAAGAGTTTAAAAGGAGAAAACTGATATTGGGTATAGATTTGTCATCTCAATATACTTTACTGAAATACATTGGAGGTTTGCATAGCTATTTGAGACATACAATTCTCATGTTTAACCCTACAAGTTTAGATGAAGTTTTTATACATGCCACACATATAGAAGCAAGAGGGAAACATGTTTCTGATGAAACAAGTGAGAACACCTTTGAGTCTGGAGAAAAAGGAAATGGTAAGTGCAAGGGAAAATGAAAAAAGAATGCTTCCATCAAGATGGAGAAAGAAAAACTCATATGAAAACATTGTTCCAAGGATGTCCATGATGAAGATCATTGTTGGAAACTTCATCCAGAGATGAGACCGAAAAATTTTAAAAACAAAGAGAAGGAGAAGACAATTGCAACTACACAACATGATTTAGGTTATGATTCTAGAGATGAAACAAAGATCACAACCATGGGTTTGAAAGGTAAGGACATTGCAAGTACTAGTTCTTCAAGTTGTCTCAATTATACTCAAGATGAAAAAACAAGAATTGAGCTTTTCCATATTAGAGTTATTTCAAAGCATACCAAGATAAACACACTATCTGATAATGGTTCACAAGTAAATATTATCTCAGAAGACATTGTCAAGAAGTTGAATTTAGAGACCATTCCACATCCTAAAATATATCCTTTAGGTTGGGTATGTGAGAATGAAAAATTGCAAGTGACAAGGAAGTGCATACTTAGATTTTCAATCACTGCAAACTTTCTTGATAAAGTTGAACTTGATGTAGTTCCGCTTGATATTTGTGGTATAGTTTTGGGAAGCCCATATCTTTATGATAGGAGAGCCATCTTTCATCGCCATGAGAATAAGTATCACTTGTTCAAGAATGGGATTGAGTACATTGTTAGAGCACATAGTAAGAAATTGAGTGTCTCTCTTATGAATGCTGGACAAATGAAGAGAATTGTTAATGCTAGTCAAAATTTTGCATTGTTAGTGTTCAAGCATAAATATGTTGAGAATGAAGCCTTTCAAGGATATGATTCCAGTTTGAAATCTGATTTCATTGAGGTTGCTAATGAATGTGGTAAGATGTTTCACGAGTCTAACATGTTGCCTCCTAAAATAGGTAAACAACATGAAGTAAATTTGCAACAACATGCATCATTGTTGAACATTGGTGTGAACAAGATGCTAGTGTTAAATAATGCAGGGGTCAAAGAGCAAATGCAAAAGCAATTTACAAAAAGGAAATTGGTTCCAAAACTTCTTCTTATGGGTTTCATAATGTGTTGGCTTTGAAAATGGATGGTGCATGGAGGTGGTGATCACATTTGGTCAAGAGTCGAGCCAAGCACAAGACTAGACATGTTAAGCATCGCCATGACAATAGTGTACAAGATGAGAAGAATTTGAGATTGTTTAAGTTTCCTTTGATTAAAGATCAAGGAGGAAATTTGTATATTCCTTCAAAGGCAGTTTGTTGTTATGCATATTCTGAGAAATTGCAACAAGATGTCATATATGATAGCAAAACAAGGAATCCAAAATAAGGGAAAATGATTTATTTTCATGAAAATCTCAAAGTGTCAAATTCAAGGAAAGTTCATTGGATTGAGACTAGAAGGGTGAAGGAGTTGTACCCTCATCTATTTGTTGATTAATAAAGAGCTTTTGGAGGTCCAAAAGCTTCCTGTGGGGAGGAATGATCTGGTGGATTAGTTTAATGCTTAAATTTCAAAGTTCTCTAATTGCATTGAAACTAGCACCAAAGCGTAGATCTCGCCGCTCTGAATCCAATGCAACTTGTTTCACTCAAATCCGGCATCAAATGCTCCCGATATTGCGTTCTGATCGATTTGGGAAACAACAATTTTGTTTGGAATTAGGTGTAGGTACACCCAGTTAATACTCCGTATGCTCACTGAGAATTTGACTAGTTTGACTCTATTGTTTAGGACCAGTCATCAGATGATAAGTGTCCCACGTTGATTGGCTCGAATTTAGTTTGATTTTATTGGTTGATGGAATTGGTGTGGTAGCCATATGAGGGAGAGCCATGTGGGCCAATCAGAAGCTGCCACGTGGCCTCCTCTCGAGGATGAAAAAATTTGTTATGAGGCCAAGTTGCCTCTATGGGAATTGAACACAGGACCTCATGCAAACTAACCAATACTTTCACCAATCATGTTGCATTGTTACTTATTATATATGGTATGAATGTTTTATTTAAACTTTGTTTATTGACAAGGTCGGAGGTGGGGACCGGGGTTAACCCTATACCTCAGTCCACCAACCAAGGTCAAGGGTTAAACTTGCCCCCAAAGTTTATGTATGCGCCAAACCATTGATATATGCATTATCCAAAGTTTAAACCATGTATATCAGCGGAGAATATGTATCAAACCCCAACATCATTTTTATACGAACCTTAAGCCAAAGTTTGATATCGGCAATGATATACATACATACACACACATATATATATTGAATCATATATCATATGGTATAAGCCAAAGTCTACAACAATACATCAAACCAGTAGATATGTATCATACACCATCCAAAAAACTTATGTTAAACTTTATGCAAAGTCTAGGCATAAGAGTTAATCTTCGGCGGTCACGAAGCTTGGTTACATGCCATGGTCGGAAATGCCAGCGAAACCGACGGTTACAAAGTTTGTTACATGCCGCGGTTTGTAAACATTGTATGCCACCATCAAGGTCCGGGAGCGGAGGTTTGGAAAACACCGACAGTCGGGCTATATATGGGTCACATAGCACAATCCAAGTTACGTTAATGTTTTATGTTATGGGTCTGGAGCGAGAGTTTGGAATGTCGACAATTAAGTGCAAAGTGGACACATGGTAAGAGTTCACAAACCGTTATATGCCATGGTGTGGGTTAATGCAACAGGGAACGGAACCTGCATTGGCAGGGTTCCAACAACCCAATCCATGGCAAAGAACCACAGGTTATAACCCATATTAAAGCACAATTTAAACAGGCAGGAAAATTTGTTCAACCACCTCTGAAATCAATGGTCGGGAGAGTGCCACTTGGCACCATTTTAATGGATTTAACGCTGACTTAGGCAAATTAAGAGAGCGACAATTCGCATCTGGTGCAGTGGGAATCTCGCCATAGCCGCAAAAGGCAGAAAATGTAGGATAGATAGCAAGGAAGTGTGAATTGTAAGATAGTTAACATAAAACATCATTGGAGCATAACTCAGTCAATTTTTGACCTTTTTAAGTGCAGAAAAAGCCCAACTAGGGGTTTTTCACTGTTTTGGAGCCATTGGAGACATTGTTTTAGCATTGTGAGCACTGTAACTTGATGTAAAAACATATTTTTTAGCATAATGAAATAAACTCAACATTGGAAGTTGGACCAGGAGATGTAGCCCAGAAGGAATGAACTCCTTCATCATTTGTTGTCTTGTGTGTATTGTTATGGTATTGATGTCTTCTTTATTTTCTACAAAAATAAGTTTTAAAGCATGTTAATGTGTTAAAGAAATTGACATCAGTGTTTAAAAAAAACCGTAATCATTTCACTTTCAAATTTCACCATAAACTCTCAAGCTTTCAAATAAAGATCAATGTGGTAAGTTGGTGGTCTTAGTTTCGAATCTGGTCCTCTTACTGGAAATATTTTTTTTGTAGCCAAAATTGTTTTGTCCTCAAGAGTGCATTTTGTCAAACCTTTTGACAGACCGAAGAAGTGCATTTTTACGAACACATGTTGAAAAGGTGCATCTTGTAGACAAATACTAAAAATGTGCACTTTGTAGAATGATTAATTTTTATAATGTTTGTGTTGATTTTAGGGTCAATTTGATTTTTGAAAAAGGGTAAATGGCTAGAAGTTTCTTGTGATTTGGAAAGGGAGCAGGAAAAGTCACAAAGATAGGTTTTTGAGGACAAGAAACTGCATTTATTTTATTATTATCAAAATATTCTGGCTCATATGAACGGGTTTAGTGTTGATACAAGAAATGAAGGATAAGTTGCTATTGGTGTTTCAGAGAATTGGTTGAAAATGTGTTGATATGATCAAATTTGGAAGAGGTGTATCATGTTGACCTTATGGATTCAGTTTGAAAGCTTGTGTAAAGTGGTTCACTATGTTTTTGTGAAGGAAGTGGGTGCCTCCATGGAGGTTGGTGTCTCAATCATGTTGGCACTTACAAGAAGTCGATGCTTGCATATTTCCGAGGTTGGTGCCTCAATTAGGTTGTAGCCTACAACAAGTGGGATCTTGCTCATCTCTAGGGTTCATGTCTCTAACAAGTTGGTTCCTGCAAATATATTTTAGGAGTTGGTGCCTCTAGCAAGTTGGTGCCTACAAATTTATCTTGAGGGTTGGTGCCTCTAGTAGGTTGGCACATGCAAACTGATGTAATCAAAAATTAAAGAAGATACACATATTTTTGGTTTTCTTCCGCAAGTGTTTCTATGTATATCTGGTGTTTTCATGTGTTGATGTGATGATGATGTTTATTGCTGCCCTATCATGTTTTCAATTATGATCAAATTGTAAAATTGTTTAATTTGGTATAATTGGCTGCTACACTAATTCAACCCCCTCCCCCCTCTCAGTGTGATCATTATTCTAACATCTACCACTAAGTCCGTTATTGAAGCTTAATTCAGATATTTGTCACCTTCTCCTTAAGATGTTATATATGGACAAGAAGGAGTAAGGGAAAACATCACAGGGGATACATTCAACACTAAAAGATTCATTGATAAGATCGGTTGAATCCATTTGAAATTACAAGAAACAATGAAGAAGTTAAGGGAAAACTAAAATACTCAAAATGATCAATGCATAATTGAGGAGGCATTCAAGGTAGGATAAGAGTTTGGATAAGAGGGTCCTAGTAAGAAGATCAAGACTCTATGGTATGGTCTTTTTAAAGTGTTAGAACAAGTAAGTGATAATTCCTATAGACTTAGTCAACCTCCATACAAGTGCATTTACTTAAAATGCATTTGGAGAACTTGAAACTCTACGAGTCTTTCATGTTAGACTAGAAAAATGATGTGCAAGTATTATCTATAATAGAGGACCTAACACTAGAATATCAAGTATAGTTAGAAAATGATACAATTTTACAAAAGAAATCCAACACAAATAGGTAGGGCCAGCAAGAACTCTAGCAAGTTGGAATGAGAGGACATCTTACATGAAAGTCCAAATGGTGCCCTAGGGAGAAGGTTGATGATTAATTTCTTCACCTCCTTTATTGAAAGCTTTTGAGGATCAAAATCCTCCCAAATGGGGAGGTATGATCTGAAATGGATCGTTATATAATTTATTTTAAGTTTTTGTGATTTCAAAGTGAAAAAATGGAGCTATTGACTTGTAGGGCCCATTTTAAGGGTAGTTTCTATTTTGGTGATTTAGGGTCCTAAAAATTCCCAAGACAACTTGAGGCATTAAACAACTATGTTGTGGTCAGAAAATTTGCATATGAATTTCTTAGCACTTTGATGTTTTTCTACATGATGAGAGATTTCCAATGATGCAAATATCATCTCAACTAGAATTCATATGATTCAATTGTGCTTCTTGCTAGATGACCTATGCTTTTGACCATTATGGTACCAAGTTGGTGCCACATCAACTCCCATAACTCATATATGTGGAGGCGGTCATGTGTCGCTTTCAAGAAGATTCTAGAGGGTCCATTCTGTAACCCTAATTAGAAGTTGAGGCATGCAAAAACCGTAACCCTAACCTTAGATAACTATCAATACACGTTGAACACTTAGAGGAAAGGAAGGGGTTATATTGTTTTTGTATTGATTCATTGTTTCATAGTTGCGCAGAGTAAATGAGTGAAACATTGTGAACATAACAACGGTAGTAGAAGTATACGGCTCTATAACATCCATATAGACCATAGTGCCTATTGTAATTCCCTAATGAATACACCTTTATTTTGATATGCATTTCATCTCTGAGAAGAAAAGAGCAAGGCATAGTCCTCACCTTTTAGCTTGGTTTTCCTAAGATATGTTTTATTCATTATCTAGATGGTGTGATATTTATGGTTTTAGCTTCTTTTATTGCATTCTCATTTTATTTCAATAAATTATGTTCTACGCTTGCGATGATTCGATTACAATATTAATTAAACATTATATAATAAAGATATTTTCCAAACACTTGTAAGATCTATCATGACAAACTGTTTTAAAAGAATATCCATAGTAATTTACAAGGCAAAGTCTATAAAACTTTCATTTGTATCACCTTTTGACCCTTTTGTTGAAAGCCAAACCAAAGTTAATGTGCCCCTTTCTCACTTCACCTAGATTTCTATCCTCATTTTAGCAAATACACTACTGTATTAAGTTAGAATTTTTTGGTTCAAACATGACCAAATCTATCTAAAAAACTTGGTCACTTTTACTAAGGATTTGCCAATGGATAAAAGTAAGTGACCGTTATTGTCCTTCCTCAAAATCAAGTCTTCTCAAAGACACAATGCCCTTCACAGAGAGGACCACTTGTGCTTGTGACGTTGTGCACACATCAATTTGTGCATATGTTAATCCTAGACAAATTTAGCAGAATGGAATCCCCCACTTGTTGCTGCTCACCCAAAGGTTTTTGAATTGAATGTTACACGATTGATAAGGAACATGCTCCTTTGGTGATCCCCTTGTGATATGAGTAAGCTAATTATTTTATATGGAGAGTTGATGAGAATTTCCTGTGCTTTTGTTTTCCAATTTGACTTTTATCAATCTGCTTGGGTCCTATTATTGAATTTTTTGGAATTTGTCTTAATTTTTGTGCTTTTATTTTCCCATTTGACTTTGTTGATTTGTGTGTATCTTCCAATTTGACTTTGTTGATTTGTGTGTATCCTGTCGTTGAATTAAGGTCGTCTTTTACATATTTCAAATGTAAAAGAATGTTGTTACACGCCTCTGTTACAAAATGATTTTTATTGTTCCATTATGTTATTGCAGTGGCGCCACAAGTCCCATTTTCAGTTTTTCATATTACAACCCATTCATCACAATTCAAAGAAAAAAAAATAGTCTACATTGTTCACCGTGTATTATTGGAAACTGCAATCAATATAACAATTTGAATATTCTTTGTCAGCAAACAGACAACAGCTGCCCCTGCATTTTGGGGTAAATTAATGGAGGGGTGCCATGCTTTGCCCCTCTTTACTAAGCGTTTGTCTCAAGCTGTATTATTTATGTCTAGTTACTAAAATTATGAAGTCCTGCCTGAGCAAAGATTATGTCATTTGCAGCTCATTCAGTATCCTGTCAAGGAGGATCAGGATAGAATAGGGACTTTGGGTACAATTCTGCAACAAAATAAAATTGGAAGGGAAGCGAGTGATTTATGAATCCAGGACAAAGAATTTGAGATGGCTGAAAGCCATGATGGAAGGGAATTGAAGATCACAACTTGACTTTGTTGGGTGGTGATGATAGATCAGAACTTGGCACAGTGTAAAGGCATGCCAGTTCCATGGTCTACCACCACAATTTCGGTGATATTGCATGGAATTACATCCTGAATAAGCTTCGCTCCTGCTGACTTGAGACCTTTCAGAGTAACGGGCTGATTGAACAGATTGAGCACGGGCAGTTTGGAAGCAGAGGGAAGTTTTTGATTTGGCAAGAGATTCCTGAAATCTTGTTGTAACAGGGGCACCTCAAAGTCCTCTTTCTTGTGGTGGACAACATTTTCAGAAGCATTTATATGAGCACCGGGCTCCATATGGTTGGTAGAGAAACTGGTCTGGTTCGGAAAATTGGGATACAGACTGACATAGCCTCTGAGGTACATCATGTCAATCAAAAATTTCTTCCAAGATGCTTGCCAACCATTGGTTCTTGACCTTGGAATTTGGACAGGATTCTTCTTGGCATCCTCCGTGTAGCGCATGCCCATGTATGTGTAGAATTCTTTCCAATGCTTGGGAAAGAACAGGGCTCCCCAACTGCAGGGCAATTGATGCAAATATGGTGTGTTGGGATGAATCTCCTTGAAGAAGTCAGTGGCATTCCATCGAGGCCTCTCCTTGACAACTTCTATCAAGCGAGGACTATAAAGGGCAATGGAATTGAGCTCAGGAAGAGAGACTTGAGGATCATAATGGTAGGCTAAAAGAGCATACTTGATCCACAAATAGTAGTATGGAGAAACCTCTATATCATCTTCGAGTAGTAAGCCATACTCATCATCAGAAGAGGGATACCAGCTCTCACTAACTGCTCGAATGAGGCCTCCTTGAATGATCCTTCGTCTTAAATGTTTTGGTCCATGAGGCCAATTTAGGCTATTCACAACTTTGAGAGTTTCTGCATCAACTTTGCTGTCCATGTTGAAGCTCAGAGAAATTTCATCGCCAAGGTAATAGGCCTCGGTGAGAGATTTTAGAAGCCTCCGAAGAGATACAGGCCTATTCTGTGTGATGACATTTATTGAAATTCTCATCCGATTCCAATCTGAAAAGAGAAAACATGAACTCGTTGTTAGGAATAGTACAACATTGCAGTTTTTTTTATATATGCAGCCAGAAAGAACATGCAGAGATCTCAAATTCTTCATTAAGAGTGGAGCCAGTTTCTTCAAGCTAGTATTCAAATCATGGATGTCTTTCAGTTCAAAAAAAAAATTCAAAATTCTTTCGATGAGAGACTTAAATATATAATATCGATCACTCTGGTAATCCCTAAATTTAACATGAACATACAAGGAGATTTGAAAGGCTCAGTATGAAAAATAGCTAACTCCTTCAAGTGGGTGAGGAGATCTTTTACTTTTTAGAGCTGTGGACCTCAAATCAGCCATCCAGAGCACTTTAGGCACAGTCGATCTTGGCAATTGGATCAATGTAGATGCATTCCGATTACTTGAGGCAGCCAGTATCAACGCATCCCTGACCTTTACATCAATGTCAGCTACAGTAATGATCAGAGAAGGATTATGGATTCTGAGAAGCCCTTTCATGCTTGCATAGGTTGACTGGATGAGAGAAACCTCAGAATGTGATGATTCTGAAATCGAATCAAGCTCCAAATCAAAGATTTTGAAGCGTCTCTCACGGCAAACTGCTTTTGGCCATCGTAGAGCCAAAGCAGCCTCTTCACATGGACAGAATGAGCCTCCTGATACAACAATGAATGCTTTCTTTCCTACAACAGATCGGAATTTTTCAAGGAGAGGAGACAAGGCAACAACTTCATTCACAGAATGAGCATAAAACATTGCATCTATATCTTGAGGATACATTGCAGCCCATTGTGTGATGTAGCCACGGGAGAAGACTCTCCACCATTGATCATCACGAATTTGCACTATATCCTTGTGAATTACAGTGGTCTCTGAGACATATGCAAGTCTATGCTCACTATCTCCCCATGTTTCTTTGTCCTGTGGGTCTGTTGGAAGAACAAAAGATGCAGCATTTCTATACTTCTGGAGTAGGTAACTGCATCAAAGGTAAACAAAATAGGTCAATAATGAGGAATTTTTATCTTAGCTATAGTTAGGATCAAATGTGGGTTTTAAGACCTAACTCGTACAATTTAATCAGAAACTGTAATTTGAAAAGTAAATTCTGTGACTTTTGATTCTAACTGAATTTAAAATATTCCCTAATAACACAAAAACTGCCAAGATCGACACAAAAGTCACTCCAAGCTATACAAAACTGCCATGCTAAAAGGTTTTATCATGAGAGAATTGCAGATAATTTTTGCATTTCCATTAAAACTGAATCGATAATGAAAACTGATCTTAACTGAGTTTTTCTTTTTAAAACGGCATACCTGGATTTGATTGTGGTGAACATTTCCAAGGTGTGAGTTTCTTTATAAAAAAACAACAACAATTGTGCATTTCCACAACAAACGGTGCATTTCAAACTCAGAAGTTTAGTTTCTTATTCAATCTAATCTGTGCATGTCTAAACCTGTAAATGTGGACACTTTCAATGGATACGATCCAGACTTGGCATTACTATCACCACATGGATTCCAAGGCGTAAATTTCTGGAAGAATGGTATCTGACATGTTCAGGACACACCTTTTAATTTGAAATTTGTTTACATAGAAACTCATGAGAAGCTTCTTGGATGACTCTTGGAATGTTGGATTCTTTAAAGTATGTGGACCATAAGATTTTCTCAAATTTTAGAATGCATAATAGTTTAGGGTTCCAGACTACAGGTAGTTGATGAAAACTAAGTACTCTACTTGGGTTGGACACACTTCAAATGTAAACATATGGATCTGAGCGGCTGTTTTTTCCTCATAAATACAACAGGGTAGCTCGTACAAGAAGGTGACGTATGTGGTGAAAGTGATGAGGCCCCAAGCTACCCAAATATTGGAGCGTGTAGGCAATGAAATGTCTTAACTTTTTGCAGACACAATGAGTTTGATAAAAGTGAGCAACATGTGATTCTATGGTTCCTACTTAACTCTAGACACACTACCCAGATAGGTTACTTCCACATCCAAAATGTACAATTCATAAACATTTCCAAGGTGTGAGTTTCTTTATAAAAAACAACAACAATTGTGCATTTCCACAACACACGGTGCATTTCAAACTCAGAAGTTTAGTTTCTTATCCAATCTAATCTGTGCATGTCTAAACCTGTAAATATGGACACTTTCAACGGATACGATCCAGACTTGGCATTACTATCACCACATGGATTCCAAGGCGTAAATTTCTGGAAGAGTGGTATCTGACATGTGCAGGACACACCTTTTAATTTGAAATTTGTTTACATAGAAACTCATGAGAAGCTTCTTGGATGACTCTTGGAATGTTGGATTCTTTAAAGTATGTGGACCATAAGATTTTCTCAAATTTTAGAATGCATAATAGTTTAGGGTTCCAGACTACAGGTAGTTGATGAAAACTAAGTACTCTACTCAGGTTGGACACACTTCAAATGTAAACATATGGATCTGAGCAGCTGTTTTTTCCTCATAAAGACAACAGGGTAGCTCGTACAAGAAGGTAACGTATGTGGTGAAAGTGATGAGACCCCAGGCTACCCAAATATTGGAGCGTGTAGGCAATGAAATGTCTTAGCTTTTTGCAGACACAATAAGTTTGATAAAAGTGAGCAACATGTGATTCTATGGTTTCTCCTTAACTCTAGACACACTACCCAGATAGATTACTTCCACATACAAAATGTACAATTCATAAGTACTGGGGCTTCAACAAGCTTGATCAAAGACGTGCTTCCAGCATCAAAGTACTATGAGATAACAACAACAAGACCTTTCTATTCATTTTCAATTTCAGTCCTGAGTAATAAATCTAAATCATTAGGAGGAATATTTTTCTTCAAATACATACCTCAAATGAAGATCTTCCCCTGTCACGAAGGTGATAGGAGATTCAATGAATAAAGTCTTGACAAGTTCCGCAGATAAAAACCAAGAGCTTGACAGAAAGTCCACCTGAACAATCCTTTCTACTGTAATTTCATAAGCAGGATCAGGTAAATACAAGCCTGCCTCCTTGGCTCCATATTTCCTATAGCTTGGAAAAGTAAAATCCTTCTGTCTGAAGGGTAATATCCTTCCAATACTACCCAAAACAGCATTTTTATACTTCTCAGTTCCTGCAACATGTCCTAATATTTGTAACATTTTTCTTCCAGGGATCATATCATCATCTAAAATATATACAAAATCAGCTTCATCTACTTGTAATGCCATCTGAAACCTCCCATAATACTTAAAATCATAGCTCGAGCTCACAAAACTGATCCTTGAATCATTGTAAGTCTCCACAATGTTTCTCAAGGAATTTTCATTTGGGCTTCCAAATGCAAGAACCCAAATTCTGTGGAATGGAGTAGTTTGATGCAGAAGAGATTCAAGCTGTGCACAGAGTGTTTTCCTCTTGAAATGGTTCAAAATCACTGTGATTTTCGGAGCTTTTACCGATGAATTCCATGCAGAAGGCAATCTCATTAACTCCTCCAATGTTTCAGCTCCAAATGATTGTCTCTGGAAAGCTAGAACCTCATTATAGAGTTCTCTTTTGACGCTGATCATTCTCGTGTCGTTTGACTTCTTTTGCAAAAAATCAATTGACTCCCGCTGACAGACCTCAAGTTTTGAACGGATTCCTACTGTCACAGCAGGAGTTTCCCATTCTTGATAATGGGAACGGGGATTTCTAATGAAGTCTCTCCAGTGCTTGGCAATTTGAGTTGCCCATCTAACATCTGGACCAGTCTTCAAATCTACAGTAGGAATCATGAAGTAGAGCAGAAAAGTCGCATAGATGGCAAATGCAAATTGTAAACATGTCAGCATTGTAACCAAACGCGCAGAAGAGTTCTTATTTGGCCTTACTCTTCCTTTGCCTCCTACATAGTCGGAAATCATGCCCTCCAAATATTCTCCGCTCCTCGAACTTACATTGCTTCCCAATCCCATCTCAGTTTAATTTTATGTGAATCCTGAACCAGGTAAGGTATAACCAGCCCTTCTAGCTGAGATAAATGATAACCTGACCTGTCTGAGCTAGAAGATGAGTGATAACCTTATCTGAGCAAAGCTAGCTCATGTAAGATCTTTCAGGACCTGAACCAAATCAAACACAAACTCAGAGCGTCCCGATGTCATCTCAATCACTGCACTTTACAGCTTATTTCCGGTCCCTAGCCGAACTGACGCTAGCCTGAAGCTTGATTCAAGGGAGGTTTCAAACCAAATCAAGAGGATTCAGATCCCGATTAAAAATAAACTCAGCTTCCCAATTTTATCTCACCGTTCAATTCGATGCAAATCACAACCCAAGCCAATTCAAACACAGAGCTTCATTTCTTGTAAATTCCAACCCAAACACAGAAGACCCTAAGCTCAGTCAGATGCCAAAACGAAATAGACGGGTAATGCTAGCTCAAGCCAAACCAATGACAACTTGACATGATTATTTTCAGAGATCAATTCCATAAAAAAAAATGCACTGGCGCAGTACAAATACAGAGCCCAACTCAGTATAGAATCCAAGTCACCTCAATGAATGAAAACTCAGGATCTGGCAATGCAGAAATCAACGCAAAACAGTGCAAATAGAGAACCAAAATCAATAAGAAAATCCAAACTCCATGCCAGAAAAAACAAAAAATCAAACAAAATGAGGGTCTGACATAGTATAAGTTCAGTCCCCAAAACAATACAAAAAGAAAGCCAGAAACAGGATAAATGCTGTAACCAAATCAGTGCAAAATGAAGGCCTAATACTGTGTAAATCCAGTGATCAAATCAATGAAAAATGAAGGCCTAATACAGCATAAATCCACTACAGAAAGCAATGCAAAATGAATGCCTAATGCAGCACAAATTCAATTTCCAAAAGAATGTGAAATGAAGGGATAGTACAGTATGACGAATACTGAAATCAATGAAAAAGAAAGGCCTAACACAGTAACAGTTCGATCCCCAAATAAATGCAAAATGGAGGCCTAATACACTACAATCCAGTTCTCAAATCAATGCAAAGTCATGGCCCAATACAGTACAAATCCTCTCTTGAAATCAATGCAAAATGAAGGTCTAATCCAATCCCCATATTAATGCAAATCCCAAGGCAACGCAAGAGCAAAGTTCAAAACCTCCATTGATTTCCGAACGAGTCCCTGAGAAATTCTGAGCCCAACGCTCATCTTATAATGGATAGCAAATTGCAATGCAACTGAAACAACCCAACAACTCTAGGCCTCGGAATTCGTCCACCCACATGGAAATTACAGTTATAAATTAGTTTTCAAAACCCTGTGAACGCCATTACTCCGTGTAGACATAGACGTTACTTAAGATGTTTGCCACGCTCTCAGCCACCCCTTGCCCTTCATTGCAAGAAACCCTTATCTCCGACAGTGTTAAAAGCCGCCCATGAAGGCGTGGAATAAGCCAAGGCCTACGCTCCTGCATGATTTCGCATCGAAAGCTGTGCATTCTCTCCGTTTTCAACATTAGTATACTCTTCAAATTGGCTGAATACTAGTCTCTGGGTTCAAAATGGCCGCTTTTGTGGTGCCTGATGAGTGAATTCAGCATTTAGGTATTTCCAGAATTGACCCGAAAAGCCTTCTTGAGAAACCCAAATTAAAAAACCTCCGGTTTCAGTGATTTGGGCAATTGAGATAGCGACACATAAATGACCTAGAACAGTTAGAAATGGCTGTGAGCTATAAATGAAATAGATTTTCTGCCCATTGCTGTACTAACAATGGATTTAAAAGAACGTCAATTCCAACTATCTTGGTTAAGGTTTACCTAAGTACTCTGAAATGCACTTTTTTGATTCAAAGTCAGCCAGGTAGCTAATTATGTGGAAGGATATTTGGAAGCCAGGCACCTTGAAAGTCCTTGAGATAAAAGTAACCTGAACTTCTATCCTGAAATGGGTTTAAACATCTCTTTCCTTTGAGGAAATCAACCCTGAAAAAGGCTAAAAGTTTGGTGTCAGCATCTGAAGTTGTGGATAATGTGGCAAGCAACGACGGAGTTAAAGTTAGGAGGTGAGCTAAAACGCATTTCTTACAGATTAAGGACAAGATCCAGTCGTCTTGGTTTCTTCATCAAGAATATTTTAATTTAATAAATCCTAAATCCACATGCATCTATAGATCTGGGCTCCCATATGTTGCACAAATGCTGATGCATCTCTCATAATACAATTTACAAACACGAAACATTATGTGAAAGTCACTGCACACTTGGAGTAAATTTTTAATGGGTGGGAATTGAATTTATTAGAATGAATGCCATGAGATTAAAATAGTTTATGGGACTATTAAGTTTTCTTTTTTTTTCTTTTTTGTTTTTTTAATTTTATTAGGTGACCCAATTTTCTAATAGTTCTCTAATTGAAAAGACAATGTCAAGGAATTGATGCTAACATACTATGTCTCTGAAAGCATCACATTCCAAACTGAAATGTTTTTCTGATTCTATTGCTTCAGAAGTGTAAAAAGTACAAACCCTTTCTTCCCAAGCTTTTTTAGGTCTTTTCCACCCTCGTTTCACACTGAAGTTGATGTGAGTTAGTTTTAAATTGAGCAATAAGAACCTTTGCTCTCCACATAAATGCTAGCGCCAATGTACTCAAGTGAGATTGAATTTCTGAACATAATACTTCTTCTTTCTACCCAACTCTTTTCCCCATATACCCTTAGATAAGAACCACAGTATCTTCCTAATCAACTTTTCTTAATCAGCTTTTTCATTTTCATTCATTAAATCAAAATTACATGTCCGTGTCAGCGTTGCATCCACTGGATTCAAAGCTTCATATCTGCCAACTCATCGTTTGCTTCCCCTGCAGAAAAACTACATGTCTATAAACACAGCTTTCGCATCCATTAGCTGAAGCCTACATTTCCGCTAAGTCATCTTTTACAGCCATTGGATGAAAATTAAATGGCTGCCCAATCTACTTCCACATCCATTGAATAAAAATTATAAGGAAATAGGGCATGTTTCTAGTATCCCACCCATCAAGACATTTGGTAGCAAGGTGGGGTGCCCAATGCCCATTAAGAAGGGTGTTGTTTTTTATTTTCCCATTTCAAAGTCAAAATCACAGGGCAAGCCTCTGAGATTACTCACTCTATAGAGCGTTATGGAGTCAACTCCAGAATTTTTTTTAATAATGAGCTTTTACATTAAAACTACTCAAGTCAACTCTCCCCACCTCTGCATCCGCTGGAAACAACTCTCTAACATTAGTTTTGTTTATGATTACTCTATTTGCATTTAACCAGTGTTGCGTTTGATGGATACAATAACTGTTAATGTGGAAATAGACATTTCCCTATTTTAGTGAAAAATATATTTTGTAAATAATTTTATTTTGCTAAGTATTCTAAATCTAAGAATATTCACTATACATGATAAAAATATTCTATGAAAACAATTTTCTTAAATCGGGAAAGATGAGTTTACTGGTATTAAAAAATGTCCTAATGTCTTAATGCATAGAGTACGAAGTATCAGCGTGGAAGGAGGTTTTTTTTCTAATGTCTTAATGCATAAAGTAAGAAGTATCAGCGTGGAAAGAGGTTTTTTTTTGTCTGAGGAATGGGTGATATTAATAGTTAAATTTAAAGTTAATTTTCAATTCTAACAGTTGCTATTATAATTCTCATTTTTTAGGTTTTTACATATGTTACATAGATAAGTTGGAACACTTAATTTCTAGGCTTTTACATATGCTACATAGATAAGTTTGGGATTTGAATTTCAAATTTTTAATATATTAAAAAAAAAATCATAACACTTCTAGATTTAGCTATCCAATAAACTGACTTCTCTAATTATTTTAATGAAACCATATTTTGTAAATAATTTGTATTTAATTATGGTTATAAATGTTGAATTTTTAAAATGAACGTTACATAGTTTATTTGTGAATCAAATTTATTCTTGAGTTCATTGCAGAGAGAAAGTTTTAATTTTTTTATCCAAAATTTCAACTTTTTCTCAAATAATATTATTTATGAATCAAATTTATTCTTGAGTTCATTGCAGAGGAAAAGTTTTGATTTTTCCATTCAAAATTTCAACTCTTTCTCAAATAATATGTAAATAATGCTTGAGAATTGTATGAAGTTATTTATAGTGAATAGAAATTATAAATTTTATTTTAAATAAAAATTATAGTTTAATTTTCTTTGTTTTGGTTTTTTTTATTAATTTTATTCAAAATTTGGTAAAAATATGTTAGAATGACAATTTTGAAATGTGTAACATATACTATATCTAAAAGTTCTTGAAAATACTAAATCTATTTATGTATGTAAAAACACATTATAATTTTAAATAATAAGAAATAATAATTTCACCAAATTTTAACTCAAAAAAACACCTAAAAAGTTAAACACCTGAATAAAATGTGTGTATCCAATTTACAACCTCCACTGACTGTCTGAGTTTTTCCATAAGCCCTGGGAATGGAGAGATGTTGCTCAAAACATAAGAAAACTTTAGCTTACAATACCATCCTGGAAAAGAATTCCTGCTTTAAAAATTTTAAAACAAGGTACATTTAAGGTACATTTAGCTTTAAGCAAGTTGGTGAAAGGTTCATTTAGTTGACTTTTAAATTTATTGAAAAAGGAAATCAGTAATACAGTAAGTGGGTCATGATCTAATACAGTAAGTGGGTCATGATCTGACAAAGAGACATTATCTAAAGTAGAAATGATACTTTAATGAGACTAAAAATAGTTTATGGGATTTGTTTTTTTTGGCTTTTGTAATTCAATCTTTTTCTTACTCAAATTGATAATGAGCTGATCCAATTTTTTAACAGTTCTTTTACTGAAAAGACAATGTCACGGAATTGATGCTAACATATCCAGGGAATTGTCCCTTATGTCTTTGAAAGCATCACATTCCAAAATAAAATGTTTTTTTGATTCCACTACCTCAAAATTACAATCACAAAAACATTAAAGAATTTTAACTTAAAAATGCTTCTCGCTCCGGAAATTTAGAAGCCAGATATATTTAGCTTTAAGCAAGCTGGTGAAAGGTTTAACTAGTTGACTATTCAACTTAAAAACCAGATATATTTAGCTTTAAGCAAGCTGGTGAAAGGTTCAATTAGTTGACTATTGAGCTTAATGAGTAATGGTCACTATCCTCGAAAGTACTTCTTAAATTCAGAAACAAGGTAAGTTCATTAGTTGACTATTAAGTTTTTGTGGGTCATGATCTAAAGAAGAGACCAGCCACTTGCAGACATTCTCAAAGGCAAAACAGGGGTAAGAATATAAGTTGAGGTGTATTCTTCCAGACAAGTGGCTATCCCTGCGTCCTCATCTGTCAGAGGTGGTTAAGTCTCTGGTAGGGATGAGTATCCCTCTGTATTATATCGCTTTCTTATTGTTTTCTGCAAAGTGAAACATTTATTTATTGGTTGACATCACTGGGTATGCGTTATCAAAATAGAATCAAGTAGTTGAGAAATAGCTGATGTAAGCGCTTAGTTGCCACAATCCCAAAGTTGGATTGGCTTGCCTGAATAATCATTCCTGCCTTCCTTTTAGATTGATTTAGAAGCAATATGATCTGAATTGGCCAACTGATCTTCTAAAAGGTATCAGATTTTGTGCAATGTTTTCTCCACTGACACCTATGAACTAAATTGGCCAACTGATCTGCTAAAAGGTAGCAGATTTTGTGCAATGTTTTCTCCACTGACACCTATGAGGGCAAATTAAAATCACTACTGCGCCTAGTGATCTGCTAAAAGTAGCAGAATTTGTGCAATGTTTTCTCAACTGACACCTATGAGGGTGAATTAAAGTCACTACTGCACCTAGTGATCTGCTCAAAGTAGCAGAATTTGTGCAATGTTTTCTCTACTGACACCTATGAGGGCAAACTATAACCATTAGTGCACCTAGGGCAGCACGTTTTGACAGAGTGATAAGAATCGAGTAGTCTAAAATGCGACTTTTTGAAGGCTTTTATGGTAGTTTTTTCCGATCTAATTTCTCTAAATTCCGGCAGGAATTTATTGAAAATAGAAGTTTGATGGATAACCTTGCACAATCGAAGTGCCCTAGGGGTTTTTCAGGGTGCTGAATTTATATATACAATCAAAAAACCAATTTAAATAACAGAAATCAAGATTTTGCCTCATTTTTTTTCACCAAATTCCAGCACCTGAAACTCCAAAAAATCGCACTAAAGACAACTCCAATAAGAATAAAATTTTGACCAGTATACAACCAATAGAATCCAAACAATTAAAACAGTTACAGTCTTGCATTGCACGGCTTGAGCCTTGTATTGATGATACACTAGAATTAAAAATATAATTATGTGAGTATATTCTGTTGAAGTATGCTTAAAATTCTGTGCCCAGTTTAACGTTACGTACAGAAACATTGTGACCAATTCCACTTTACAGACACAAGCAAAAGGGTTCTAACTTTTATGTGCTTCATCACAGGTTCATGAGTGTGACATACCAAGTCAAAGCTAAATTCGTACTCAACATATTGGCATACCTTGGTTGAAGTGTGATAGAACGTGGAAGCAAAATTAAAAATAGATATTTTTTTGAAGGCTTTGTTTAGTGAGCCATCAATGATTTTACTGTTAGGGAAGCTTGTTTTTTTCTTTACAAAAAATTTAATAGGTCGGAGTGTTTGAATCTGTTTTTTTTGGTGATAGAAATGGTTTCAACACAGAGTTGTTTTTAGTGTAATTTTTTGGAGGATTTTTAGGTGGATTTTTTTTATCAATTTTTTTCAAAATCGAGCACGAATTCATTGAAATTACAAGTTTGATGGGTAATCCTGCACACTAGAAATGATTAGGGGTTTTTCAGAGTTATTTCAGCGAAAAATCAATTTAAATAACACAAATCAAAATTCAACTCAAAAATTTCTACCAAAAAGTCCCACTAAAGACAACTCCATTTGAACACTATCAAAAACTTTGGAGTACCCAAATTTTTGAAACAGTAATTTCAAAAAAATTCAGCAAAATTTTATCCTAATTTTTCCATTGTTTTTGGGGAAAAATAAGCCTTATAAAGGCAGTTTCTTTTTATAAATAAATAAATAAATAATCTAATTTTAAGGTCACAGCAAAACACCAAATTGGTGTGTGAGACCCCTTGTTTGTGGGCTGCTAAGTCTAGCAAGGCATACATACTCTACCCCTTTTTGGTTTTGAACTTGTGACCTCTTAGAAGGAAACACATGCTCTTGACCATTAAACCCATTCAAACTGTATTATCATGCTTTTAATACATTATCATGGAATATATAATTGTTTCCAATTACTATTGAACTATTTATGGTTTTATTTGAGAAATAATAATTGAAATTATATTTTAAAAAAATAAATATCAATCATTTTAAGTAATTAAATTTATTTTAAAAAAATAAACAATAATAAATTTATGATATTTTTTTAATGTATTTTCTTGAATATATAACTGTTTTTAATTATTGTTTTATTTGAGTGGTAATGGTTAACATTATATTTTAAAAGACTCAAGTATCATAAAATAATTTTATTTATTAAAATAGTTTTATTTATCATTTTAAGTAATGATTAAATTTATATTAAAAAATTAATTTAAGTATCATACAATGTGGAAAGAAATTAGAGTATGTTTTTTTAAATGTATTATATTTCAATATATGACTATTTTTATAATTGTTTATTTAAGATAAATCAATAACTTGTGAAGTAAGTTATTAAAGTTATATTTTTTATATTAATTTTTTTTTTAATTATTAAAATTATATTTTAATTAAAAATAACATAAAAAAAAGTTGAGACTTGTATTAGGAAAATCATACATATCATTCATTCACGTTTTTGTATTTTGTGTAAATAGAAGGGGTGAATAAATTATGTATTTCTAGTCTATTTGGACTATGTGCAGATTACTTATTACATGGAGAACTCAATTTTGTATTAGTATTTGGAAATTGATGTATCAACTTATCCCCAACATCTTAGTCTTAGATGACCTTATTGTTCTCCACAAATGTGAGATGGATGAATCATGGGGAAAACACTTGGGCATATGAAGTAGTGATAAACATTATATTTCTTACAACAAAATTATTGAAAGTTTCAAAATTATTTTTGTCTTGGATTTGGAAATCCATGCATTAGGCTCATCCACCCGATTGTTATGCCTGTGTTATTTAATTTCCCTTCATGACCATATAATTTGACTACCCTTCATCGTCCCCATGCCTTCATTGACTAAAGAGGGTAAATATATTGGGCATTTCTAGCTAACTTGAACCGTGTGAAAGTGCCATGTGATATAGAGAACTAAGTCTTGGGTTTGGAGATTTGCAGATGTGGCTCTTCTATCTAATTGCTTTCTCCATCTAATCTAAGTGATTTTCATCTTTCTATGTCTTTGTGTAAATTCAGAATCAAATTTTCTTAATTCATTTGCATATTTTATAATCTTGTATGAGGGAGACATGCAATTCCTTTCATGTTCAACATGAAATTGACGAGTGGCATTAAGAAATAATGAAAAAACAATGTTGACCATAAACAAAATATTCAACATCCACCTTAAATAAAATATTTTTATAACAATATAGAGAGAGAAAAAAAAAATACAAAATTTCTTAAATTACACCAATACGAACCTTATACAACTTGACATCTATATTATATTGAGAGATGTTCTTCTTATATTTTTATATTCTGTATATAAAGAGAGAAATAAAAAACAAAAAAATTCTTATTGCATCAATAGGTTCTTTATACATCCTAGAATGTCTGTGCATAGGTGTACCTCTTGTGTTTGGTCCAACTATCCTCTTAGTCTAATCTAATTAAGTTTGGAGTTGTCTAACGAGATGGAGGAATTGCTCGGACGGCCAAAATTGGCCAGAATCCGGGCCAAAAAAATTTAAGAAATCTTATAGTAACAGTGTTTGAATCATGATTTTGATGGTGGAAATGGATTCAGCATGATCAAAAACCTCTAGGACACCCAAAATATTAAAGTTTGATAGTTATAATATTGATTTACAAAAATCCTTGCCGGATTTTCTTAAAATCTTACCGAAATTTTCATGATTTTCAGGGCGAAAAAGCAGTTTAGTTAGACTACGGCATTAAGTTTAGGGATTTCTAGTTTTTTGTTTGTTCTTTGCATTATGTAATTGGTCTATATGCCTTTAGTTGTGCATCATTGTCTCCAAACTTGTAGATGATTGAAAAAAGCATACTATGGTCCTAAGTTTATTCTTAATTTTGATCTTAAAGGATAGTTCGCATTTTCATGCTTTATAAAACTTGGATCATATAATTAACATTAAAGAGATGTTAGATTGAATTGTGACAATAAGAACTAATAATACATTTTTCTCTTCGTTTTGTTGTGGTAGACCTTTGGTACTTCTCTATATGTAGCCTTTAACATTCATTGTTCGAAAGCCTTTTTCTCTTTCCATGGTTGCAAAGAGAAACATTCTTATTCTTGGATGCACTTTGACTTGTTTAAGTGACTCAGATGTAGTGTTTTATTATGTGGTAAAGCTAAATGGATTTTTGGTTGTGTCATATTTTATAATGATCTTGATCCAAGTGGATATTGGTGTCCACCCGCCTATTTCACTTGGACCCCACCACTGTTTCTTTCACTTTCCTTAATTGTAGCACAATTTACTATTTTTGGCATCTTTTCAGGTCCTAAACTCTCGGAGCCGTTTTGAGGCCCTAAACGATGTTTTTTTTTCATAAAACGGGCAAACACATATTTTTAAACATGAGTATGTAATTGAAAGTTGTAGTCCTCGGATAGATTTTTCTAACAAGGTATCGTATGCGTCAAACGAATATCGTATGGCAAAGTTACGACCACAGTAAATTGATGTACCAATTTACCCATATGGGGCCCACATACTTTTGACGCTTCATCTCCTAGGGTTATATTTTTGGATGTTTAGGGTTTTCCATTGTTTTTCAATAATAAATAGGCCTTCTATCCTCATAGTAACAAAACTCAGAAGGCATGTGGCCGCCACATGCTACGTTGCGTGAGCTAGTTTATTTCCTTTATGCATGTAAACAATTTTCAATACTTTATTATTAATGAATTGAAGTTTTGTTTTTGTTGTATCTTTGTGTTTCTGTTAATATTTTTATTTCATTTTGTTCCTTCATAAATATGGATCAAGTATTTTTCTCTAAAATTAAATTATAGCACCAATAACATGATTAGGATTTTTTCACTTGTTATTATCCTTTGTGAACTTAAGTTTCTATGCATGTATTGAATTGGTATGATCAATGTATGAACTTGACTAGGAATTGGTATGATCAATGTATGCATGTAAATGGTTATTGCGATCCTTTATCCATCATTGCAACCCAAATTGTATAGTGGTTTATCTACTAGATGTAAACATCTAATTTCTAGTTAGACTTCTATTGTGTGGGCGGATATCCCAACAGAGTCATTGTGCGAGTTGGTTGGTTCTCTAAATAACATCAGGGTAGTCGGGGGTTCCAACCCCGTCGACCCCCCATATATATCTGGTGTGTTGATTTTGAATGTTGGAGCTTTGTGTTTTGTGGTGTCTGGTGATTATGGGGCCACCGTCGGCGGGTCGGCCCACTGGTCGTTGTAGATTCAACACCCGTCGGTCCATCGTTTACCAACGGTCGTTCAACACCATCCCATATATATAATATATATAAATTGTGGCTCAGTCCACTTACTGGTATTCAACTTACCAACCGTTTGGAGTTATATGTATAGTAATATATGCCCAAAGCGGGTTTTTGATATAGTTTCGACACACCATATCATTATATGGTTATATCATAACCACATATATGTGTGTGTGTGTGTGTATTGTATTTTATTGAATATATATATATATATATATATATATATATATATATATATATATATATATATATATATATATACATATATATATATATATATATATATATATATTTGTTTATTGTGCTTTTTTTGTCTTTTGTGCAGGGTTAGAGGAAAAACATTGGGCAACATGTGTCGATGAATAATTGGCCATTTGGTCACCACATAGGCATAGTAGGTCCCAATGTCTCCTTACGACTTGCACACTTGTGACGGTGATAGAATGGTCATGCAATCTTTGGTTGAGGTGTCGTTCACGCCATTGGGTTCGTAATGACGAGTTCTTTAACCCGGTGTCATTATAGCCAAGGTTCAAGAATTTAAAAATTTGAGCCTTTGAAGATCCTCCTAGATCATTCCTCCCCACTATTGATCTCTTGGGCCACCAAAAGCTTTATCATTCAATTTGAATGTGAGGGAAAAGCTCCCTCACTTTCTTTTTTTCAATCCAATGGGACTTACGGGGATGCATTTCCTTGAAGCAAATACGAAGGTACTCCACGTCTCCCTGTCATGAAGTCTTAGTCCTCTTCTTAAGAATAGTATCCTCATGTAACTTGTTCAAGTATTCGGGTGCAAATTAGTCGGCCACTGCAGGAACCTGTCCAACCTATTCGGTGTCCATGATCAAAGGAGGCTCATAAAGCTTCAAGTTTTCAATGTTCACCATTGATTTCATTTGCATGTATGTTGGAAAATCAAGAAGAAAAAAATTCTCTCCAATATTCTCTAATATGGTGTGACGGCCATATCGGATTGGTATCAACTTCTTTACTTCCCCTTTCATCTTGTCTTTGTTGATGTGGAGCCAAACCCTGTCTCCAACCTAGAACTGGTGATAAACCTGGTGCTTTTCATGTCGAGCTTTGTATTGAGTTTGAATTTTCTCCAATTTCTCTTGCACCGTCTGGTGAATCATCTGAATTCACTGAATGAACTTTTGTGCTTTGTCCCTGTCATATTTCTCACTTGAATCTTCATCTCTCCTAAAGACCATGTCTAAGGGATCCTTTAGGAAATATCCAAAGCATATCTTGAACAATGAGAATTTAGTGGATGAATGCATTGAACGATTGTATGCATGTTTTACATAGGGAAGCTACTCGTCCCACAAATTGGGGTGCTTTCCATAATAGCTCTAGAGTAAATGTATCACTATGTGGTTGACAATTTTTTTTTGTCTGCCAATCTGTGGATGAAATGTCGTGCTCCTCTTCAGGTTGGTGTCCATCATTCTCCACAAACTCGTCCAAAACTATCCAAGGAAGCAAGAGTCTCGACTAGACACAATGGATGTGGGAAACCTAAAGTGGACCCATACAAATGAGAAGAAGAGATGAGAATTCTGCTCTGTGGTGACCTGCGTTTTACAAGGCATTAAGACATATTTTGCTAAATTGATCAATAATGACATACAAATATTCATGACCTCTCCTAGATAAAGGAAAACCACCAAAAAAATCCATTAAAACACTTTCCCATGGACGACTCAGAACAGAGAGTGGTATGTAGAGCCCCAATTTTCTATTAGAGGGCTTGCAAACTAAACACAACACACATCCATTTACATATTGAGTCACAATAATTTTCATGTGAGGCCAATAAAAAAACCTTTGTAAATGATACAAAATTTTTTCTACACCAAAATGACCTGACACAAGAGAGGTATGTGCCTCTCTGATTACATGTATTATTTCATTGGTGGGAATACAAAGTTTGTTGAGATGGTATAACAATTTTCCTTGCAAATGGTAATTGTACACCTGCGATCCATGAGTCAGCTTTGCAAAAATATCCTTAAAATCTTCATCATCAATATACTGTTCAACATAACTTTCAAAAGACAAAGAAGCATTTTTCAAAACCACATATGCATAAATAGGAGGGCAAGGAATCATATCTTCCACTTTTCTGCCGATGCCCTTCTTGTATTTGATTAACAAGTGAGACTGCTGGAGGAATCCCATCCATCGGATATGACGTGCTTCTTGAAGCTTGGTTTGTGACTGGAGGTATTGCAAGGGCTAGTGATATGTGTGAATGATGGTCTCCTTGCCAATTAAATAGTGCTTCCACTTTTTCACGCTTTGAACCAAGGCATACAACTCCTTTTCATCTGTGGGATAGTTCACAACAACTTGGGAGAATGTATCTAAATGGTAACATAAAGGTTTACTTTGGTGCATCAATATTGCTCCCATGGCGTACCCATTGGCATATGTATCTATCTAGAAAGGTTTTTGGAGGTCAGGTAAGGCCAAAACTAGTGCAGTACTGATCTTTTATTTCAGTGTATCAAAGGATTTTTTTTTCTTTCCTCCCCACATAAAGGGTTGCTTCACACTTGTCAAAGCATGAAAGGGGGATGCAATGATAGAGAAGTTGGCAATGAACCTTCTCCAATATTGTACTACACCCAAAAGCTATGAACCTCTGTAATATTGCTGGGTTTAGGCCACTTTAAAATCACATCAACTTTAGAAGAATCTATTTTTAACTTTCCATCTCCAACAATGTGACCCAAGTAAACCAAATAGGTATTACCAAATTCACACTTAGACATTTTGACATACAATTTTTCCTTTTTCAAAACATCAAGCACCTTTTTAGCATGACTCACATGATATTTCCATGTCCTACTGAAAAAAAGAATGTCATCAAGATACACAAGTACAAAATCATCAAGAAAAGGCCTGAAAATATCATTCATCACCCTCATGAATGTGGCCGAAGAATTTCATAGTTCGAATGGCATCACCGACCATTCAAACAACCCATGTTTTTTCTTGAATGTAGTCTTCCATACATCCTATTCTGCAATCCTGACCTAATGGTAGCCACTGCGAAAATCCAATTTTGTGAAATAGACAACCTTTTTCAATTGATCTAATAAATCATCAATGCAAGGGAGAGGCTACTGATTCTTCATCGTTATTTTGTTGAGTTCTCTGTAGTCCACGCATATCCTCCATCTACGATCCTTATTCGGCACCAACACAATAGGTGAACCACATGGAGAAGAACTTGGCCTTATGAACCCTTGGTTCAATGATTCCTTCACCTGCTTCTTTATTTCCTCCATCTCAATGGTTGACAACCTGTACATACCAATATTTGGTAAAGGAGTATCCTGCTGCAAGTGGATCTCATGCTTTGGAGGAAACCAACTTGGTTCCTAAAAAAACTCATTCTAGTTAGAAAAAATTTCATACAATTATTTTTATGAGTGGGATCACAACCTTGGAAAGATTCAGATACCCCCGCATATTTTTCTCTCAGAGCATGAACCCTTTGCTGGAATTGAAAAATCTCTTCATATGACCTACACTTATAAGATTAGCACTAATCTTGGCATGATGAGCCCTAACAATGGATTCCACCTTATCTTTCATGAGATGATGCTTGTTTTCATGGTGAAAGAAAATTGATTTCCTGTCATACAAATATGGACTCCCCAATACAACGCCACAAAAATCTAATGGTACAACATCAAGATCAACCTCATCTACTAGTTTGGATGAAATCAGAAATCTAGCCCTACATTTTTTGGTTACATGTAATTTGGCTTTATCACATACCCAACCAAGAGGGTAGGGTTTCAGATGAGGCTTGGTATCCATCCTTAATTTCTTAACCAAGGATTTTGAAATAAATTTTACTTGTGAGCCCAGGTCAAACAAGGTTTCCACTTTAGTATGTTTCATCAAAACTCTAATGTGGAACAATCCAGTCCTCTTTCGTTCATTAACAAGAGATTCATTTGAATTCCTTGTACTTGCATGCAATTCATAATTTTCATTAGCATGAATAGAAATGTTACCTCGTATTCCTACTATCGTGATATATGTTTCATCACCAGAATCAGATCCAAGGTCCTATTGCACGATTTCCACCATCTTCTGCTTTCCCTTTCCACCAAATCTTTTTGGCTTCAACTCTGGATGCAAATTCCAACAGTGTTCATAACCATGACCTTCCTTCTTGCAATGTGTGTAATATGGCTTTTCTCCTTCTTCTTTCTTGGTTGTAGCTGCCTTCTTGTACTTTCCATTTCCTTTTCCCTTGAACTTGCCATTATGAGTTTTGAAAGATGATTTCTTGGATTGATACTATTTGTCATTATTTCCCCTACTTTCAAGGTGAATGGCCTTCACATTGGCCGTATCAATAGTATTAGGATCGAACAACAACAAATAATGTTTGATTTAACTATTGAAAACACCAATATACTTTGTTACAGTTTCTAGTGAATCAAGTGAAATGCCCAAATTCAAATCTTGTTTCCTAAACTCTTCTTTGAAGCTTTGTACATTTTCACCCCTTCCTTGTCTCAATTATTTCCATTCCATTAAAGCCTGTTTTTGATAACCCAAAGGATAAAACCAATCTTGTAATGCAAAAACAAAATTGGACGAAGAATAACAAAATTACCCAAGTTTTTGCTACCTTTCTTAAACTTGCTCTCCCACCAAACAAGGGTGGTGCCACTCAGCTGAAGAGATGATAACTAGATCTTGGACTCATCTTCCTCGATCTGCTAAATCTGACAATAGACCAAGGTTTGAGAATTTCAAAATTTAAGCCTTTGAAGATCCTCCTGGATCACCCACTACTTCCTACGCCGATGGAATATTGCCTTATTCATGTGGTGGAATAAAGTTTCGATTGTTACCATATAGCTTGTATTCTTCTCCCTCTTTTGGCTCTCAAATCTCCCCAACCTTTTGTTCAATATTTACCGCTTCTTCCTCAGGGGCTTCTTTTATGTTGTCATTAGTTTCTAATTCTTTTTCATTTTCCTCTTATGATTTCCGAATCTCAAAAGGATTTGAGAGGTCGAAGTTGCATTCTTACCTTGATTTGTTTGAGTTTTAATTTCCACTGCTTTTCCTGTATTCCCCCCTTCCTCTATGTTTTCCTTTATTCCTCTTCTGTTGGTCTCTCACCCTTGCATGCCCGATCCTTCTTCCATTTTTTTGTGAAATGACCATATTCGTGGAATATTCAACAATCGAAAGGTGATTGTTCATAGTCCAAAAATTGAAAATGGCTCAAGATTCCCTGTGTGAGGTTGATCCCCTTAGGTAGGCCCATCTCTAATTCTACTTCCACACAAATATTTTCACAAGAAAACTAAGAACCCTTGGGTTCAACTCTATCCAATTATTTTCCTAGACCATTCCCAATTGCTCTTAGATAGTCATCGCTCTAGCATGATAGAGGGAATATGGGAAGATTTACCCACATTGACATTGCATTTGGAATACCATCATCTGGGTTGAATTCTAGAGACCATTTCTTCAAGTACATTCTTTGCACCCTAAAGAATACAAACCGTTTATGAATATTACATATTTTTACTTTTTGTATTCGCATACGAAAATAAGCCAATATTCCCTTTCATCAATGACTTCCATGTTTTTTCTAACCATTTATCCATAAATATGGGGGATGAAAACAATCTAGTGAATTTCCTTGCAAATGCCTAATCAAAAAATTCCAAAGAAGTTCGATGAAACCCCAAAGGCAATGCCACAAAGGGAATGGTTTCTAACTTCTTGACAAATCTGGTTTGCACTTCTTTCATTCGTGATTTCCTTGAGAGTGATGGTACAAAGGTCTCAAAGGATGATGTCTCATATAGCAGAGGGGGAGGATACCCTACAAACTTGCCATTGGGATTTATTAGTTAGGTTTTCTGGCTCCTTATGCAACACAACTGCGAACAATGGGAATCTTGATTGGCAACGACACAAGTAAAACCATAGGCAACAAATGACATGGCACTAAAGAAGCTCAGATTGATCATGAGCGAGGTGGTGTTAACCATTTTTATACTCTGAAATGAAACTCTAAATGATGTCAAAGATTTCAAGCTATAGCCAACCGAACTTTCCCATAGATCACCGGGAAAATTCTTCATATGGGGGGCTGAGTTGTGCGGAGTGGCACAAGCATCTAGGGAAACCCTAGCCTCAACATAACATGACAAAGATCCATCCTTGATTTTTCTCTTGACAAGAACTAATAATTACGATACACATTTCATATTAATAATAACTTAACCATGACGTTTTTATAACACTTGCTTATATTTTTACTTCTACAAAACCTTTTTACTTCTTTGTATGAGTAAATTTACAATTGCAATTTTTAAGGTTCATCTTATTATTAGTCTGTGCGAAGGCAAGAATCTATCATGTTGACCAATATTAGTTTATTTTTGAGCAACGCAAATTACAATGCTTAACTTTGAAAAACAAATATTTATTTTTCAATATTTAAAAAAACATTTTTCAAACATTTGATTAGACCATAACTTGAAGGTCTTATTGCGGCCTTTGCACAATATAATGTCATGTGGATAACTGCTTAATATTTTTATGCCATAATTTCTAGATACAGTTGCAATATTTATGTCATTATTTTTAGATGTTTGTGCAATGAATTTTCATTGTTAAGCTTATCTATTGCCCACCATAATTTAAGTAAGTATTTGCATAAAAAATGTATAGGAACAATATGAAAACATAAGACTAGATCCTATTTCTCGGCTAATTCAGAGGGGCTTCGTGATGTTCCTATTATCTCTCCTTTTGACTCCCAGGAACTTAGAGATTGTATGCCCGCATCATATGATCCATGAATTACATAATCTCATTAAATATTTGGGGTGTTGGGGATCACTCCAAGTTTTTAAATCTCAAAAGCTTATTCTCTGTATCATCGCCCTTCATTGCGGTATTCAAAGAAACCATGTGCTTTATTACTAAAGCTATCCCTTTATCTCTATATGCCCTGACTGGCATATTGTTGGTGTTGACTCAATTAGTTTATCGGGTGGATTAATTGCTATGTGGAACCCTCTTTTTGATAAATTCCACACTTTTCGTTTCTTTGGGGGTATTCTCCTTTTTGGTAGGATCTAGGGTTTCTCTGAGAATTTTCACCTTATTAATATGTATGCCCCATGTTGAAACATACCAACCTTCTAGTATCGCATTAGCTCCTATGTGATTCCAAATATCTGCAATCTCATCATTCTTGGCGACCTTAATGCTACTCTGTCATCTGCAAAATGTTGGGGCCGCCACAACCGGTTAGACCCTTTGGTTGATCAAATTTCATAGATATTTTTTGACCATCATCTTGTTAACATCTTCCCTTTTCATCTTTCCCTGACCCGGATCAATCACTAGTCTGGAGATACCTTTGTTGGTAAAAGACTGGATCAGTTTTTTGTTCATGAAAGTGTGCTCGAAATATTTGGGAATATGAAGTCATTTTTCATTAAGTTAACATTGTCTGACCATCACACCATCTACCTCAAATGGCGCAAGGAACCAGTTCTAAAATGCCTCCCCTTTAAATTTAATAGAATTTGGCTTGAAGACCCTGAATATCAAGCTTTGGTCCTCAATTTCTAGAAACAGGATAAGAATCTGCAAGGAAGATTTGTGTCTTCATGTTTCACACAGAATCTTTGGACTTTGAAGCACATGACACGATCCTGGGAGCGTCATAAGAAAGCAATGACGATCAAAGAACTCTAGTCAATCTCTCAGAAAATTGATGAAATATACAAATTAATGGAAGGTTGTCCCCCTAAATCACAATCATTCATAGAGCTCGCGACCTTGGAAAAGCACATAACAAAAATACTTAGAATACAAGAGGCGACCTGGAAGCTGAAGAGAAGAGCTATGTGGTTATGTGAAGGTGGAAAGTGCATAAGTGTCCTTAGACACACAACTTTATTGATCAAGCAAAAAGATTACAGGGCAAATTACAGGAGTTTACACACGTAAACTCACTCTCACATTCTCTCATTACACATTACAATGAAAATAGGAAACTAACCTATTTATAAGCTCTATGCTCTAACTTAATCTAGTTATGGATCACTTGAAAAATAAACAAGTGTCCATTTACAATAAATGAGCTTCTAACCAAACTACTAACTTTGCTCCTAACTTAGAGCCTAGGAAACGACTCTTTTCTAGAGTCCTAATTTTTAATAACAAATTTCTAATTCTAAATATCTCAAAGATTTATTAAATATTCTAGAATAATTATTAATTTAATATCTTAAATTAATAATTATTTTATTCAAACTTTATATCCTATGATAATATTTGGATCATCTAACATTCCCCCCATGATCCAAAGATACATTACAATAGATACCAAGTTCATCCTCGAACTTAGTAAACTTTATTCTACCAAGAGGTTTTGTGAAAATGTCGGAGGTCTGATCTTCTGAAGGGAAAAACACTGGCTTGATGACGTCCTTTGCAATGAGAGATCTGATATGATGATACTTGGTGTCCACATGCTTTGTCTTTGAATGGAAAACTGGATTCTTGGCAAGCTTTATTGCTGATTGATTGTCGATGAATAATGAAGTAGCTTCTGCTGGAGGAATCCCCAAGTCTTGTAAAACTCGACGTAACCAAACAATCTCACATGTTGCTTCCCATGCTGAAATGTACTCTGCTTCTGCTGAAGAAGTGGCCACTGTACTTTGCTTCTTGCAACTCCAGGAAACTGCAGCTGACCCCATGTTCATTAAGTAACCTGAGGTTGATGCCCTATCATCAATACTGCCAGCAAAGTCGGCATCTGAAAATCCACCAAGTACAAAATTTTTAGTATTTTTGTAAAGAAGACCAAAATATTTTGTTCCTTGGATATATCGAAGAACTCTTTTGGCTACATTCCAGTGGCTGTCTAATGGTTCCTGCATAAAACGTGAAAGAATACTGACTGCATAAGATAGATCAGGACGAGTGGTTGTCAAATAAATCAAGCTGCCAATCAACTTTCTGTAAGTCGTGTTGTCCACTCTTTCCCCCCCTTCAAATTTTGAAAGTTTTAAGTTTTGTTCCATAGGGGTAAGGACAGGCTTACAATCCTGCATTCCAAATTGCCGAAGAATTTCTGCTGCATATTTACTCTGGGAAATGAAGATTTGATGTGGACGTTGGAATACTTCAACCCCAAGATAGTAGTGAAGTAGTCCCAAATCTGTCATCTTAAAACCTGCATGCAACTCCTTTTTCACCTGTTCAATGTGATCATCATTGTTTCCTGTAATGATCAAATCATCAACATACATAATGAGAATGACCAGATATTTTCCCTGTTGGCGCACATACAAAGTATCATCAGATTCACTGCGATGAAAACCAACTTTGCGAAGGTATTCATCCATTTTGGCATACCAAGCGCGGGGAGCTTGTTTTAATCCATATAAAGCCTTGATTAATTTGCAGACTTTATGTTCTTTCCCTTTAACTTCAAACCCTAGTGGTTGTGTCATGTATACATCTTCCTGTAAGTCCCCGTTGAGAAAAGCGCTTTTGACATCCATTTGATGAACTTTCCACCCTTTTTGAGCTGCTAAGGCAAGTGTAAGGCGGATGGTGTTCCATTTGGCTGTGGGAGAAAAGGTCTCCTCATAATCGATCCCTTCCTGCTGCGCAAAACCTTTAGCAACAAGGCGTGCTTTATACTTGTCAATATCACCATTTTGCTTGTACTTAATTCGATAAACCCATTTGCATCCAATAGGTTTAACATGCTGAGGACAATCAACAAGTTGCCAAGTGTTGTTGTCTTGAACTGCCTGATATTCATCAACCATTGCTTGCTGCCATGTTTTATGTTTTACTGCCTCTTGAAAAGAAGAAGGTTCAGTAAACTCATTTGCTATCAAAGCAAAATTGCCTTCATTTCGTTTTGATCCCCTTGTTCCTGTTTTGTTTTGTTCATTAGGCCTTACATCTTTCAAGAGTTGAACTGCCCATTTTGGAAGTTGTTGCTCACTTGTTTGAGGTTCTGAGAAGTCTCCATCATTGTAGAGGGGATTAATGTAAACCGATGTTCGTCGTTCAGGTGGTGAATCTGGGGAATCACTGTCAGAAGAACTGTTGCTGGTTAGAGACGATGATGAACTGCTAGAAGACCCAGATGATTTTGGTGAAGTAGATGGACTGGATGACTCATCTTCAGAGGAAGGAAAATCAAGTTCATACCAATTTGGTGAAGTTGGTTGACTTTGCATATTTCCTTTCCTTTTACTGCCTTTAGTTTCTAACTTGTGAAGAAGACTTTCGATTTCTTCAGCACTTTTACTCTCTGTTTCATCAAAAATGACATCCCTGCTCACAATAAATTTTCCATTTGTCAAAAGACGATACCCTTTCTTTTCATCTGAATAGCCAATCATGGTGCATTTCAAACTTCTTGAATCAAGCTTAGTTCTATTTTCTTTGGGAACTAAGGCATAACAGATGGATCCAAAAACTTGAAGATGTTTAACTTTAGGTTTGAAACCAAACCAAGCTTCATAAGGGGTGATTCCTTCTAATGAAGCAGTTGGAGATCTGTTTCTTAGATAGACAACTGTATGGATTGCTTCTGCCCAATATGTTGGACTTAACCCTTTGAAAGTTAACATGGATCTCGCCATGCCTAACAATGTGCGATTCATCCTTTCTACGACTCCATTTTGTTGTGGAGTGTAAACATTTGTAAGATGCCTTCTGATGCCATTTTCACTGCAATAAGTTTTGAATTCATTTGAGTTGAATTCTCCCCCATTATCTGTCCTGAGAGTACCTATCTTTTCTTTGGCTTCATTTTCAACAAGTTGTCGAAAAATTTTAAATTTCTCAAATGCTTCTGACTTGTTTTTCAAGAAGTAAACCCAAGTCATTCTACTGAAATCATCAATAAATAGCAAGAAATATTTGCAACCACCTAATGAAGTTTGTAGTGGACCACACACATCACTGTGAACTAGTTGCAGCAGCCTGTTTGCGCGCCATGTACTTGTTGGAAAACTTTCTCGACTCTGTTTGCCATAAATGCAGGCTTCACATTTTGCATTTTCCTTGTTGAAAGTTGGAAGTCCTTTAACCATCCCTTGTTTCTGCAATTGAGAAAGACTACCAAAATTCAAATGTCCATATCTTACATGCCATAATCTTATAGGTGAAATTCTTGTAGTAACTGCCCCTGCAAAATCAGAATGCCTTGGAATAATTGTCCCTTTCATCCTTAACAGTTTTCCGTCTTCATATCCTGTCATCACTGTTTGGAAGTTTTGTTTGACTGAATTAATCTTAACTAAGCCATCTTCCATAATTATTTGATGTCCAGCTTGTCGAATCATGACCAAAGACAACAAATTTTTCTTAAAGGTGGGAACATACCACACATTGGAAATCAATTTTTCTCCAATGTCAAGGAGAAAAACTTTGACTGCACCTTTGCCATAAGGCGTATGTTTTGTATCATCTGCTAGAAAGATGGAGTTAAGATGGCACTCTTGAAAATTCCAAAAGAAATCTCGTCTACAGGTCATGTGCTGAGTTGCTCCTGAATCCAAAATCCAAGCATCTTCATAATCACTCTTAACATAAGAGGAAAGTTGGATTGCTGGTGAAGAAGTGAAGACATATTCTGAGTCATTATCATCTTGATCTTGATCATTTGCAAACTGTGTTGAAGGCTGTTGAAACTTAGAAATTTTATTGATAGATGTGCGACAATCTGAAGCATAATGACCAACTCTGTTACATCGCCTGCAAACAATTTGACTCAAATCGTTGCCTCTTCCTTGAGACTGTCCTCTGCCTTGAGACTGTCCTCGACCTCTGCTTTGTCCTCTATTTTGAGATTGTCCTTTCCCTGGATTCTGTCCTGTGCCTCTGTTTTGATTGTTGCCTCTGCCTTGAGAATTGTTTCTGCCTGAATTGGAGCCTTTGTTGGAGTTGTTTCCTTTGTGTTGACCGCGACCACGACCTTGCGCTGCTTGATTTTGATTAAAATTACCTTTTCCTTTGTTTTTGGAATTGTCAGCTGAGGAGTTGCTAGTACTGGCCTCTGTGAGAAAAACATCTTCACCAACTTTCTTTTTCTTCCCAAAATTTTTATCATGTTGAGTCAACATTTCGCAGAGCTCATCAAACTTTAGCTTTTCTAACTTTCCAGTTAGTTGTAGAGTTTCCAAAAAATGTGTGCAGGAAGAAGGAAGCCCAGCAATTAAAATTGTGACCATAAAACTATCATCAACTGCTTGAAAACTAGCATTAACAATTTCCTGCTTAATATTCTTAAGTCTGGAGATGTATTCAAGAATATCTCCTTCTTCAGTCAATTTTTGATGCAACAATTTTAATTGTAGGTCAACTCTTTTTGATTGAGGCTGAGTATCAAACAACTCTTTAAAATTTCTCAAAGCAGACCATGCATCTTTAGCATTTTCGATATGGACATACATTTCATCATTGACAGAGGATTTAATGAGAGCTAATGCTTTGGCATTTTTAACTTCCCATTTTGCTAGCGCAACTGCATCTATAGGTTTATTTGGATTTACATCTCCATCACAAATATCATGCCATAGTTCATTATAAACAAGAGTGCTTTTGATGAGGCGTTGCCATGTTTTGTAAGATTTTGAGCCTTCAAGTTTGTTGGAATCAGAAAAGAAATTAATCAACTTAGACATTGTAGTGTTAAGACTTCACACCACAAATCAAGCTCCAAAAAATCAAGATGCGCGACACAACAACAACACATGACGCAAAAAACAAACTATCAGGGCTTGGCCTTGACCCTCGAATATTCGTCGAAACATGAGAAAATTGACTGAGCTTTGCACTTGGCTCTAGTCAATTTCTCAAATATTTACAAGGCAACTTTCAAAATTTGACTTTTACAATGGTGCTTTTGCACAATCTGGTAAAAAAAAAAATTACCCCCCCTCAAAGTAAAATTATTTTGAGTCACACTTATCTCTCCATAAACAAATTACAAATCTTCTTATTGCTCCAAAAAAATTTACAATACCATTATTACTCCAAAAAAAATATTACAATATTCTTAAAAAAATCTACTTATTTCTCCAAATACAAAGTTCCACCTTATCACTCCAATTATGATTTCATTTACAAATCACAATTAAAAAAAAACTCCAATTACAATGTGAACAATTGACTTCAATGATATATTGCAAAAACTAAATGTGGATCTTCTTACCAAGCTTCCACCAATCGAATGACAACCGCAGCTCATCAGCGAAGGCAAATAACACTTTGTAAAGGCGGGTTCAGAATCGATGCCAATTAAATGCTGGTTCGATGCCAATCGATGCCTCTTAATGCTGAATCTTAATGCTGAATCGATTCTGCTTCCAAAACATGCAAAACGCTGGCTCAATGCTTTCAACAAAAGTGGTTTCAACGTTGGTTTCAACGCTTTCAATTGCAGATTTCAACGCTGGTTTCAAATGCTTGCTGAACGCTGGCATTTACATTCAACGTTGGAAAACTATTTTTAAAAAGGCTGTTTCAACGCTGGCATTTACATTTTCATTCAACGCTGGAACACGATTTTTAAAAAGGCCATTTCAACGCTGGCATTTACATTTTCATTCAACGCTGGTTCGATGCCACAAAATGCAAAAGTGATGTCACAAAATGCTGGACTAGTTCGAAAACGCGATGACAAATTAACGTGAACGCTCGGTTCTTAATCAATGTACAAATTCATGCCAAACACTCGTTCTTATTGCCGGAGTTAACGCTATTTTATTTAAGGATCGATGCCAAAATGTTGTTCTTATTTTGGAATTGATGGTAAACGATGTCACAATCGAACACCGTTTCAACTATTTTAAAATCGTTTCAAAACGCGCCGGTTCAAAGGTAGCTTGCAACCGAACGCTCGGTTTTTATGCCAAAATCATGCCGTAAAGTAGAATCCACTTCGAAACGTTATTCAATATTAAAATACATTAATAAAATCGATTTAATCGATGTTTACATGAAAGATCTTAAAAAATAAAATAAAATAGACAATGCTTCTCTAAATTATATAGCGTTGTATACAAAATTCTTATAACTAATTCAATAAGTAAAAATGAACCGGGAGGAAATGTAAAATGGCAAGAGCGCTTTCCTTTTTTTGTTCACTTAAAATTCCACATTTGAAGCGTTGGCCGCATTTGTGTGGCTTAAAATATGATTTTAGAATTTGCAGACGAAAATCAATAAAAAATTTTGCAAATTTACACCAATCTTTGCCGATCACTTCAATGGAGTTGAGTTTTCCACGACTTCCATAGATGAATCTCCTCCTCACAAATAAGGCCGTGGCTCGATACCACCAGGATCTACATGCCTAACAATGGTCGATTCATCCTTTCTACGATCTCGACTCCATAACACAAAATTTTTTCATCACTTTTCCAATAATAGGGAAAACAAGAATGCAATCTGCAAAATTGAATCTATGGAGGGAACATCTATTCATTCCACACAACACATTCAGCGGGAGGCTTTCAATTTATTTTTGGAATTCTACAGTTGTACGAAAAGGGTTGGCCTATCTGAACAACTTTGGGCTCTCAACTTGTACCCTTGCATGTTCGATGATGCAACAAACAAGGCTCTTGGTAAGCCTGTCTCAAAGGAAGAGATCCTTTCAGTCCTTAAATCTTTCGCTCGGGACAAAAGCCCGGGCCCTGATGATTAGCCAATCAAGGTGTTTTTAAACTTCTTTGATATCATGGCGAAGGATATCCTTGGCGTGGTTGAAGAATCCAGATTATCTAGGCAAATCCTCGGAGACATAAACTCTACATTCCTAGCACTTATCCCAAAAGCATCCCAACCAAAAAATTTCTAGGACTTCAGACCAATATCTCTCTGTAATGTAATATATAAATTGATATCAAAGGTTATAGCACAAAGAATCTCAGGTTCTCTCTCTATCCATATCTCCCGTGAGCAATATGGGTTCCTTCCGGATCGCCTTATACATGATGCCATTGCAACAACCCAGGAATTCATGCACTCTATTCACACAAACAATATGGCATCTCTAATCATGAAAGTGGATCTTTATAAAGCGTATGACAATGTGGACTGGTCATACATTAGAGTGGTTCTCCTTAAGATTGGTCTGTCAAATCTTAATGCTTAATGGATCATGGCTTATATCACTCTGGTATGGTATGGAGTTATTATAAATGAACTTCCCACATAATTCTTTAGGACAGGTTGTGGCCTCCGTCAAGAGTGCTCACTTTCTCCCCTCATCTTCATATTGATTATGGACAGGCTTAGTCATCACATCAAAGAGGCACACATGTGTGGAACATTTGAAGGTATACATATTTCTCCCGGGGTATCTATTACTCATTCATTTTTTGTGGATGAAATTCTGGCCTTTGGCATCTTATCAAGAGCCCAATGATCTGCATTGCATTATATATTCCTCCGTTACAGTGTTGCATCTGGTTTGGGAATTAATGGGGAAAAATCTATCCTTTTATCTCGCCTGGGGGATAGAGCGGACATGGAATTCATAGCTAGCCTCTTCGAGATGGAAATGATCCCTATATCGGATGGCCTCACCTACTTAGGTTTCAGGCTTAAACCATGCAGCTACTGTACCAATGATTGGAACTGGCTCTTGGAGAAGTTCAAAAAAAGATTGAACAACTAAACTCATAAATGGTTATCATTGGGGGGTCATTTTGTCGTCATACAAGCATTCCTTCAACAACTTACGGTCTACTGGGCTCCCCTCTTTCACCTTCCCTCCAGTATCATTTCTCTGATCAAGACCATAATTTCAAATTTTCTCTAGTCTGGAGCTAGGGGTACAAAAACATTTCATCTTTGCAAATTGGAATTGTTCGCAATTCCTTAATAATATGGAGGTTGGGTGCTTTTGGACATTCGCTCCTTCTCCTAGGTGCTCCTTATTAAGCCCCTTTGGAGGGCGATAACGAGAACTGGCCTCTGGTCAATTCTCATTAGATCCAAGTACCTCAAAGGCATGGAACTGCAACAACTTCTCAGGCTACAATATTTTCCACAACTTCGTGGCTCATACATTTGGATGGGTTTCAGATCTGTTGTGGCACTCTTATCTAACAAGATTATTTGGGATTTCGGGAATGGATAGATAATTCTATTGGGTGTTGATCGCATCCGTGGCTCTCCTCCAGGATTGGATATGGAAATTCATCTTCAACATTATCTCTCTCTTAAAGATATTTTTTTCCTCTAACAAGTAATTTCCCACTAGCAGCAGGGCTGCCCGATCTGGAAAACAACTGCGCAACTAGGACTCCAGGGTCAGGATGTGGTGCATTGGAATATATTTTTGAATCAACTAAAAGGCAATGGAATATGCTTACATCCCTTGGGTGATGGAATTGTGTGGGAGGTTAAGACGAAGGGAGAGTCAATATTGGTTGCTGGTATTTATGGAAATATCATCACACAGAGCATTCAAAACTTGCAACCGTCATTTTTCAGACATTATTGGAGGCGTGCAATCCCAACAAAGATCATATTATTTTTCTGGCTTGTTTGGAGGAACAAAATCCTCACTTGGGACAATTTGGAAAAACATGGATTTCTGGGCCCTGGGCGCTGCCCCTTTTGCAAAATAAATATTGAATCAGTGGCACGCCTCTTTTTAACTTGTCATGCAGTTCTTAAAAATTGTAATTTGTTCTCTTAGTACTTGCAAGATCCTGATTGGAACTCTCTCAGCATGAATCAATGTTTATATTCTTGGAAGCGGTCGACTCAGAAATATCGCTCATTACCTTTTTTATTTTTGTGGGAAATATGGTTAGACAGAAATTGTAATATCTTTGAAGGCATGCCAATTGTTCATTCTTATATGTACAATGTAATAATGATTTGGCTTGATGGCCAACCAATTACTACTCCTCCTACAAAGGATCTATCATGCTGCCTCCATCCATCTCCGATGGTTTTTATTGCAGGATACCTTGATAGAGCCGAACATCAAGGGATTTGTGGATGTGGGGCTTGGATAAATCTTGATCACAAGGAGAGGTATCACATATTCTGAAACGAAGGTCCTGGCACGAACACTAAGGTAGAATTATTGGCCCTTACTTTCGGTTTCCTACAATCTGCAGATTGTTTCTCTTCACATGTATGGGGATGCCAAATCTGTCATAGATGGCGTGAATGGTCTCACACAATTTCATCCCCTTGCCCTTCTGTGTTGGATTAAATGCATCAACTATCTGCTCCAACGCTTACAGGTTCCACACATCTAACATATTTTCAGGGAGATCAACACAAGGGCTGACTCCCTATATAAGTCAGGATTAGCCGAGCCTTTTGGGTATATACAGGTGCATCACTATATGGACATACAACTGATCGAGGAAAATTCCTTAGAACTCCCATAACCAAGCAAAATATGGGTTTATCCTCTTTTGTGTTTTTAGTTTTGTTTTTTTGCATATCCGACATATTTTCTGCATCTATGTAAGTACTCATATTTCCGAATGGCTATGACATTTACTAGATAAATGTTGCTGAATATTTTGGTTAAAATGCTGCAACATTTGTAACCCAGTTGAATCTCCATGTTTGGTATATAGCTGACATGACTCTTCTGGCAATTGTAGAACATTGGTGTACAAATCTAGACAACTTGTACTATTTTTGTTAAACTTAATACAAAAACAATGTTTTTTTTTTCTCCAACAAAAAAAGAAATAATATGCAAATAAATATACTTACCAAAAGATGTGCAAATTTACTAGTGGTTACTACCCACCAAAATTTATGCAAATCCTTCCTTTTTAATGGACAATTAATTTTTCCACTTCATATATCAATTTACAATTTTTCTAAGAACATAATTTCAACTTGAGTGAAAAAACTAAGCTACTCTACAACATAATATGTATCACAAAAAACTTCATATTTTTACCTACATTACCTACCTAAATATTTGTCATTTTATTTTTTCCAAATAATTAATAAGAAAAATTAAAAACCTTCCATTGAACATGTGATACCTAAGAAACGCCTATATTCATGTGATATGTATTTCTAGTCACCGTCTTCATTAAATGAATGCTTTATAAATAAGCAAAACTTATCCTTGCAAATCGATTTAATTTCAGAATCTATATGATGAGCAGGAAGTTTCGAGTTCCTATCTTCTTACTTCATTTCGTGAATGCTCTATAAGAAACTTATACTTGCAATCATTTGTTTCCCTTGAGAGGAGAATATCCAACAAAAATCAATGAATGCATATGATGTGATTTATGTTAAAGATCTCTAGAGTGATATTTATGTTTTCCTTATTAATTTATATAATTACTTTTTATCAAGTATTTTTTTAATGTAAGGGTAACATCGATCTTATTAAATATAATTATAATTTAATAAGGGTGTAATGGATTTTTTTATAAATGGCTGCAAAAATTGAGTTGAAAACAAGTTAATGGTACTATATCTTATTAAATATAATTATAATTTATAAATATATTTAAAATAAAATATTTATTATATATTTTAAATACTATATTTAATTGATTAAAAATTAATTATAATATTATTATATATGGGATAAAAATAAAGTTTTTTTTTTTTTTTAATTATTACTTTGATAAATTATATTTTTAAAATATATAAATTATATAAATAAAGTAGTAAAGGTTTTCAATATTATAGAATATATTGTTTAATGAATTACAATGTTAAATTATACAAATTATATAGTTGAAGAAATTAAGGTTTTAAAATTGATAAATTAATTAATATTAAAAAAATTAATTAAATTAAATTGAATATTGAATTATTAAATTTAAAAAAAACTAAATAAAAAAATTATCAAATTATTAATTCATTATTTTATTAGATTGTGTTAGTGTTGGCTTGTGATAAAGTCAACTAGCTTTTTTCTATGAGATATCTTTTCGACATTTAGGAAAAAGAAGAAAAATTAAGAAAGAAAAGAGATAAAATATATCTTTTTCTCTTTTATTTTTTTATTTTTTTCCTAATGACCATATTAATACATAAAGTGAGTCTCTCAATGTGTTATTTTCTTCGCACATGATTTTTTCAAGGAAGATTGAGTTTATTAATTTTTCTTCTCTTTCCTAGATGCTGAAGAGGGAGGGATCTCATAGAAGGAAGCTAGTTGACTTTACTACAAGGCAACATTAACACAAACTTCTTCTGTTAAGTATTCTTTGTTATTTGTCCCTATCTAGGAAGGACTCTAGAATTGATTGCAATTTAACTGCTATTAGGTTAGCTTTGACTTATGCAAAATCTAATGTTAAACTTTAGAAATAAATAGCATATTTTTTATTATAATTTAAAAATAAATTTGTAAACACTTGATTGGACAAAAATTTCAATGTCCTATTTCAGGATTAACACCATCTGTCCTAGTCTCACTAATGAAGTCACCTAAATTTGAGAACAATTCCATGTGGATAAATGCTTCCCTAATATTCTGCAATAATGTGTAGAAACAATTACAATTAATATCTGCCATTATACAATGTTGGTACTCTAGTTAATATATATTTACCATTAGACAACCGACAATTTGCTCACTACACTGAATTTGTTACTCACCTATCCATTAGATGTATTATCTCCTTGAAAAGGGAGAGACTAGATTGTTTCTCACAATTTCTACCTGCCATCCCATAACTATCTCCCTAACTACATGGAATAATGACAGATGTCAGGTTCGAGTCCCTCAGTTGTTATCTATTAATTCGATAACATGCATATCTATAGTTTCTTCTAATATTTGTGTATACTACAAGGATGTTCTTTAGCAACGGATAAGGACTCTGTAAGGATCTTGCATCCCTTGTGTTGAAAATTGTAACTAGTTTCGATCTTCATAAATATAATTGAGTCACTACGTAATGTATTTGTCAAAAGAATAAATAAATTAATTTTTATTATTGTTACAATGACTTATTAAAGCATGGGTTCATGCTTGGTGTTGAACCCTTGGTTAAACTGAGAGGGGGGCGGGGGGGTGAATCAATTTAACGCAGTCATGGTCTTGTAAAACTTTCTTTTACACTTAATTACATCTTCATTTTGTGATCAACTTAATATTCAATGGAACATCAATCTTAATAAGTGAGAAGCAGGTATTAAGCAGATTAAATACATAATATCAACACATAATCATCATGCACATAGACAATAGATATAAGTGGAAACCCATAAGGGAGAAAACCACATCTTATTATTGTTGTGATGCAAAGGCAAGCTCCAACTCCCTCTCACCACTGAATTTTTGTAGGCTTCATCCTATAGGAGGCTACTACCTCAATTCTGCAAGCTACAACTTGCAAGGAAGCACCAAATCCCATCTATTTTTTGCGGGCTACAACCTACAGGAGGCTCCTACGTCAACCAGCTACAACTGGGCATCTATCAAGCTACAACTTGATATGGAAGCACCAACTTCCTCAATGTACAATAAAATCATATGCTGATTTACCTGGATATCAGCTCTGTTTTTCTCCTTCTTTACTGCTGTCCTTCCAGCCTTTAAATTTGCTTCATATCATCTATGGTTCTTCACAACTCCTCTCTCTACTCCTTCTTCTTCTTCCACTCTCTAATCTCTTTCTCCATTCTCACCCTCCTTATGCATATGCTCAAGACATTAATTATAGAGAACATCTCATAACTGTTTTCATTCCACAGGGAATTCGAAATGAACAGGTATGACTCTTTGCCTTCCACCTTCTTATTTTCTCACTCAGCATATTCAGGATGTTACAACAATATATACAATTATTACAGTATCAAATTGGAGTTTTGCTTTGCCTACGGAGACTTGCCTTTGCATCACACACAACAAAAATAATTAATTCATTTACATTTATAGTTAAAACAAATATATTTCAATTCAGCCCTTTCAGCTCTTGGTTTTCTGATTATTTTGTCTTCTCTGCCTGCTGTCCCTTTATCGTCTCTACCTTCTGTTATATTTATAACTGTTTTGCATGGGAACGAGTCCTTTTAACTATGCGAGCCTTTCCTTTCCGTGTTCAACCTTTTCCTTTTGTTTTACATTATAATCCTTCTTTGCTCTCCGAAGTGATTTAACAAAGGAAATCTACATACTTTCGGACTTGAAATGCTTTAGGTTTCAGCTTCGATCTGTATCGCGTTCACTTTCTTTATCGCACTTCGACGATTCAGTTATCCCATGTGCCTTCATCCATCTGATCTCCCTATATGCAATATGCGAAGGGTCCCACCAGGCTGTATCGCTACTTCGCATTACAACTTAACTTACGAATTCTTATCACATGAGCATTGCCGATTGCGATATGCGATCGCATCGCATCTATCCATCGCATCACAAATTCTACGACTTACGAATTCTTATCACATGAGCATCGCCGATTGCGATATGCGATCGCATCTATCCAACGGCTATCACATTCACTTGTGATGTTCGATATAATCTCTGCCATCTATCTCCTTTAATCTCATCCGTTGATTGCGCCTGTCCCACACCTTTGATCATTCCGCCCTTTAAAATACTTTGGTTTAAACACAAGATATCAACATTATAATATATATCCGGGCCCACAGAATTCCTGACGGTCAATCTTACTTTTCAAAGAAATATGGTTATAAACCATGATAAACCCATCTCATGAAATTCAAATCAATGTATCGAGTTTGGTTAAATTACCAAAGAAGCCAATAATAACAATATAAAGGTTTTGACCCACATTTACCAACCATCATATGGAAATGCATTTTATACTTTCGACTTTGATAAAGTTTATCAAAGGTATCAATACACATAAGTGTTCTCGGCCATAGCTTTACCAATCCACTTATTCCGTCAATTATATTATATAACCTCCACTTAATAAAGTTCTTACCTTGGTTATAATATCAACTGTCGATATAACATTATGTCTGGGTCCCATAGTATTTCCAACTCACCCTTCTACTTTTTTTAATCGATCTAACCGCTTCCTTCATCTAACGGTGGACACACACCTAAAATGCAATGCTTCTAATCCAACGAATATCATGTCCAAATCACCTTCAACAGTTAATGGCTCCAAAGCACGCAAAATAAGTGGTTTTGGACATCCACGTGTCGCTTGCGGAGGCGTATCTCGTTCATTCAAGGAATTACCACTTACCAGGTCTTACCCACACGAAAACCATTTGTTGGTTTGCAAAAACCACTCACACTGTTTATGAATGTTAAAACAATTTTAACCCTTAAAACAATGTTAAACCTTCGGAATCCTTAGACCTTCAGAAATATTATAATGCACATTATAATATGTAATGACCTTCGGAAATAACGTTAAAACATTCGGAAATGAATATTTAAAACCCTCGGCAATGTAATATTATATTGTGCTTTAAACAATGTTTAAAGCCTTTCGGCCTCATATAACCGGATTCCAAACCTTAATAAAAATCTGCTACATAAAATGTGGGGTCCATACCTTGTTTTAAACCCCATGCAATTACCAATGCGAACATAGTCGGATCTCCCACAGATCTAATCGGACGGAAATTGTGTTCATTCCACCTTCGTAGTTTATCAACCAAAAGCGACGCGAAATGGGTGGTATTGTGCTTGTGACACGTCACAATATCATTCGATTGCGTTTGATTGGATTAAAACCGCTCACGACTCAAAATCTGTGCGAACATAGTGGACGGTTTTCTCCAAAACCACTTTTCTTCAAATTTTCGTTTCAAATGCGTTTAACATGGATTTCACCCGATTTTCGTTGTTTTACTTCAATTCCTCTTCGAACCTTCCTTTTCCACTGTTTCAATCGTATCCACTCATTTCTTCATACATTCCACATTTCGCCTTTTGATTTCGTTTGTTGATCCTTCAGATCCAATGATTGTTGTGCTTTCATTTCATTCTGCTCCTCTATTCCCTAAGTTATGCCGATAACCAGAGATTTCTGCTTCTTCCACTATTTCATTGAATGTTGTACTTCTTAAACACACAGTCTCATAACTTCCCTTTGAATTTTCCTGATTCTTCTGCATACATATATATTGTGCCAAACCCTCATTTTCACTTGAGTTAAAACTACACTCGAATCAAGAATTCAATTCATATGAATTTGGAACCCGTTCTCTGTATTAAAAAACTCATAATCACTAAAAACTTCTTCCTATCTAAACCCTTCTCTTATAGCCTCTCGCCACTTTACTTTCTTTCTCTCGCAAGAATTCCATCCGAATCTGGACCGCCTCCCTCGTCTTGGTGCTACTCCTTTGTGCTCCTTTGCCATCAATGACAATATTTCCAACACTTGGGTCATCATTATATTAGTCAAAGTCCCCATCGTGGACTCGTAGGATTAATATTGAGTTACTGATTTACACGGTAATTTTCCACTTGTCCCTACCATTCCACGATCACCTGATGGAGGACCCATTTTGTGACCTGTGTACATTGTCATGCCTTGAAACCATCATCAAAGCATTCTTCTAAACATGAGCTATAATTGCCCTTAAGACATCTCCTTGCAAAACTCATGAAAAACAGCTCTTTTTGCATTGGCGCGGGTAGACAGTTAGTTAACAAAGCGATCGGAAATCTTTGTAAGGGTGCGCCATGGCCCTACGTCTCGGCGACAATCATGCCATTTTAGGGACTGTTTTTTAACTATGGATGGCGGAAGTTGAGTTCAAACAAACTCACAACCATTGCCTATCTTGAGTTGGGAGGTTTGGCTGCGGGAGTTCTATGGAAGGGAAGTGGTTTTGCCACCTTCTATGGAACCTTCCTTGTTGATAGGGCCGATCCCATAATAATAGGGATCCCAACTCCCTCCTTCCCCATCTATAAAAGCTTGCTCAGATCCATGGCAAGCTAGTCTTGAAGTGCTGAAGCTTTGCATCTCCCTATTCCCAAGTGCCTTTGTGTTGTAAAGAATCCCTTCTTTCCCTTAAGGCCCATTCAAGCGAGGAGACCATTGTTATGAGACTCTGGAGAGGTTTTCCCTTTCCTTGGCGAGCTTTGCGAGACGTGGACGACCGGAGACCCGTTCGAAGGAAGCTGCGACGTCAGAACTTGGTTGTAACTTCTATTCGTTTATCATTTAATAGATGACTATGATTATGGTTCCACTCCGTTTTCCATCATGTTAATGCGAGTAATATCTTTTCTGACCGATGTTTAGTTACGTGTGCTGGTTCCTATGCTTGTATCTGTTCGTTTCTTCTATGTGCAGGTGTTCATCCGCGGAGATCGTGGAAGGATTGTGATCTGCCAGGGCTGAAGGACGGGGACACTTCTTCTTCGGATTATAGCGTTGGAATCCAGGTAGGCTTCTATTCCTAGTCTTTCCATTCGTAACTAGGAGCTTGCGTCATAGCATTGTTTGTTTGTTGCTAGACCCCTGCTGGGCTAGTAGGGATCGCCTCTGTCCGCAGAGGGGATTTACCTCGTCAGCAAATTGGCGACTCCACTGGGGATCGTCCGGTTTTCCTTGACTCGTTTATGATTGTTTCACTTTGATTGTTTCTCCTTGCTTGATGAACCTTCTGGGTTGGATTCTTTCATTGTTTTAGCTTCTTGGTTTGCTTAGCTTGTATTGGTCTGCTTCTAGAGTAGCTTGTTTTTTAATTTTTATTGAGGAACTCGACTGGCGCGGTTTTTAACCCGACAGTCGCGCCACTTGGCGCACGTTGCTTTTGTCCAGCCCGCGCCAATTGGCTTCTGGCGCTAGTTTCAAGCTCACAGTCGTGCCACCCCTGTGAGTTTTTTGAGTTTCTTCATTTTTTGGCTCTCTGGATTTGATCAATACTTTTCTTCTTGATTTTCTGACTGTCTGAGTCTGTTGGAGTCTTGTTTGACTGGAATTCACCTCTGTCCTTGGGTTGTTTGCTTCTATCTACCGATTTCACGTTTTGAGCCCTAGGGCATCTAGTGGCTTAGTGTATCGAGCCCTCCTCGGGAGTTTTGGTGTCTTGATTGTCCTGTCAACTTGTTGATTGATTCTCCACGCTCTCTTAACAGTCTTTGATCGTTTTGTTGCGTTTTTTTGGGTGATTGTTCCTTCCTTCATTCGAAAATCGTTTGCCTTGCTTTGGACCTAGATCACACGGTCCATCGGAAGCTTTTGAGTCTTTCTTTGATTCGAGAGACTTTGGGTCGATTTAGGGATCTGATTGATTGCATTGTTGAGTGAATTTTGTTTGTTTCGCTCTCTTGGATATCATTTCTCAAATTGTTCCTTTTGTTTTCAGTGCACACTAGCCATTAGACATTGAAAATCAAAAAAAAAAAAAAATCTCTTTTGCTTTTATAAATTAGTGCAAATTGTGATCTTTTCCATATCGCTAGTGATTAGTGTTTGAATGAAAAGCTTTCAGTTGCATTAGTTGCATTAGAGGCATCGTTGTTTGTATTCCATTCATTTCGTTTGTATAAAAGCTCTCAACTCTTATTTAACTAGTTTTCATCGAACGAAATGTTGCACTGTGGCATATAGCTTGCATTTAGGAGTCTTTCGAGACACTACATACGATAGGGCCTGGAAATTGAAACTTAATTGAAGATCAACTGTAAAAATTTATTCAATTAACCTAAGGCAACATTGGAACTTAACGAAACACATTTAGAAGGTCTAGGCTAGAGACGTGTTCCGGCGTCGTTAAACCTAGCAGCTGTCGTTCGCCTGTTGGCTTTAGACAGCGCTAGTACGGACTTGCGCTCCCCGTACCGTCGCGTATATAAAAGGAGACCCCTCTAGGTTTTCAATCCTTTATCCACAGGAAGCCGAGTCTGCCGCCCTATACCCGTGATACACCGAACACAACATTCGGGGAGACTACCTGCACGTACGGAAAGTCCTTGGTCGATTTATGTTTCATTTTTGAAACCAAGGTGTATATTGCAGTTCACGGATATTTGGTACACCCTTTGTGCCTAGTTTTTCCTGAGCAGTCATTTGGTCTTTTCTGACTCCCTAAACTTGAAAAGACCGTCAAGCGCTTGTCCTTTCACGCTTGTGTCAACTCCGAAAGAGATAGAGTCATCTTTTTATCGTTTCTCGACTCTTAAAACATGAAACGGTAGAATTTCTTATTTTCCAATGTGGTAAAATTAATCGCCCACGATTACACACCCGTTTAGACATTGCTTGTTGACTGTTTGATCGTGTGTCTTAACTCGTTTTCAGCCCGCGTGTGTGTTTGCTCTTTTCTTCTGGTCTTTTGCCACGGTGGCGGAACCTTCGGTTTCGTCTACTGGTAGTCCTTACACGGACGATTCTTCAGAGGCTTCTCAGCCCTCTGTTGAACCACAGCAGCCTGTTGTTTCCGAGTTCCCTGACGGGGGACCGGTCCTCGCCGAGCAACCCTTTGGAGAACCGGTTGAGTTCAACTGGCCCTTTTCGGACCCTGTGTCTGAATTGAGATTAGGAGCTGATTTCCTTTCTCTTACATCGGGTTCACCGTTTGTTGCTGCTGTTTTTCCTCCTAGTCCTCGCCGTCTTCTGCGTGATTTAATGGCAGGATCAACCATGAGTGATTCTGGTGAGGAAATTCCGGGGTCTGATGACTATCAGCGCATCCCTCGTAGATTGTTTGAGGGAGATGATTCTGAGCTGGCTACCATGTCGTCAGCCAGTCCTTCTTTGCCGCAGGGATACAGATCTCTGGGTCAGATCATTTCAGCTGCTGCCTCTATGGGAATATCATCTCCTGCTTCGAGGCCAGCTGTCACTACACCCGGGGTGTCTCCTTCGACGCCCGTCACTTCTGTTCCTGTGCGGCCCACTGTTTGTGTAGCTGCCTCTTCTTCTGTTGTCTCGGCTACCAGGGCTGGGCCAACTCCTGAAGATGTTTATCTAGCTACTGCTATACCGGAGAATATCTCTCCGGAGGAGTATCGGTTGTTTTTGCAACAGCCGAACGCCGGAGCTGGACAAATTCCCCAAGATCCTTATCGATCTTTCTTTTCGCACTATGCGTAGGACGGCACTCCCGTGTATGGTTTTCCGGGTCAGCTTGACGAGCATGGGGACATTTTGCGTCTTCCTGCTCCTGAGGCTTATCTGTATGTTCAAGGTTTACCGTACAACCAGGCTCAGAACTTGCAGGCACAACCTTTCCAAGGCCAACCTGCAGGTCAACCTGGCTATCAGTACGACCCACAGGGACAGCCCATTCAAGGCTACTCTGCGGGCCAGCAAGGGCCATTCTATAATCCGCAAGGACCATATTATAACCCTGCTGGTCAACCTGCTCAGCCTCAGCTGGGGTATCAACAGGGACCGGCCTATGGACCTGGGGGGCAAATCCAGCCTTCTTTACCCATGCAACCGCAATATCCTGTTGTCTCTAACGTTGCATATCAGCCGGGACCACTTTATGGTTCTGCTTCAGGTCAAACTGGTTTCCAGCAAGCACCTGGTCCTGTTCCACCACCAGGCCAACTGGGTCATCCGGTACAACCTGGTGTCCCGCCTCCAGGCCAACCGGCTTATTCGGTGCAACCTGGGGCTCATTTACAACCAGGTCAACCTGCGCAACCAGCGCCGCCTGTTTATCCGGGCCAACCTGTTCATTCAGGGCCGCCCCCTCACTCGGGCCAACCTGTTCATTCAGGGCCGCCCCCTCACTCGGGTCAACCTGTTCATTCAGGGCAGCCCTCTCATTCCGTTCACTCTGCTCAACAGCCTGTTCATTCAATGCCGCAGCCAAATCAACAGTTGCGCCCTACGTACCAGGCTCCGCAGGGTTCCACTTATCAGCAGCCTACTCATCCTCAGAGTGGTTATTATCCTCATGGTCAGTCTCAACCGAACTATAACCACCCTGGAGGCTCTTAGTATTATCCTCCTCCACCCGGTTCTACCTACGCTCAGCAGCCAAATCCAAATGCTGCTTATACGGGGCAGACGCCTAATCAGGGCCCGAACCCTGGTTATCAAGCCCCGCACTATGGTTACCAGCAGCCAAATCAGTCTGGTTATACGAACTATGCCCCCTACGGTCAGAATCCTTCGGGACAGAACCCATGGGGGCAGGGATATTCACAACCATCGTGGAGCACGGGTACCGGACCTTATCCTGGGACTGGCATGGCAGTTAACCCTCCATTGCCGTTCCTGGCTACCTTGGAACTGCCGGACGTTTCAAAGTTGACCAATGATCTGATTTCACATAATCCATATTGGCCTCCGGTTCCCACCAAGATACCAGGTGATTGTCCCAAGTTTGAGGGCAAAGCTGGCGAAGACCCCCAGGTGCATGTGATGACGTATCACCTCTGGTGTTCGTCTAACTCTTGGACCGACGATTCGATTCGTCTGCGTCTTTTCCAGCGTACTTTAACAGGAGCTGCTGCTAAGTGGTACATAGAGCTATCCCGTGGTATTTTTCAGGATTTCAACTCATTAGCTATGGCTTTCCTCACGCATTTTCAGTTACCAGTCCGGTATGAGACCGGGACGCACCTCCTGTCTTCCCTGAAGCGGGACTCGGCCACTCACATCTCGGATCACATCCATGAGTGGCGACGTCATTGTCGACTGAACAAGTTTCACATACCTGATCAGATTTTGACCCACTGGTTCACCACCTCCTTTGTCAATAAAATCGCTCAGGATATCGCGATGGGAGCGTGTGTGACGGAGGAACAAGCTATCGCGCGTGCCCAGTACCTGGATCTTGTTTATTCGCAATCTGGCACGCTTTATGACATCCTGCCTGATGCCCCAAGGCCCGGAGCCAAAAAGGCCCCGCCTACCCCTACGGTGGATGGTGTCATTGGTTCCGTTTCTCAAAATTCGAAGAAGTCTTCGAATGGGAAGCAGAAGGCTAATTCTTCCAATAATACCTCTGCTAATCCCGCCTCATCCGATTCTGGTAAAACCGCGGAGGTGAATGCCGTCCAGGCCAATCCTGCGGACAAATCCTCCAAGGGGAAAAAGAAGGGCAAAGGCAAATCAAAATCTGATGCCCCGAAACCAGAATCCAAATCTCGAACTGAGGATGGCTCCCAACGGAAGCCGAAATTCCCTTGCCTCATCTGTGAAGGTGACCATTATACTAAGGATTTTCCACGACGGTCCGAAGTTAGTCAACTTCTTAAAGGCTCAAAAGGGACTCCGGCTGTTTTAAAAGAGCCATTTCCATCTCAGCAGACCCAGATGGTCGAACAGGCGTCACCATCTGCACCATTTGGGTCTCAGGTTTTCATGATGAAGACTAATGCACCTATCACTATCGCTACGCGGTCGAAGGACTACAATGAATCACGGCAGGCGCCCGGGAAGGCAGTTGCGGATGGGCCGCCTCCCCCACCTGTTTCTGGTCCATTGGAAATCGAGAAGCCGACTCTCGAACCCGTTGTGAAACCACCTCCCAAAGGTGTTCTTCGGAGATCCTCTTATAATCCAAATGCTCGTGCCGCTCAACATTACAGTATTGTTGAGGATCTGGCACAGGCGCCATGTGCCATGTCTGCACTAGAGGTTCTTCAAAGTTGTCCTTCACAACGGAAGGCTTTACTGTCTGCAATCAGTGGTATCGACCCCGCCGACTCGAGCCTTCTCACCTTCGATCTGGAGAATTTTACTCCCCGGCTTCCACATCAAATCGCTTTGGTCATTCAAGTCGGGATTAACGGTCTAAACGTTCATAGGGCCATCGTAGATGAGGGTGCATCTACCTACGTTATGTCCTCCGCTTGCTGGAAGGCCATCGGCTCTCCAGCCTTGTCATCATCTCCTAATGCCCTTGAGGCATTTGATGGTCGGGAATCTAAACCCCTGGGAGTTCTCGAGAGTCTTGCGATCACATTACAGGGAAAAACTGTCAACGTGGAAGTGGAAGTGGTTGACGCTAAACTCAACTACAATATACTTCTTGGCCGCAGCTGGACCCATGCCATGCTCTGCGTGCCGTCTACTGTCTTTCGATTCATCAAGTTCCCTCATGAGGGCAAGATTGTCACAGTAGACCAGTTGTCATTTTTTACCTCGAGCTCCGAGAACAACGTGCCGTATGTGGATCAAATTCCGAATCCCCCAGACAGCATAGGACCTGGTCTCTTCAAAGACCCAGTCCTCATGGGTATTTTCCCTGCGCCGCCACCGAATACCGCTCAAGTCAACATGCTGTCCAGGACTGATGACCCCTGGCTCATTCCTACACCTGAGCAGGTATATGAGTTTGGAGAATCCATGCCTTTGATGCCAGTAGAGATCAGCTACTGTGAGATTGTTGCCGCATCGGATCCTCCACCTCCTCAGCATGCTCCGATGAGCATGGCTCTCGACGTCTACTCGCAATCCCCCTGGCTTGGTCAGGCTGATTCACCTGATCCTCTCCGAGAGACTTTTCCTTCAGATGAAGCCATCATTGAAACTATGTCTCTTGAGGAGCTGCCCTGGGGCGATGGGCATCATCGCTCCTCGTTTATGCCCAGCTTGGGGGCAATGACTGATTGTCTGGAGCGTTATGCTACTCAGGTTCCTTCCCCTCCTCTTCAAACACCGATCTTAATGCACGAGGTCTTTTCGGAGGGTAATCTGAGTAACATTACTCAAACTGTTCCAATCGACATCTCCGTTAAACCGGGGATTGTTGAGAACATTCATGTGGGTGTGACTTGTTCTCCCAAGGAGATTCAAGTCTATACTGAGCTTTTCAAAGAATTAAGAGATGTTTTCGCATGGTCGTACGAGGAAATGCCGGGAATTGATCCGAGTATTGTCGTGCACGAGATTCCAACCTACCCAGGTGCGAAACCCGTGCGCCAACGCTTGCGTCCCATGCATCCTCGGAAAGCCGCCGCCATCAAGGCAGAAGTTGAAAAAATTCTGAACGCGGGGTTTATTTATCCTATCCCCCTTACAGAATGGGTGTCCAATATCGTCCCTGTCGATAAAAAGCAGGGTACCATTCGAGTCTGTGTAGATTATCGCGATATCAATCGCGCCTATCCTAAGGACAATTATCCCACTCCGTTTATCGATCAGATTATCGACGATTGCGCTGGGAGTGAGATCTATTCCTTAATGGACGGTTTCTCAGGTTACAACCAGATTAACATTGCACCTGAGGATCAACATAAGACCACATTCATCTGTCCATGGGGCACTTTTGCATATAAAAAACTCCCGTTCGGCTTAAAGAACGCTGGCGCCACGTTTCAGCGTGCGATGTCATATGCTTTTCATGATATTCGCCATACTGTCCAGCCTTATCTGGACGACTTGCCTGCCCATTCGGGTAAGCGAGAGGATCATCCTGAACATCTTCGCCAGATATTTCTTCGTTGCAGACGCTACAATATTAGGCTCAATCCTCATAAGTGCGTCTTCTGCGTCGATTCTGGCCGTCTTTTAGGCTTTATAGTCTCGAAAGACGGAATTCGCCTTGACCCTTTGAAGGTTGAGGCCATCATAAATCTCCCGTCACCCTCCTCCCTGTATCAGTTAGAGTCTGCAGGGGAAAGCGAATTTTCTTAGGCGCTTTATCCCGAATTACGCCGAGGTGGCCAAAGGATTCACTCGTTTTTTAAAGCAGAATGTTCCCTTTCATTGGGACGAAATTGCTCAAGAATCCTTTGAGAAGCTGAAGACATTGCTAGTCAATGCTCCGTTGCTTCGTCCTCCGAACTACCACCGCGACTTTACTTTGTATCTAGCTGCCGCATTAAGCACCATCGCCATGGTCTTGGTGCAGGATGACAAGAACAGTGACGAACATGTTGTTTATTACCTATCTCGGAACCTTCTCGACCCGGAAATGCGTTATGCACATGTTGAGAAGTTGGCCTTAGCTGCCGTACACGCGGTACAACGCTTTCGCCATTACATCCTTTTCGCACGATAACAGTGATTTCAGACTGCAACCCTATGACATATATTCTTTCTAGACAATTACTAGGGGGCAAGTACTCCAAATGGATCGTCATCCTGCAGGAGTTTGACTTGGAGTTCACCACTGCCAAGTCAACTAAATCACTGGTCTTCGCGGATTTGATATGTTCTCTCCCTACAGATTCTGTTCCTTCCCACTCAGAAGATCATATACCGGACGAAACGTTATTTCTTATCGATACTCGTGATCCTTGGTACAGTGACATCATAGTGTATCTTCAGACCGCGACATTTCGGTCTGAGTTGGATAAAACCGCCCGCCGTCGGATTCGGCACCAGTCCCAACCCTACCGCATAGTAGGAGATACCTTATATCGTATTGGAGTAGATTCGGTGCTCCGACGATGCCTTACCTTGGACGAGGCTGAGAAAGTCTTGAACGACTGCCACAGTGGCGCCTGTGGCGGACACATGTCCGGATATGCCACTGCCCAAAAGATTCTGAGGGCAGGTTATTTCTGGCCTTCCATATTCAAGGATTGTATCACTGCAGTCCGAAAATGCCATCCGTGCCAGATTTTTCAGCGCAAGATGCGCGCGCCGCCGTTGCCTTTGCATCCCGTTATTACCGTCGGCCCTTTCGCGAAATGGGGCGTGGATTTTATGATGTGTAACCCTCACTCGGCCGGGGGGCATGCGTATATCATTGTCGCCGTCGACTACTTCACTAAGTGGGCCGAGGCGATGCCTACACTAGCGGCTGACGGAAGAACGGCTGCTTCATTTTTATTCAACCATGTTATTGCACGATTCGGGGTTCCTCAAGCTATCGTCACTGATCACGGTACTCATTTCCGCGATTACATGATGGCGGAGCTGACAGCTGCGTTGGGCCTGCGTCACGACAGCTCAACGCCATACTACCCTCAAGCGAACGGTCGGGTTGAAGCAGTGAACAAGGTTTTGGTCACCATGCTTCAACGAACAGTTGGGATTCATAAGTCCAGTTGGCATCTCCAACTGTTCTCAGCTCTCTGGGCGTACCGAACATCTGCTAAAAGTGCAACCGGATTCACACCATTCCAACTGGTGTATGGTCTGGAAGCTACTTTGCCGGTTGAATGTGAAATTCCTTCGCTCAAATTAGCTGTGGAGCTCTTACCGGATACTTCTCCTGAGGAAGAACGTCTTCTGTATCTTGAACGGTTGGATGAAACCCGTCGTCTAGCTGCTTTGATCATCGAAGCACAAAAGAAGAGGGTCAAGACTCATTTTGATCAATCTGTTTCTCCCCGTTCTTTCATCGAAGGAGACCTAGTCCTCTTGTACGATCAGGCACACGACAAGCTTGGTGCCGGGAAGCTCCAGCCCATGTGGCACGGGCCCTATATAGTAAAGCGTGTTTTGAAAAATGGGGCCTACGAACTTATAGACTACGAAGGAGTTCCATTGGTGCAGCCCAGGAATGGGCTGTACCTTAAAAAATACTATGCCTGAATTGATTTCTTGGTGTGGTGTGTGTACATAGGTGTGTGATTGTCATTTGTGTGCATGGTGTGGTGTGCTTTGTAAACATCTTTCTGCTGATCGGGTCTTCCTGGTTGTGCAGATGTCTATTCATCCATTTGTTGGTTTCGCGGATGGTGCCTCCCGCAGTACCAGGAATCTGTCTTCCGCAACCTGGGTAATCTACGATCCTGCTGGTGAGTTGATTGACCTGCAAGGTGTGTGTTTAGGACGTACCACGAACAATATCGCGGAATATAGTGCCGTGTTGGAATTATTAACCGAGGCAGTAAACCTTGGTATCCGTGAATTTCTCGTGTACCTAGATTCACAACTTGTAGTGTTACAACTGAACGGACACTATTCGGTAAGGAACCCGTCCATCTTACGTCTGTATTTGCGTATTCGATTACTGGAAAGGAATTTTGACTACATTACATATCATCATATACCCAAGCATTTGAATACATTAACAGATGCAGTAGCAAATTTGGTATTAGACAGACATTTGCGTAATTTATAAATCATCATCACATGTAAAGAAGACTCATCCAGAAATAGATATGCATATATATAGATATCGAAATGTTTACATAAGAGTGTGTCACATAAAACTCAAAAATATACATAGTCGTCTTAGTACATCCGGAGACGCTATGGTCTCTCAAAAAATAGGTGTAGCATAAATCCTAAGGACTAGTCCGCATGGTGCTCATGATAGCACGTCACTGCACGCACTAGGCGCCTCAAGATTCGGTGGATCCGATTCGGAACTCCCACCGTATGGCGCTGGTAATCCATCGGTACGTCTGATAGCCGGGCATAGTCTGGGATCCCATGGGCAATCCCCTCGAGGTTCTGGACCAGTGCCTCTCCTCCGGTGCCTTCCCCCTGGATCTCAGGGGCGAGTTGTGTCCTCCGGGAGACTGGAGACATCCCGGCTGGTCTCTGAGGACCTACATCTGCATGCATATATAATTGTGTTAAGACGAATGTGTGTTTACAAAAAAAAAACATATAAACATAAAATAAAAAATATGAGGTCTTACCCAGCTCTTCATCCCAGTCGTCTCCTTCTGGTAGTGGGAGATCTGGGTCCCCTGTAAAGTCAGTTCCCGAGTAGGGCCAATCTTCCACGACGATTAGCTGGCGTCGTAGCCACCTAAAGAACTCTGGCCTCCAGGACATTTGTTGGCCACCTCCAGATCTGGGCATCAGTGCTGCCCAGCGAGCCATTCTCGGCTCTCGTGGTATCGGACTCGCCACATGGGCCTCTTGGCCCTGGAAGGTTGGTATGCATTCCAGAATGAACGATACCAAGATGGAACCATAGATGAACTGTTTCAGTTTCCCCTGTTTGCACTTGGTGAGCTGCCTTTTCATGTTGATCGTTACAGTTGTTGCCCAATCATACAGTCGGGGACCCATGCATTCTGAGGCCAGTAAGAGTTGAGTCTTTGTAGCCTCATGCGGTGCCTGCGATCCAGCAGCCCGCGTAATGGTATGGAGTACTACTCTCAGTGCTAGATCAGGGATGGTAGAGATGTATACCTTCTTGCTTCCTGATCCTGTCTGTGCCCCTCGGCACACCCGTGCCATTACTTCTTCCATCTTTTCCCCAGATGGTCTGCTTCCAGTCAATACCGAGATTGGACCCCTGCGGGACAATCCAGTGATGAAATAAATGTCAGTGACCTCCAATTCTAACACCTGGTCTCGTAGCTTGAACACCTGTTCATTTTCATCCCAGATGCTGATTAGATATTGGAGGAGCTCGGGCTGAGCTCGTAAACATGGCGTGAGGAAGAACTTTTTTAAGCCACAGTCTCTAAGAGCGTTCATACAAGCTTGGCTTTGCATGGCCTCTTCATCCTCATCTCCGTGTTCTCGTTCCTTCCATTCGATTGCCATTTTGAGTGGTTATCTACATTCATATGGAAAAAACCCCTGATTAGATCTTTGGTGAGCTTCAAATTTCAAGAAATTTGGTTTAAATACCGGAATTTTAGGCGAAAATTTGGGTTCGGCCGCTGGCGCGGCTGTTTTGCTAACAGTCGCGCCAGGTGGCGCGGGCCCTTTAATAAAAAGAGCCCAGTGGCGCGGGTCCATGCCCGATACCCGCGCCAATGGGCCCGGCCCTAAAATTTTAAAAATGGCCACACAAAGCTGATTTCTAAAGGAAAACATTAAAAAATGTATGGAAAGGAAGAGCAAAGGAGCGCCTCTTACCTCTGACAGATGAGAAGCTGAATGGTTGCCTGGATTGGTCGCAATCACCGACGGAAGATTCTGCTCCAAATGGACCACTGTTGCTTTCCACAAGGTAAATAGTAAAAAGTAATTTTGTTTTTACCAATTTGACATATTTATAACTTTTTCGACGTTAAATGAGTTTTAAAAGTTATTTTTATCATATATTTGCATATGTTATGTCGAAAATGGATTTTACGCTTGCTTGGTATGTGCAGCAACAGGTTTTTGCGACTTAAAAGATGGAAACGAGTTGTATTTTATACTTTTTCGGACTCGGTAAATACACGAAAAAGTCACTCTGGAGTCATCTTTCAGCTCTTTTCTGACTCTCTAAATATGAAAAGATTTCCGAGGCCCTTGTCGTTTCGATCTCGTTAAAATGGACACGAATCGACATTCACCCAGTATAAGTTTAACCCTTTTTCGGGCTGGGATGGATCGATTACGAAAAAGGAATACCCTAGCCTATCGCGACTAGGAGGTTTTTCCGGATATTGTTTTCTACCTTTTCGGATATGGGGAACTATTTACGAAAAGGGACCTGTGGAGTTTTCTTTTCCGCTGTCTTTTCAAACTCTCTAAACATGAAAAGACGCCGAGTTCTTCCTTTGTCAGACTCGTTAAACCCTGATGACATTGGATTTCGTCGAAATGAAGTTCTCCGAGTTTCTCCTTCCTAGGACTCGTTAAATGCACTAGGATGGATTCGCCCGAAGGGCGGACTTATATGACAAGCATATGGTATCCTCTTCAAGCTTGTGTAAAAATAAAGAGGTACTCGCCAGAAATGGTGGGGGAAAATGGAACCATCGTCGTTGTCGTCGGCAGTATGTCACTCTTGAACATGGCACTTGTCTGCATTCGTGTCGGGTTGGGGACATCTCATCTCGCTGCTTCACTTTGCTTTCATGGGTTTGGGTAATCTCTTTTGGCCTCTCTACATTCAGCACCTTTTCGCGATAAGCCATGACCTCGATCCGTTGATGTCAAAATCTTGCCAAGTCCATTGTCGTGCCGTTCATATGTTCAAGAAGAGAGTTGGCCTGCTGCAAATATCAACCTTCCTGTTTCTCATATAGTTTGATTCACAATAAAACATTATGTTCCTCTGTCTCGTGTCGATGATGTAGGAATCATTATGGCCCACCTTCGATCAAAAGGTCACTTCTGTCGACTTCAACTCATTATCCGGGAAGTTGGTCTAGAGACTCCGATGAGTACCTTGGAGCCTGCATGCCTCAATGGCAGGTTCGTCGCATTTGACGTGAGGTTTCATCATTGACCTCCGATCGAGTGATTCTGCGGGTGTTCGACGCCAACTCATTGATTCACACGCCGTAGATTGTACCTGTAGTACCTTGAGGGCCATTATCGTCATTGGTGGTTTCTCTCGCGTCTGTTAACAGCTTTCATCATTGGCTGGTAATCAGACGATGTTCTTGCATGTTCGACTTCAGCTCACATATTCACATGCTCGAACTTGTACTTTGTTTGGGTCGAGATGGAGCGCAAGACCCTGGATTGTGTCTGTTGTAATCCAGGCTGCGATTGTGGATTATTATCATTATATACATGACTCATTGATTGGATGGTTGCGACCATACCTTAGTCTATTTGTTTGATCTTAGTTGGATGGTTGCGCCCATACCCTAGATCCGGATTATAGCATACTCTGTTTCGGATGGCTGCGTCCATACCACATATATACATCATGTACTTGAGATATCAGTTGTATCTTTCTGCGCAGGTTTTCCGACGGCGGGCCTTCAGTTGAACATGTTCTCGTAAAGCATTTCACCCCTCTCTCTCTCGGGCCTCATGCTTTAGGGGGCATCTGTTACACAGTAATTTCTCACTGTCCCTACCATTCCCTGTCCCGCACAATGGAGGACCCATTTTGTGACCTGTGTACATTGTCATGCCTTGAAACCATCATCAAAGCATTCTTCTAAACATGAGCTATAATTGCCCTTAAGACATCTTCTTGCAAAACTCATGAAAAACAGCTCTTTTTGCATTGGCGCGGGTAGACAGTTCAGTGCTCGCGCCAATAAGGGAAATCCTGTAAAGAGGTCGCGCCACTTGGCGCTCTGTCATAGAGCAGCAATCGCGCCACCCATTTTAGGGACTGTTTTTTAAATATGGATGGCGGAAGTTGAGTTCAAACAAACTCACAACCATTGCCTATCTTGATTTGGGAGGTTTGGCTGCGGGAGTTCTATGGAAGGGAAGTAGTTTTTCCACCTTCCATGGAACCTTCCTTGTTGATAGGGCCAATCCCATAATAATAGGGATCCCAACTCCCTCCTTCCCCATCTATAAAAGCCTGCTCAAATCCATGGCAAGCTAGTCTTCAAGTGCTGAAGCTTTGCATCTCCCTATTCCCAAGAGCCTTTGTGCTGTAAAGAATCCCTTCTTTCCCTTAAGGCCCATTCAAGCGAGGAGACCATTGTTACGAGACTCTGGAGAGGTTTTCCCTTTCCTTGGCGAGCTTTGCGAGACGTGGACGACCGGAGACCCGTTCGAAGGAAGCTGCGACGTCAGAACTTGGTTGTAACTTCTATTCGTTTATTATTTAATAGATGACTATGATTATGGTTCCACTCCGTTTTCCATCATGTTAATGCGAGTTATATCTTTTCTGACCGATGTTTAGTTACGTATGCTGGTTCCTACGCTTGTATCTGTTCGTTTCTTCTATGTGCAGGTGTTCATCCACGGAGATCGTGGAAGGATTGTGATCTGCCAGGGCTGAAGGACGGGGACACTTCTTCTTCAGATCATAGCGTTGGAATCCAGGTAGGCTTCTATCCCAAGTCTTTCATTCGTACTTAGGAGCTTGCGTCATAGCATTGTTTGTTTGTTGCTAGACCCCTGCTGGGCTAGTAGGGATCGCCTCTGTCCGCAGAGGGGATTTACCTCCTCAACACTTT